>CM038793.1:283945358-284404028 GCA_021764765.1 Vicia sativa | reverse complement strand
GAATCTCTGCAGACTCATGAGGTGTTGCTTCGTTCGTTTCTTTTAGAGGAGGGGAAGTGCCTTGGTCATCTTGTTGCTCTGAAGCCCCAGTCGGAACCTCCATGTTGGAGGATCCTTTGTTTTGCACCAGGTTACTGGAGTCCCCATGAGGAGAAGAGTTGATTGGAGCGGCGTCTTTGATGGAGGTCAGTAGTGGGATTCTGGTTCGAAATGTCCTACAGAGACAAAGAAAATTAAGAATATGCATCCAAGGTAATGAATAACTATTTTTTAAAAATTTGAATTCAATTTACCTGTGGGTTGTCAGAGGAAAGGTTGCTATCTATATGTTCCAATATTACGTTGGAGGTCGAAGGTGGATTTTTGGATTTTGTTAAGGGAGCAACATCTCTGGAATCGAGTCCAGAAATGCCAGTTGGTTCAGTGTCTTTAGAAATGTCTTTCTTCTGCTTCTTCTTCGAAGTTGTTGGTGAATTCCCTCCAGCCTTGGGATTCTTCCCAGTAGTGCTTGGTTTCCTTTTCTTCGGAGTGGTTGGTGGAAGTTTGTTAGTCTGAAAAGGTTTAAGCATGAGTTAGACCTAAATCATAAATTTCAGTTTATTCGAAACGTCAGGGTTAGTTGATTACCTTTGGAGTTGGAACATTTGTTATTGCTGGTGTTGTTGTTGTTGCAGTAGTTGTGTTTGGTATGGCTAGAGGCACATCGTCATTGGTTTCGACAGATTGTTGGGAGGTACTTCCTTCTTTAGACTTCGAAGCAATGGGCTTTATCCTGATGGCTGAAAATCGAAACAATTAAGGTAAATGTTAAAAATAAGAAACATTTGGGATTTTCCCGACATTCGCACTAGCCTTGATTAGATATAATCGACATGGCAGAAAGGTCATAGCGAAGATGTCTTGGGAAATCATGGAGCCAATGACGAGCCCATGTCACAGTCTCAGATGGCTTTAGTTTCTTTTGAGATTTGTATTTGAACATCTCTTTGCAAGTCAACCACCAAAGGTATGGAGGAAACCAAGCCAGAGCCAGTTCTGAGGTAGGTAATCTAGGAAATTTAGGTGGATGCATTTCGAGTGCCAACCTATACCTATCCTCAGGTGACAACCCTGAAGGAAGTTTGAACTTAGAAATTTTTTCTTTAAATTTTTCCTTCAAGGTCTGGGATGCTCGATACACAGTGGTTTCCAAGCGTGTAGGATCATAAGTTGTTTCGAAATAATTCTGAAAAGCCCTAATCTCTTTGGCGTGAGTGAACATACCTTTCTTTGAGTGTACCTGCACATCGAATGCATCAGTTAGTTTCTGTTGAATGGTGAGGGTATCGAACATATAAGATTGGTAGAACTTAGTCCACCATTCCAGAAAACCCTTCGCTGTAAAGTGTGTTGGTTCAAAAGGTATTAGTTCGAACTGAGCGAAGTCTTGGTACTGTTCTTGTTGCAGCTTGGATTCTCTTGCTTTAAAGGTTCAACCAAAAGTGATGGCACTCTGTGTTTGGAACAGAGGTTCAGGGATTAACTGACACAGGCCAAATTGTTTGGAAACAAAGTTAGGTTGATAGGCAAAGAGAAAGATTTGATTCTTGGAAGGAGTGATTCGTGAGGAAATTAATCTAGGGAGCAAAAAGGATTTCCAAATATCTTGAATTTCTTTACTTTTAACTGCTTCTGAAAGAGACATGGTGAACCATGATGGTCCATGAGTCCTTGAAGCGAAGGGTGCCATGGTCTCTTCAAATTTGTGTCTTTTGGAAAAAATCATGATGTAGTTTGAGAAAAGGACCTTGAAGTCATCCTTGTCATCATTCGGAGTGAGTTTTCGCAGCCTTGTACCTTCAATAATTATATCCGCTATCTCCAGATCTTGTTCAAAAATGGTGTCAGCAGTTGATAATGAGGATTCAAACATGGCATTAAGCCATAATTGGAGCAACCAGAAAGGGCCAGCTAGAAGGATGTTTTTGGGAGTATGGGACTTCAAACTCGAAACGGCTGATCTTAAGCTTTCGTAGAGGTCAACCAGTAACAGCTCGCTCAAACATACCCTCCTATTCTCATGTAAGTCTCTAGCTAAGGGGATGAATTTGCTTGCTACCTGTAGGGACCTGCTACAGAATACATACCTTGATAACCATAAAGTGAGAAAGGCAATGTGTTCCACATCTGACACACTATCTCCTTCAGTGTGGTAATGGCTAATGAATTTGGAAAAACTGGCTAACTTGACATCGAAGTCAATAATACTGGAGTGTTCTTCATTATCAGGGATGTAAGTTTCTCCCACTGGTGAAAGACCAGTGATGGCTGCTATATCAAAAAACGTGGGTGTTATCATTCCGCCAGGAAGATGAAAGGTGTTGTAGGTGCTATCCCAGAAATATAGAGAGGCAAATAACAATGGATGACTATAGGTGAAACCTGGTTTCGATAACTTAATCAGATTATAGATTCCTAATTCCTCCCATTGATGGGATTTCTTGGCTTCTACTTTGGTGAGCCAGTTTTGGTAAGCTGTATCAGAGGTAGGGCAGGATCGGAACGGTTTAAAGTTACTCTTCACATAATCTAACACAAAAGGATCTTTTGGGGGAATGGTTGGAGTTTCTATGGCTTTCGAATCAGAAGACTCGCCTATGTTTTCAGTTCCTATCTTAGGGATATCCATCTTATTAAACAAGGGTTTAAAGTTATAACAGACAGGGAAGATTTTTCTAGTATCTTTCAAGATTTCAAAGACTGTAAGAGGGCCCATTAAAGCAAACCTCTTTCCAGCAGCATTAGTTGGAATCAATACCTGAGAGGCGTAGAGCATTTCCTTTTCCTTGGAGATCGATTGAGGGATAAGCACAGACTAACCCTGGTAAGTGCTTACTTTACTCTCCATGATTGTTCCTGTGTTCTTGTTCTTCTTCTTGGAAGTTTTCTTCAGTTGGGATGATGTTGTTGAAGACATTGTTGAAGATTGTTGAAAGTTCTAGGGTTTTAGTGAGAGTAGAAGAAGAAAAAGTTTCAGAGTGTGGGAAAAAAGAATAAAAGACTAAGTTCATTAGTTTTTATAGTGAGGAAGTTTAAACATCCACTAAGTACGACCAGGGTACGTGGGAGTTGTGGGTTGGATTGAGAAGGAGGTGGCGTAAAAGCTTATATTGGTAATAAGCATGATTAAATATAATCATTATTCTTTAACTACACCATGCTGTGGTTACTGTTCTAAAACGGTTAGGAAATCCAAGAGGCGTCGTGATTGACGTGGTTGAAGTCATACGCAGTAAATGTTATGATTACTCAAAAGTCACATCAAAATCTTGCAAATATATTTAAAATAAGTGTTTCTCAAAGGTTCGAAATACATATTTTAAAGGGGAATTTTGTTGGCTGAAGATTTTGATGATACAGTTCGAAATGAAACAATATTGATGTTTTGTTGGAATAAAGCAAATGTTATGGTTCGGAATGGTAGAAATGGTTCTTCGAATAGCAATGTCAAAGCTCAGAGCTTCGAGTGACAGTTGTGAAGATATATTTAAAAGAAGCCTCGAAGTGATAATGAGACTGTGTCTATAAAGGTTGTGAAATGAGTTCGAAGCGAAGATTGCCAAGGCATTTGAAATTCAAACGCGAGCGGGATGTTGGAAATCAAATATATATGCGCTGGAGCGTTCGAAGACGCGTGGAGGCTAGAGAGAAGCAATGCTCTACATGTTCCGAACGTGGCAGAATCTTATAAGCAAGACCGTTATGGTCGAAGTAGTATAAATAGAAGTCTTAGTGTTAGGATTTCGTGTGTCATATCTATTGTACAAAATTCAGGTAAACATTCAAAATACCACATGGATAGGGAAACGAATGCTCGAACAATGTACGTATGATAACACCAAACCTTTATGATTCAGTAAAACTCTTTATCTTTTCCAGTTTATCTTCCATTTTCATGTCAATGTCATTCAAATACTTTTTACATTTAAAGTCATCTACTTATTTCTGCATTTAAACGTTTTCTTCTATTCGAATCCTTTACATTTCAGAAATCTTTCACATTCATGTCTTTACACCGAAACATTTATATTCATGCTTTTACATTAAAGTCATTTACTCTTTTTCTGCATTTGAACGTTTCTTTTACATTCGAATCTTTAGTCATTTAGTCCAATTTTACATTGATCTATTTAATTATGTCATTAAATTCCTTAATATGGCAATCGAAGTAAGTTGATTGTTTCTAAAACACTTTAAATAAAATCTTAACTATGAATACCAGTTTTGCCATTAGATTTCATCCAGACGGCCAATACCCCATAGGATCAATCTAGTCGATCCTGCAAGTTACCAGAAATTGAATAACAATCATTAAGATTATTTGATAGTTTGGAAGACTAGCGGTTGTTTACCAGAAATCACTGTAAACAGGGTCCTTGTATTGTTAGCCCAAGAGAAGGCATTTTGAGGGTCATCGAGGGTCCTTTCATGAAGCTCAAGAGGAAGCTATAGGGAATGGCTGGCTTTGACTTTAAGAGTGGTTTCACCGGGAAATCATACTCTCAGGGTTCTATCCTAGTGCGGGTGATTCTTTGTATTGGAAGCCCAATAGGAGGCTGTTAAGAGATTTCCTGGTCTCTTTCTTGTTTGATGCCCAAGAGAAGGCTAAAATCAACGAGGAGTTCTTTTGAACGAAGCCCAAGCGGAGGCTGACTCAACAGGGGAGTGTTGTCTTATATGAAGCCTAAGCGGAGGCTAAACTCAGTAAATGAGTTTTCTTATATGAAGCCTAAGAGGAGGCTAACTCAGATGAATGAGTTATCTTATACAAAGCCTAAGAGGAGGCTAAAGGGGAACCTAGTTGTTAGGCTAATTGTTATGTTACAACTGAACAGTTATATAAATGTGTGATATGTATTCACAGGAGTTTATGAAGGAAATATAAACAAGTGTATAAAACGAGCATTTAAAGCAAGTGTAACTTGATTATTTACAAGTTTGAATGTGTACAAGGGAATGAATATGTACACGAAGGGTGTTTATGTACAAGGAAATAAATATGTATATACGAAGGTTGGGACTTACACCGTAAGGGAGGCCCATTGGTTTAAGAGGAGTTTCACCGAGAATAATTCTTCTCTTAATTCCAATGGAATTGGTGTATAAACAAGCGAATGAAAACAAATGAACGAAATTTGTTTATGCTTGAATATTTACAAAGATGATTGAATATGTACAAGGAAAGTTTAATATGTACATAAAAAGGATTGGGACTTACACCGTGAGAGAGGCCCATGATCAATTAAGAAATTCGAGGAAAAAAAACTGGTTCGGTTTTATCTTCAAATCGAGTCCATCATGGAAAAAGGTGTGTAAGTTTGTTGAAAAGTTTTGAAAAAGGTTTTGAAAATGATTTTGAAAAGTGAAGTATATTCACAAGAAGTTTTGAAAAGATTTGAGTTTTGAAAGTTTGAAAGAAAACATCTTTGAAAAGTATTAAAAAAATACTTAAAATGTTTCATTTTTTATTTAATAACAATATAATCAAAAGAAAATATTTTTGGATTTTTTTAACATAATCATAAAATAGGTATATTAAATGACAAGTGTGCAAAAAATCATCTCAAAATGAGAAGTTTTGAATGGTTTTTGAAAATGTTTTAAGTTTACTAGAAACTTGAGAAGAAAAAAAAGAGTTTTTGGTAAGGAGGTTTGAACCTTGGACATTTGGCTTAGAAATGAAGATTTTCCATTGAGCCATTTGTTAAACTTGTCATTTAATCACCTTGTTTAGAAGGAATTTTGAAAAAAATGAGTTTTGGAGAAAATTCCAGAAATTGGGCTTCTGAAGGGTTCAGAAACTGCTTGCTTCTGGAGGATCAGAAGCTAGCTGGCTTCTGGAGCGTGAGAAAGGGCTTTTGCTAGCAGTTTCTGGGACGCTTTGGGCTAGCATGGTGCTTCTGGCTGCTTGAGAAGGCTTGCTTCAGGGCTAGAAACATTAGAAACTTCAAGTTTCTAAGGATAGAAGTACTAGAAGTGCTTCTGGACATAGTGAAATGAAGAGCTTCTGGGGGCAGAAGCTTCAGAAGCACTTCTGGAGGCTAAGCCCCAGAAGGACTTCTAGAAGAACAAGTTCTAGAAACTTGTGTTTCTTTTTAATAAAAAAGGTTCCAGAGAGATTCGAACTCTAGACCTTTGGCATGGCAAGTGTTTTGAAAAGCGCTGACTACCACTGGGGTGGCTATACATCCGTTTATTTAACTTAAACTAGAAATATATATTATAAGTCCAGCTTTTAAATTTCTGAAACTCAACTTCATCTTCTTCGTGAAACAGGCGCGACATGGCCATGGCTTCCAGATTCAAATTTCTTGATTCTTGATCAATTTTAAAAGTTCAAAATACAATTATGTCTAGATTTTCATCACGATTCTAATTATGTATTTTGTTAACATTATTAATCAAAGATGAACACGAATTTTGTTAATCCCAATTTAAACCCTAACTGAAAAAGTGATTAATTCTTTAAACTCAGTTGATTTTAGTTCAAATTAAGGACCCAGATAGCTTTAATGATTGAATATCTATATTTTCCTTTTCAATTTTAAAGCTAAAAATGCATGAATGGAAGAATCAAAGTTTGAGAAACTCACCTCTTGGTATGAAATACCAGTTCGAGTTTGGCTACTTCCAAATGCAAAGTAAGGATTGCTTTAGCTTCCTTGAACCTCCCTGAGTGTGTTCCTACTCTTAGTTTGTCCTGAGGATGGCTAGAACTCTCTGACCAAGTCAAGTTGCAGCCACTTGAAGTGAGTTTCGATTTTGGTGTTGGAGATGTTACAGGTTAGTGATGATGATTTGGATCACTCATATGAAGTATATGGAAGGTTTTTGAAGTGTTAAATCACAGCTAGCTCGAGCAAATTAAGAGATGGCAAGTTAAGGCATCATTTGCAAGCTTTTGGATTTTTGAAAATGATTCTGAGTTTGGGCAGTTTTTCTGATGGTTTTAAGTTTTGAAAAACTTCTAATTGATGTTTAGAACATGTTAGAAACCTAAACTTACTCAGATTTTGCAAGTTTTGAAGATTGCAAAATTCTCCTCTTGAAACTTAGAAACTTGGGATTTAAGTAAGAAAGAGTGAAAGCTTGATTATGATAGCTTTGGTGTGATTTGAATTTGAGGAAATGACCTCTATTTATAGGCCAAGAAATCTGAATGACATGGCATGGCTATCATTGAGAGAAACTTGCAACTTGCTTAAGAGGTAAGAAGGAACCTTTTGCATTTAATGCAAAAGTTACTTTCCTAACCATGGTTAATTTTTTCTCTTTGATTCAATCCACTTCTCAATCATTCAAAACTGATATTTATCAGTTATAATCTACCTCTAGCTTGTGACAAGGCTTCTAGAAGGGAGATTTGTGAAAAAAGACTTATAGTTTTGAAGCATGAACTTGAAATTCCATGGTTTTGGAGCTTTATGTTTCAAAATCAAAAGTATAGCTAGACAAAGTGTTTTGCAAGTTCTTGTACTTTTTAGAAAGCTTGTAACAAGGGCTACAACTTTCATGTTTTGAGTTTTTTCTGAATCCAAATGGATCTAGGTGAAAAATGGCCTAGAAAGTGAGAAAAAAATCATGTTTCTGAACACTTGAAAAATTTTCAAAGTGTTAGAAATTTTTCAAATCTTGACTTTTTGTTGACTTTTTCACATTTCTTGATTTTTTATGATCATGATGGATTATTTGAAATGTTTTTATGATTGAAAAAGTTTAGTCTTGAAAAAGTTGACCAAAAGTCAAAGTTTGACTTTTTTGAGCAGATGAATTTTCATCAGATGATTCAGAATTTGTCTGATGAAGAAACATGGACTTTTGCAATGTTTTGAATCAAGAAATTAGGTCAAGATGTTGGATTGAAGATGTTAAGATCAATCTCCAAGCAAATAGGTCATTCATTGAGCAGAAAGTCAATGATTCACCATCCTCGATTAAAACCCTAATTGGTCGATTCATGGTAGATCATGAGAAAAAATTGGGAATCTGAAGATCAAATGTTGATGATGGATTAAGATAGGTCAATTGAGGTGAGTGGAAACTCAAACCCTAATTGTTCATATCTTAAACAGATGAAATTTTGAAGAAACCCTGACTTTGACTTCTAGAAGCCACGCACGATCTATTTTGTTCTGAAACTGTTAGTAATGCAGTAATGCATATGTAAGGTGGTATCTTAGGTCAAAAATTGGGGTATGACACAATGGTACCACATGCATATGCACAGTTGAGTCTCATTTGAGTCACATCTTCAGTTGTGTGTTAAAGTTGTTGCTATTATTAAGTTGTGTTGATTAAAGTTGTTATGTTGATCGATTAAAATTGTCTTGTTGTTGCTATTAAATTGTTTTTGCATAATTGTTGTATGAAGCAGTGAAATTTATATGATTCTAGTCTAATATATTGATTATCATATTTTTGTTTATATCATTCGATATCTCACCCCTTCTGTTGTGATGTTGCCTCTACGTGCGTAACGTGCAGGTAATCAGGAAGATTAGTTGATGCTTAGTAGCGGTTACCGTTGTTAGTTCGAGTTGGTGTCATTTGCTTTGATACGTAGCACTCGGGGGGAAGAACGATAGTTGTTTCTTTTGTTGTTTCATTTGTTGTTATTACTTTAGATGTTGAATTAAAAGTTGAAATTCATGAAAGTACTTGTTGATGCCTTATACTAAGTTGAAGTTGCTTTTGTTGAATAAAATAAGTTTAGTGAATTGAAGATGAACCTGATATTATGAAATAACTTAAAATTGTGATTCCGCTGCGTAGTAATAATAAGTTGCTTTGTTTTCAAGAAGATTAATACAGGTTGTTTGGAGTTCATCCAGATATGTTGTGTTATGTATCTGTTGTGAATCAGATGCCTTGAAACAAATATATATAAGCTTGTTGCAAGGTGTCATACCCCAAAATTTTCCCTCCATCTTCTCAAGACATTCCATACATCCATACTCAAGGATTCCTCAAGGGTTGATCAGACAAACCATCTCCTAGACAATCAACCCAAACTAGGGTTTGGTGATTCTCAGATCAAATTGGATTTCCAACATCTCCAATGTTCATCATGCCTCCTCGTATGCTTCAAAGATTCTCCATGTCAAGTTTCAAGCCTTACAAGTCAAGTTTCCTCAGACAGTTGCTCAGATGGTTGAAAATTAGTTGTATTGGACAAAAAGTCAACTGTGGTCAACATATAGTCAAACTTCATAATTTTTGGTCAACATCCTCATTTTGAAGTTACATTCATCATTTGATCAAGGGTTGATCATGATTCATCAAGAAAACTCAAGATTTGCTCAAAAGTCAAACTTTCTAAATTAGGGTTTAGATGAAAAGTCAACTGAACTTTGATTGATCATAACTTCTTCATACTTTCTCAGAAATTTTTCCACCACCTCTTGTTTTTAAGGAAATTCAATTCTCTACAACTTCATGTCTCACAAGAATGTCCACAAAATGCTTCATTTGAGAGGTATGGCTCAAAACATTACAGGTCATTTTCAAAGTCAACAAAAAGTCAACATTTTGTTTTGAAGATATATTGAGCATGGAAACTCCAATTGAGATGAGACCAAAAAGGTTGGTTAGAGGACTCTTAGGGCTTTCCAAAAAGTCCAAGAACACTCAAAAATGTGGAAAATTGAGCAAGATACACTATTCGAAGTTGGGCAATTTTGACGATTGCACAAGGGCATTTTGGTCAAAATGCAAAATTTTCCAAATGGGCCTAAAATCTTTTGATCCAAACTTGTTCATGACATTATTCTTGACCCATAAATGCTTGGCCATGGCAATTTTCTATTTTATTAATTTATTTTTGAATTTTAGAACATTTAATTCAAAATTAAATTATATAAAATATGAAAATAATATATTTTTCCAAAAGGGCTGATTTTATACCAAACTTGAGGTCCAAGGAAACCCAAAACACTTGCCAAATTCGTGCATGATCATGCATTGAAGAGGAAATCAAATTTCTTTCAAAAAATTGATTTTATTTGAAGAATATTGAATGCTCCAAATCAAATCTTTTTTGCTTGTTTTTTCTCTCTCGATTTACTCTATAAATAGCCAGCATTACACACTACAAAGGATACGAAACCCTAGCCCTTACAACAACCCTTATTTTGTCAAAAATTTTCAAGAAACTTGAAAAATCGTGTTTCAAAATCCAGCCACTTTCAGCCTTCAAAAATCATTCCATCGTGCTCAGAGGGTAAATTTGAGTAAGAATACATTATTGTCATTGATCAAACCATCCAGAATCGGTGCATATACATACATACATATTCAAAACCTTTTGATTTTTGCATTTTATTATTCTGCGTGTGTAAATTGATTCTAATGTTTTCATTGTGCTCCTGAGGTTCCATGGACAAGATCTGGGCAATCGTTTGTGAGTTTGGACGTTAGAATCGCGTTTTGCCATATTTAGGGTTTCCAAACTGATGAGCTTCGAACTGGCTTGTGCAAGCATTTTTAGCTGAAACTAACACCACCATCGTGTTCGCCATGGCCGATTTAGGGGGACAAGGTCCTTCTTTTCTTTTTATTTCGTGTATTTTTGATTGAGAATCACGGTCGGAGAAGATGGCCGAGCCTAGCTCGCGTGGACTCAGCGAGGCCGGCGGCGCGTCGTGGCATTTCTAGGCGATTCGATTGGCTCTCTCATTCAACCCGGGGTCCACCAGTGGGCTTTGACTCCTCCAAACGGCGACGCGTGTACACTCATGACCTCACGTTTTCGATCCATGACAACAAGTGCAAGCTGGCGTAGTGGTAAAGGCTCTCCTTGTGCAGGATACTCTCCATGTCTGAGTTCGATCCTCACTGCACGGTTTTGCATTTCCTTTTTACAAACTTCACTTTTCATATTTTCTAATTCTTTTAATATTTCCATTCAATTTTAATTCTTTTCATAATTTTATTCATGCATTAAAAAATATCAAAATTTATTTTTCTTTTTATATTATTTCCAGAAAATCTTTATTTAATTTATAAAATTAAAAAATACAATTTTGCATGCATATTTATTTTTATTCATAATTTAGCATTTAAATCACTCTTAATTGTATTTTAATTATTAAATTGCATCCAAAAATCCCAAAAAATTATTTTAGCATATTTATGTTATTTCCAGCATGTCATATTTTTCTCATTCAAAAACTTGCATTTTTCTAACATTTTTTCTCTTATTCGATTCATCTCGTATTTTCCGATTTCTCAATTTCTTGCAGGTGATCTCGTTTCAGACGGTTTCTTTTACCGTTTTCATTTTTCCAATAATGTAACTGTTTATGGGATGTAATAGTTTAAATTAGGTTTTAATTTTCCGCAAGTTTAAATTATGTATCTGCCCCAAAGCCATGTAATAGCGTAGGACATTTACCTTTCCGCATCTTTACATTCCGCATTTTAATTTCCGCACCCTATAAATTGCTAGTAACTAGGCGTGTATGGCAAGATAATAATCAACATAGCTCACTAATTTTCAAGATAAAATATCTGAATCAACACACTCTTTTCACACATGCACCCTTAGGGTAATTCTCTCGTTGCCTTACAATTCAAATGGTCATGTCCCTCGAGCGTAGAGGTATTCTAGCACCGTTGCCTTCAAACAAATCATCATAGTCCCTTGATACAAAGATCATAAGACCCACGATGTCGCCTCCGAATACATGATCTTGACCCTCGATTGTCGCCTACGAAAATGATGATATTCCTTGAATGTGCTAGGATACTTCCTACAAGTTGCTTTCTATGACCATCCGATGTCCCGAATGTCCGCTTACATCCAACAAATGAGTTACCTACCAACTAATGGTATGGATAGCGCTATTCTAAAGGCGTAAAATAAATACGACGACCAATTACGAGTAGGTTATAAGACTTTTAGTTGCTTGCTCTATCAAAATACTTTTGCACCTCACACTTTTGTTAAAGTTCAAACTCTTTTCAAAAGCGAAACATTTCGAACACTTTGTATACATTCCTACATGAATCATTACAAAGTCAAAGCGAAATGCCTTTTCAAAACATTTTGTCAAACACACGAAAGCACAAATTTAAAGTGATCTAAAGCAACTAAGAGCCGTAGATAACTACGGATGGAAAGGGTGTTAATACCTTCCTTTTCATAACCTTCTCCCTTACTCAGAATCTAACGAAGGTCTTTTTCTGTACTTTTACCTTCCCTTAATTGGATAAAAATAAAAATCGGTGCGACTCTTGCTATCCGCACATTTGCGATACCAAAAACACAAAAAGTCAGTTCACCGTATCATAGAACTGGCGACTCTGCTGGGGAAACACCCTAAAAAGAGAGAATGCCTTAAGGATTTCTAAATCACCTTTATTGCTTTCTGTCTGACTTACTTGCTTTATCTTTAAGGGTTGCTTGGGTATTATATTTGTGGGGGATCCTACACCCGGATCCGGGTTTCCTTTTAGGTAAGTAGCAATAAATCGTCGCGACCGTTAGACGTATATCAAAACGGTCAACATGATGGCTACGTTAGCGTGACACTTTGGATGTCCTGATACTCTTCATTCCCAAGTTGAGGATAGTATTTGGCTTCTGCGTGGTGTCATCAAGCGTTAACTAAACTTTTAGAACCTTAATTGACCCATCTTGGCCATTAGAAGGTAGTGAGATGGTCGGCTTTGGTGTAGACCGAGGTTGGCTGATACTCGATGCTCGCTCATTGAGATCGAGACTTTTGGGATATTTTCGATCGACCACTGGTAGTCGTATTGAAATAAGCGCCTACGAGAAAGATCAATGATGTGAGATTCCTAGAACCCGGTTACTATTATAGGACAGGATGAACCAACTCAAACTTTTGGTAGGGTAATCACCTATACCTCATGCAAGCCTTAAACCTAGGCTCATTGTGTGAATTGTTTGTGTGTGCCAAACATGACATCATGACATCATTTGCATTGCATATCATTTCTAACTATTTCAAGGACCTAGGGATTTATCTTTGCTCTGTTTTGTAGGGTATTATGGCTTCTAGAAAGACTATCCGAATCAACTTTATGGGTATACCTTCTCACTCAAAATTGGTTTGAAATTCCGATCATGCTCGATTCATCAAAGACATGGTTATGTACTTGATTTGGTTATCTCGGTTTTGAAGAAGATATGATGCATGTCTATTCGGTTCTTTGATCCGAAACACCATTGCTTTACATTCCCAGTTATCGGTTGGTTCCTACCTTGGAAGAGTTCTCTAAGCTACTTGGGATACCTATTCTTGACCAAACGCCATTCACGGTTTAGAAAAGGTTCCTAAATGCGAAGACATTACATCGACCTTGCATCTTAAGCTCGGACATTGAAACCAATTGGGAAACGAGCGAGTTAAGGGTTTACTTGCCAAGTTCTTAATTAAGAAAGCCCGAGAATTCCTCAAGGTTATGAGTTTCCATGCATTTGAAGATATTGTGGCCTTGCTAATCTATGGTTTGGTTCTATTCCCTAACTCGGATCAATTCATAGATGTCAACGCCATCAAGTTGTTTCTTACCGATCCGATGCCTACTTTACTTGGAGACGTCCTACATTCTCTCCACACTCGTACTACTAAGAGACAAGGAACTCTCATGTGTTGTATACCGTTACTTTCCAGGTGGTTTATTTCGCACCTTCCTCCATCAGTTTTGAAGAATGAACAAAGGATGAGATGGTCTCAAAGGTTAATGTCACTCTCTCATTCAGATATCCGTTGGAGCCTTTTCTCTCAAAAGGACTTCACCTTCATTGGCGTTGTGGAGAATTCCCTAATGTACCACTACTTGGTATAAGGGAGGTATTACTTACCCTTCTCTAGCTCTCGTCGGTTTGGTTTTGCTCGAAGAGATGGTCCGCATGATATGATTCTCCAAGACATTGTGTTCGACTACAATCACGATCTCGAGTGCAAGCGAAGGTTCATACGCTTGGGGCATGGTAAAGAAGGCGATACCAAGACTTTGGGGCACCAAAATCCATTCCTTGGAAACCTTACCTCAAATGGAGTGCGAGCTCGAGCTCAAAACCTCATGATGCCATTCACGCTGTTTTACAGTAATTATGAAACCTATTGCTATAAGTGGCGTACCTATCTTTTCTCCATCACGACATGCCTCTGATTTTGAAGACTTGAAGAGATCTGGATTCACTTAAAGAAGAGGATACCTTTGAAGCTCGATGTTATGCAAGTGAGAAGAAAGTGTTAGAGTTGACCAAGCTACTTCACGAGGAGCGAAGCATCAACGCCTACATCGGCACCAAGAGGAAGCGCCCATGGGAGACTTAGAGATTTAGGATTTATATGTTTTGAACTATCTCTTGTACTTAAAAAGAAAAAGAATAAAAAGAGTACTAATAAATGTTTGCTCATTGCTTGTCTAACAAATTTAAATCTCTAAGGTCCTTGAAAACATTGCATTGCATTCGCATAAACATTGCATATCATAGCATAACATTGCATCACAGGTACGTTGAAGATTGGTTTTCTCATTTGCTCGCTATTTATTTTAGCGAAATGGCTCTTGAGCAGTCTGTCAAAGATCTCGGCTCGAATGCTCGGTTTATTGATGTTTACCGGCTTGGTCCAAGGCCAAGATCGAAGAAGCTCATCAACGAAAGAAGAAGGTTGTTGGTCTTCTCAACATGGGCGGGCGCTACAAAGGAGGTCCTAGAGTGGTTAGTCGAATTGAGCTCTCGAAGGAAGTGTCAAGAAGGAGGATGAGCAAAGTAACAAGGGTGATGGCGAAGGTAGTCGGCATGAGCACGAAAAGTCTATGATGATGGCCAATACTCGATGAAGATGACAAGTACAAACAACTTGAAGACCGTCGAATCTTTGTGGAAAACACGAAGATGTCGGGTTGAATTTTGATGATCGAGTCTTGTCCACAGTGTTGTGATTCCTCCCAAGTTCAAAGTTCCAACTTTTGCTAAGTACGACAGCATGTCTTGCCCTAAGCTGCATTTGAAGTCTTATGTTCAGAAAATCAACCCCCACACTGATGACAGAAAGTTGTGGATGCATTATTTTTAAGAGAGTCTGTCCGGAACTCAATTGGAATGGTATTATCAGCTAGAGAATGACCGTATCCGTACTTGGAGTGACTTGGTTGATGCTTTCTACAAGCAGTATGAGTACAATGCTGAATTGACACCCACTCGCATGCAACTACAAAGCATGTCTATGGGTCGTGATGAGAAGTTCAAGGAGTATGCTCGAGTAGAGACTTAGCGGTGAGTTCACCACCCTTGTCCAATAGGGAGTTGGTTGATATGTTTATGGGAACAACGAGCCCATTCTTCAATCATCGATTGGAAACTCGTCGGATTCACGAAATGTGACGAGACGCATTGAAGTTGGTATCAAGGCGGAAAGATTCAAGTAGAGACATCTTCAAATCTTTGCGAAAAGATCTTTTGGTGGTAAGAAAGAAGTTAATCTGTGTATGGTCGAGAAAAGTCGGGCCAAGACCGACCGCACTCAATCTGTGGGGCGGTTGTGATCTCGATCCTCCATCGGCACAACCTCGGTGAGACAACGTGCGTGTCAGGCAGCATGCGAGGCGGTTCTGAAGATCAACATGCCATGTCGCAAGCCTTGCAACACATGTTGAAAGCGGTGATTACCTTGAGGGATCCTCCTCGAATGTCAACACTTCCTCTCCGAGATACAATCCTAATGCTAAGTGTGCTTACCATTCCAATAGCCGGGACATAATCTTGATGATTGTTGGGCTCGAAGAACAAAATTCAAGATATGATTGAAGCAAAGCAGTTGAGTTTGACCCTCTGTTGAGACTCGAATGTGATCAACGCCTATGCCTAACCATGACAAGAGTTCCAATCTTTGTTGGTGGCGATACTTATGTTTTCAACATAGATGACTTGACCATTCCTCGATGATTGTTAAGAATTTGCTACAATGCGGTGTCAATCAGGATGCCCGAAAATTGTCGTTGGTGCCCATCTGCTTTGATGGCTGTCCACAGTTGAGAAGGCGAGTTCGATGCATGATGGATAACCGTGAGATACTATTTTGAAACCACTGTCGAGGCGTGTGAAGATATGGCTAAGTTGAAGATCGAAGATGTGAGTGAAGTTACCATCATGTGGGATACCTTGGGGCAGCCAAGTGGAAAGTATGATTACATGGTGAAGTACCTGTTCAAAAGCTACAAAATTCCTATTGAAGATGTTAAGGCAACCGGATGGGGTGACGATTTCCCGAAGACTATCTTGATGTTAACACCATAAGGGTTTCCTCTGCTGATTCTATGCCTAGGTGGCGCCTCTCATCATTACTTCTCCAAGACCGGTCCATATTCCTCGACAAAGCTATCCTTGGAATTATGGGTGATGTTTACTATCATGGCGACAAGCAAGACCCTCGACCATGGAAGATCTTCTGTTGAAGCCACCATTCGACATTGACAACATCACGGATCTAGTAAGGTGACCGAGCGGAAGGGTATTCTCTCGGATATCTCTCCTCCAAAAGACATGCGACTCCACTCGCATTCCACTATTCAATCCATTCCCCAGCTAGAGGAAATAACGGTGACTCATCACTGCTCGGCGAAGTACCAAAGTTCTTGAAGACACCTCAAACAAGAAATGGAGGAAATTTTGAAGATCATCAAGAAGAGTGATTACAATGTTGTGGAGCAGTTAGGGCACTCCGTCCAAAATCTCCATGCTTGCTCTGCTCTTGTGCTCGAGGCTCATGCTAATTCCTTGGTGAAGTTTACGAAGAATGCTCACGTGCAAGACACTACTCTTGACCAGTTTGAAGTGTGTATTGCTAGCTGCCAACAACGGCCTAGGCTTCTTTGATCTTGATTTAACTCCTTAGGAAAGAAACAACAAAGCCTTGCACATCTTTGTTGAATGCAAGGCGTTACCACATCTCATGTTTTGGTTGATACGGTTACTCTGAATATCCTACGAGGCGCTTTTGATCGAATTGATATCGAAGGGTTGGTTACGAGACCCGGTGATATAATCGTGAGAGCTTTGATGGTTCTAGCGAGCAGTCTTTGGAGAGCTCATTACTTTGTCAAAGTCGGTTCCCGGACTTTTGATTCCACTTTCTTTGTCATGGATATTCGTCCGACACTCTTGCCTACTTGGGCCCTTGGATACATGGGGCGGCGTTGTTACCTCTACCTTGCATCAAAGTTGAAGTACGGTGAAAGGAAAGTTGTTACGATGTGGTGAAGAGGAATATAGGTCGGTCATCTGATCATTCCAATACCAGTCATGCTGTTGACTCTCCGTCCTCTGAAGTTGTACAAGCTCCGCCTAGGATGGCCTCGTTGAAAGATGCTCATCTTTGTTGAAGAAGGAAGAGTACTATTTGGGGTCGGCTCCAATCTTCCTTTC
The DNA here is from genome assembly GCA_021764765.1 of Vicia sativa. Lineage (NCBI taxonomy): Eukaryota > Viridiplantae > Streptophyta > Magnoliopsida > Fabales > Fabaceae > Vicia > Vicia sativa. Next base: position 284,386,585 of record CM038793.1, on the reverse strand, counting down.
AAATCGACAAGGCGGTTTAGGCTTCACCATCAAGGTCGGAAGATGATCGCCAAAGTGGCCAACTTCCTTTCGCATCGGCGGTGGAATCCATGCTATAGAAGGCGGCGACAACGACTTGACATCGACAAGTGGATCTTCTCAACTCCGGATCATGGGCTCGGCAATTGGAAGGCGAAGGCGTCATACCAATCTCCTTTAGTCGGGAGTAATTGCTCTTGTTTTGTTTTGCTTTTCGTATTTCTTTATGTTTGAACAATAAACTTTGAAAGCCTAGTGCCTTGCCGGGCATCATGGCTCGTTCGAGGTTATTATCATTGTTTGCGTTTTCATTCAATAAATTCGTTGGACTTTTGCATTCAATTGTTTGTTTTCTTTCTTTACTTTATCACCTTCAAAAGCTATGTGTTTCTTACACACCGTGATACAACTGCGGAATCACTCAGAATCTAGTTAATAACACTATGCTATTGCTAAATATGACGATAATCCGATCTACCAAGCCGAAGGCGAAAGTGAGGAAGATTGTGAAGTACCGGAGAACTTGCGGGTCTGACAAGAAGAAGCGATTCTGACCACCACGAAGAGCAAGTCGAGATTGTGAATTTGAGTGTTGACGAAGGCAGAAAAGAGATTAAGATAGGGCGGGTCTTGAGAGCAGTGTTAAAGAAAGATTGGTTCGGATGCTACGGATTATATTGAGGTTTTGCTTGGTCATACGAAGACATGCAGGTTTAGACATTGATATTGTGGTACAGATTGCCAACAAAAGAAGGTTTTCTCGGTGAAAGCGAAGGTTCGTCGCATGCGTCACGAGATGTCGAGAGAAAATCAAAGCGAAGTTATGAAGCGGTTTAACGCGGTTTCTTAAGTTACTTCCTATCCACGATGGGTTGCAAATGTGGTACCCGTACCTAAGAAGGATGGCAAAGTGCGAATGTGTGTGGATTACGAGATGCGAACAAAGCGAGTCAGAAAGGCGATTTTCCACTTCCTCGTATTGATGTTACGGTTGACAACACCGCTCAACATAAGGTCTTCTCCTTTATGGATGGTTTCTCCGGTTACAATCAAATCAAAATGGCTCCACGAAGACATGGAAGACTACCTTTGTTACCGATGGGACACTTTACGCTACAAGGTTATGCCATTCGGATTTGAAGAATCGGGCGCCACTTATCGTGCTATGGTAAAATTATTTCATGACATGATTCATCACGAGATAGAGGTCTCGTCGGCGACATGATAGCTCGATCCGGTGAAGAAGAACATCTTGATCATTTGCGAAGCTATTTGATAGGTTGAAGAAGTGCGGTGAGACTCGATCCTAACAAGTACACCTTTGAGTCGGTCAGGAAAACTCCTAGGGTTTGTTGTCGGTGGTAAAGGTATTGAGGTTGACCCGCTAAGGTTAAAGCTATTCAAGAGATGCGACTCCCTTGAGAAGGAAGTCGAGAGGTTTCTTGGGCCGATTGAACTACATTTCGATTCATTGCACACTAGCTGCTACTTGGAGCCAATCTTCAAGTTACTTAAGAAAGATCAAGTGGTAGAATGGAGCAGCGATTGCCGGATCGCTTTTGACAAAATCAAGGGTACCTACGAATCCTCCTATCTGATGCCGCCTTGAAGGAAGACCTCTTATCATGTACTTGGTGCTAGAGAATTCAATGGGGTGTGTGTTGGGGCAACATGGCGAGTGCGGCGAAAAGAGCATGCAATATACTACCTTAGCAAAAGTTTACCGTGTGAAACAAGATACTCACACTCGAGAAAACTTGCAGCGCTTTAGCTGCTCGCCGACTAAGGCGATATCGTTGACTCACACTACCTTGTTGATTTCAAGATGGATCCGATAAAATACATATTAGAAACCACTCTCTCGGGAAGAATAGCAAGATGGCAAATGATCGACCGAATATGACATCCGGTACACTTCTCGAAGCGATCAAAGGAAGTGTGGTGGCGATCATTTGGCTCATCAAGCCGTAGATGACTATCGATCTATGCGGTTAATTTCGAGATGAAGATGTTTTACTAATTCTGATTAGAAGAACCGAGCCCGACGAAGGACACGAACAAGGATCGATGGGCCATGGTCTTTGATGGAGCCTCAAGCGCTTGGCAATGGCATTGGCGCCATTATCACATCCCTACAGGGACACGCCTTTCACAGATTATGTTTCGATTGCACGAACAACATGGCCGAATATGAAGCGTGCATCATGGGTATCAAAGCTGCTATTGACTTAAGAATCAAGTTCTTGCAAGTATATGGAGACTCAACTTTAGTGATCAGTCAGATTAAGGGAAAATGGGATACGAAGCATCCAAATCTCATTCCGTATCGAGAGCATGTTCTGAGCTTGATCCCTTACTTTGAAGAAATTACTTTTGATCATATTCCACGAGAAGAGAATCAGTTGGCAGACGCATTGGCTACTATGTCATCTATGTTCAAGGTCAGATGGGACAACGAGGCTCCCCAAATCATCATTGAGAAGTTTGACGAACCAGCATATTGTTACGAGCTTGATACAGAAGAGAAACCTTGGTACTATGACGTGAAGAGATATCTTGAGACTTAGGAGTATCCAGAGGGAACACATCAGATAAAGTTCATGAGGAGATTCGCTTCTAAATTCTTCCTCGACAACGACATCTTATACAAGCGCAACCACGATCATGCTTACTCATTGTGTAGACGGAAAAAGCAATACACATCATGGAAGAGTTACGAAGGCGCATTTGGTACCCTCCGGTGGACACACAATGGCTAAGAAGATTTTGAAACGAGTTACAATTGGTCCACCATGGAAGCGATTGTCACCTCGCTCGATCTTGTCACAAATTCGGTTATCCGATAAAGTACACGTACCTCGGTACCTCGAGCGTTTAACTTCTCCTTGGCCTTTTGCAATGTGGGGCATTGACATGATCGGAGAAATCAAGCCCACTTCCAATGGACATCGTTTCATCCTTGTGGCAATTGACTATTTCACCAAGTGGGTAGAAGCGACCTCGTTCGCATCATTACTAAGAATGTTGTGGCTCGATTCATCAAACATAATCTTATCATCGATATGGCATTCCAGAAAGGATTATCACGATAATGGCTCCAATCTCAACAATAAGATGATCACGAACTCGCGCAGTTCAAGATCAACCATCATAATTCTTCTCCATATCGGCCTAAGATGAACAGCGATGGAAGCCGCCAATAAGAACATTAAGAAGATTATCTGAAGATGCGGTGACTTACAAAGATTGGCATGAGATGTTACCATTTGCTCTTCATGGTTATCGCTTTACAATGCGAACATCAGAGGGCAACCCCTTCTCTCTTGTATACGGTATGGAAGCCGTCTTACCCATCGAGTTGGATACCCTCAACGAGTCCTCGGGGCCTTGAGTTAAGCGAGCGATTGGATCGAGACTCGCCTTGACGGATTAACTTGATCGATGAGAAGCGACTCGCATCCATACATCATGGACAGATCTATCGAGCGAATGATCGAGCATTTAACAAGAAGGTCAAGCACAGTCTACCAAGTCGGTGATCTAGTAGTCAAGCGCATCATTCTCCCACAAGGTGATCGAGGGCAAATGGACTCCCACCTCGAGGGACCATTTGTAGTCAAGGCACTATTTTCCGGCGGACTATGATACTTAGCACCATGGATGGTGAAGACTTCCCACACCACATGAGCGAGACATAGTCAAAAATACTACATAAAAGAGACCCGCTAGGTCGGTGGCCTAGGCAAAAATAAGGGCATCTGGCGAACCAAAGGGTTCGGGCAAAAGTTAAGGATATATACAAAACATGTACACGGCAAGTCGAAAACACGAAAAGGCGGCTTGGGCAAAAAGGTATCATTGGTGAAAACCGAAAGGCGGTCTAGGCAAAAGTTAGGGATTTAAGCGTCGACTATGTCTCTTCGGATCACACTTCCAGTTACTATCGGCATTCAAGATTCAAATGGCAAAGATCGGTCTACTCACTTTCTACTAACGACAAGGAGATGAGATAGTTGAAATATATGAGTACTAGCATAGTTGGAACTTAACGAGATTGTTTCCATAGCTTTTACTTTTCTTGTGTATAAACTACTTGGCCATCGCCACCTTCCAAATAAATGCAATTCTTTCTTTACAATTTTCACTATTGTCGTTTGCAATAAGTCCAACGTTTGTTTTGAATGACTATCGCATTTGACAATAAGAATCTAATCACAAACATGCGAAAGTGAGCGAACAAAAGTAATTACTACGAGCTCGAGGAATTGAGATGACAACAAAGGTCACCAAAACATTCCCCATGAGCATAATCTCCATGAGAGGTGTCACTCGCTAAACCTCCCCAGGGAGTATATGTTAATCCACGGCGGTGATTCCACTCAAGCGAGCAATGTTACATCAATAACACTTCATCCCAGCTAAGATGTTTATCCCGTGGATATCTCTCAACAATTCCCTTTTCTCCGGCGGTATCCGGACTCGAGACTTGGTCGGATAGTGCAGGAGAGAATCTACATCTTCTATTCCCAGTCGAGAGATTCCAGGCTGACCGGTCTCCAGCAACCATCAAGCTCTCCGGTGAGTCTATACTCAAAATCCCGATGGCGCCTCCTAATTCTTCCCAGCAGGATCACATGCAAGATCCCCAACAAATTGCCTCCCGACTCTCCCAGGGGTCTATGTATGCGATCTCCAACAACGAGTTTCTCAATCTCTACCTTCCTCAACGATATCTAGGCCCAAGACTTGGTCAGATAGTGCATCGGAGGAATCCAGGATATCTTTCTTCTCCTTCAAAAGCGGGGTTCTCACCTACTTAATCCCAAGCGAAGCAAATCCTCAAGCGGAACATCCACATCTTCTTCAAGATGGATATATTTTGAAATACCACAACACCTATCATTCATACATTACTCATAAAGTCATAATTCATGCATATGTCATTCATACACATTGTCATGCATCATACTTTGCATAAGACTAACAAATATTCTATCAAAGTTTCTCTTGTTTTCTCCAAAGCAATTGAAATAAACCAGCAAGCAGGTCCGAGATTAAGCCCGAATCTCGGCGGAAAACTATCGAAAGACCGCCCTAGTTGTCCTCCGACATGGTCGAGATTAAGCCCGAATCTCGGCGGAAAACTATCGAAAGACCGCCCTAGTTGTCCTCCGACGGTGGTCGAGGATTAAGCCCGAATCTCGGAAAACTATCGAAAGACCGCCTGGTTATCCTCCGATAACAGCAATGGATCAACACCGATGCACTGGGGGAAGATATCCATATTTTGCCAACTACCTCCCTCGGAGTAATCGGCATGAAGATTTATTCGATCCTTCTTATTATCAGCAGACTACTGAGTCTAGCGTCGACTCGGTTGCCTGGATGGCATCTTAAGCCCATCTCCGACTATTTATCGGTGTTCCTCCACCTTTGGAATCTTGCATATTTGGTTAAAACCAATACAAACCAATAACTTCATTCAAAGGAGCACGAAGTCTAACGTCGACTCCTCGGATGGCATCTTAAGCCCATCTCCGCTCCTTCCACTATCAAGAACATCTACGAGCCTAGCGTCGGCTCACTCCCAGCATCGATCTTTCGGATGGCATCCTAAGCCCATCCCGTCAATTCCCCTATCGACATCTAGCGTATGACTCATCCCCAGTGAAGTCTCCACTTTCTCCAAATGGCATCATAAGCCCATTCCGCATCATCCACCAGCAAGTGCAAATTTTCATGTGTACTCGGTGTTCAATCATCTTCTACCTCCGAGTCACGAAAGCACGCATGCCAATCTAACCCTTCGACAAGAAGATTGAGCAGGGGCAGCTGTCATACCCCAAAATTTACCCTCCATCTTCTCAAGACATTCCATACATCCATACTCAAGGTTCCTCGAGGGTTGATCGGACAAACCTCTCTAAACAATCAACCCAAACTAGGGTTTGGTGATTCTCGATCAAATGGATTTCCAACATCTCCAATGTTCATCATGCCTCCTCATATGCTTCAAAGATTCTCCATGTCAAGTTTCAAGCCTTACAAGTCAAGTTTCCTCGACAATTGCTCGGATGGTTGAAAATCGGTTGTATTGGACAAAAGTCAAGCTGTGGTCAACATATAGTCAAACTTCATAATTTTTGGTCAACATCCTCATTTTGAAGTTACATTCATCATTTGATCAAGGGTTGATCATGATTCATCAAGAAAACTCAAGATTTGCTCAAAGTCAAACTTTCTAAATTAGGGTTTCTAGATGAAAAGTCAAGCTGAACTTTGGTGATCATAACTTCTTCATACTTTCTCGAAATTTTTCCACCACCTCTTGTTTTGAAGGAAATTCAATTCTCTACAACTTCATGTCTCACAAGAATGTCCAAAAAATGCTTCATTTGAGAGGTATGGCTCAAAACATTACAGGTCATTTTCAAGGTCAACAAAAAGTCAACATTTTGTTTTGAAGATATATTGAGCATGGAAACTTCAATTAAGATGAGACCAAAAAGGTTGGTTAGAGGACTCTTAGGGATTTCCAAAAAGTCCAAGAACACTCAAAAATGTGGAAAATTGAGCAAGATACACTATTCAGAAGTTGGGCAATTTTGGACAATTGCACAAAAGGGCATTTTGGTCAAAATGCAAAATTTTCCAAATGAGCCTAAAATCTTTTGATCCAAACTTGTTCATGACATTATTCTTGACCCATAAATGCTTGGCCATGGCAATTTTCTATTTTATTAATTTATTTTTGAATTTTAGAACATTTAATTCAAAATTAAATTATATAAAATATGAAAATAATATATTTTTCCAAAAGGGCTGATTTTATACCAAACTTGAGGTCCAAGGAAGCCCAAAACACTTGCCAAATTCGTGCATGATCATGCATTGAAGAGGAAATCAAATTTCTTTCAAAAAATTGATTTTATTTGAAAAATATTGAATGCTCCAAATCAAATCTTTTTTGCTTGTTTTTTCTCTCTCAATTTACTCTATAAATAGCCAGCATTACACACTACAAAGGATACGAAACCCTAGCCCTTACAACAACCCTTATTTTGTCAAAATTTTTCAAGAAACTTGAAAAATCGTATTTCAAAATCCAGCCACTTTCAGCCTTCAAAAATCATTCCATCGTGCTCAGAGGGTAAATTTGAGTAAGAATACATTATTGTTATTGATCAAACCATCCAGAATCGGTGCATATACATACATACATATTCAAAACTTTTGATTTTGCATTTTATTATTGCGTGTAAATTGATTCTAATGTTTTCATTGTGCTCGAGGTTCCATGGACAAGATCGGGCAATCGTTTGTGAGTTTGGACGTTAGAATCGCGTTTTGCCATATTTAGGGTTTCCAAACTGATGAGCTTCGAGCTTGTGCAAGCATTTTTAGCTGAAACTAACACCACCATCGTGTTCGCCATGGCCGATTTAGGGGGACAAGGTCCTTCTTTTCTTTTTATTTCGTGTATTTTTGCAGATTGAGAATCACGGTCGGGAGAAGATGGCCAAGCCTAGCTCGGCGTGGACTCAGCGAAGACCGGCGTGCGTGGCATTTAGGCGATCGATTGGCTCTCTCATTCAACGGGGTCCACCGGTGGCGGGCTTTGACTCCTCCAAACGGCGACGCGTGTACACTCATGACCTCACGTTTTCGATCCATGACAACAAGTGCAAGCTGGCGTAGTGGTAAAGGCTCTCACTGTGCAAGGATACTCTCCCATGTCCTGAGTTCGATCCTCACTGGCACCGGTTTTGCATTTCCTTTTTACAAACTTCACTTTTCATATTTTCTAATTCTTTTAATATTTCCATTCAATTTTAATTCTTTTCATAATTTTATTCATGCATTAAAAAATATCAAAATTTATTTTTCTTTTTATATTATTTCCAGAAAATCTTTATTTAATTTATAAAATTAAAAAATACAATTTTGCATGCATATTTATTTTTATTCATAATTTAGCATTTAAATCACTCTTAATTGTATTTTAATTATTAAATTGCATCCAAAAATCCCAAAAAATTATTTTAGCATATTTATGTTATTTCCAGCATGTCATATTTTTCTCATTCAAAAACTTGTATTTTTCTAACATTTTTTCTCTTATTCGATTCATCTCGTATTTTCCGATTTCTCAATTTCGTGCAGGTGATCTTGTTTCAGACGGTTTCTTTTACCGTTTTCATTTTTCCAATAATGTAACTGTTTATGGGATGTAATAGTTTAAATTAGGTTTTAATTTTCCGCAAGTTTAAATTATGTATCTGCCCCAAAGCCATGTAATAGCGTAGGACATTTACCTTTCCGCATCTTTACATTCCGCATTTTAATTTCCGCACCCTATAAATTGCTAGTAACTAGGCGTGTATGGCAAGATAATAATCAACATAGCTCACTAATTTTCAAGATAAAATATCTGAATCAACACACTCTTTTCACACACCCCTTAGGGTAATTCTCTCTCGTTGCCTTACAATTCAAATGGTCATGTCCTCGAGCGTAGAGGTATTCTAGCACCGTTGCCTTCAAACAAATCATCATAGTCCCTTGATACAAAGATCATAAGACCCACGATGTCGCCTCCGAATACATGATCTTGACCCTCGATTGTCGCCTACGAAAATGATGATATTCCTTGAATGCGCTAGGATACTTCCTACAAGTTGCTTTCTATGACCATCCGATGTCCCTTGAATGTCCGCTTACATCCAACAAATAGAGTTACCTACCAACTAATGGTATGGATAGCGCTATTCTAAAGGAGTAAAATAAATAACGACCAATTCGAGTAGGTTATAAGACTTTTAGTTGCTTGCTCTATCAAAATACTTTTTGCACCTCACACTTTTTGTCAAAGTTCAAACTCTTTTCAAAACGAAACATTTCCGAACACTTTGTATACATTCCTACATGAATCATTACAAAGTCAAAGCGAAATTCCTTTTCAAAACATTTTTGTCAAACACACAGAAAGCACAATTTTAAAGTGATCTAAGAGCAACTAAGAGCCCGTAGATAACTACGGATGGAAAGGGGTGCTAATACCTTCCCTTTTCATAACCTTCTCCCTTACTCAGAATCTAACGAAGGTCTTTTTCTGTACTTTTACCTTCCCTTAATTGGATAAAAATAAAATTCGGTGGCGACTCTTGCTATCCGCACATTTGCGATACCAAAAACACAAAAAGTCAGTTCACCGTATCACACAAGGTAGAGGAAAAAGAATGAAGAACACGATGAACACAAGGATTGGTTATTAACTGCTATTCTTTCCTTTATCTTAAAACAAGATTACAAGTATACAAGAATAACAAATAACCCTCTCACCCTAAATTAGGATTTGCAATATGCAATGATGAGAGACTAGTATGTTATTTATAATAAACCTAACATACTAAACTAATGGGCTTTTATCACAAATACCCATTACAAGCTAACTTAGGGTACAAGCTAACTTAACCAATTGGACATAAAATATAGGCCCAATTCGATGCTAACAATTCTAGCATCCTTCGACACAATAGAGTTCGACCCAATATCTCACAGTATCTATGTACTAAATGTGATTAATTGCTGTTGTTTTAAGTTGAAAATGTATCATCCCATGTTGTGTTGGAAATATTGTAACTCTGATTTATCTATTAATTCGTTGGGTAGAAATGGAGTGTTACATGTGTCTGCGGGCTTTCCCTGCCCCGCACTCACTTTTTTGCGGGGAGGACTTAGGTTTTAGGCCCTCATCCTCAACTTTGGCCGCTGATAAGTATCAAAATATCTTTATTTTGTGTGTATAATTTATGGCACTTATTAGTTATTTTGTTAATATTCGTTGAATAATTCTCCGCTTTGTTTGTAAATACATTTAGTTTGCAGATAATTGAGTTTTTAATTCATTTGTGTATCATTTCTAAGATTTTATGTATTTTTGTAGGTATTTGTTGCACATTTGGAGCATCGAGGAATAAGATGTCAACGACACGACTCAGCATGCGCGTTTGTGGAATAAAAGTCCACTTTTGAGAATTCATGTTCAGGCAGGTGCACTAACCGAAATTTGTAGCGCGCTACGGGTGTTTTGACAGATTTGGCAGAAGTTATGCTGATGAGGCCGCCGAGCGGGATAATGCCATGTAGCGGGGAGACACTGAGCGAGATTAAGGCGATTTATGTGTAAATATCATGCAACCCGCTGAGTGGGATCACGCCGCTTAGTGCGGTCTGCTGAGATTTGTTTTATAAATTCATTTTTAAGTTATGGTTTTGGGGAAGTTTTGGCTCCCAACTCCATCAACCTTCATTTTTATAGATTAGTTTAGAAAACAACACTAGGGCTTTATTTATGGATGATTTGAGGTGAATTTCTCTTAGATCGGCGCTGACAAACTGGTAGATCTGGGGTTTATCTCTTCTCCTCTCTATATATTCCTCTTTTATTGGATATTTTATGTATATTTACTTTGAACTCATGTATATTTGTCACCCTTGGCGTTGTATAAAGCTTACTTTACAAATCCTTATCGATTATTGTCCTGAATTTTTACTCTGTGTTTGGGATTTGGGCTGTTATATAGATATACTACTCGAATTCTTATCTAGGATGATTATTTGTTAGTTTCTGGATTCTAGAGATAGGTTTAGAGATGACATTCACTTATGGTGTCTGTGATTAAGGCCTTCGTGTTGGTTGTGTTGCTCTGAGAGATCGTCGATGTGATTCGCACGGTTGACTTCTGTGTTGTTAAGGTGGTTGAGAGATCACTGCGAAGGTGATGTAGTGGGTGTTGTGTTTCACATGTGATTGACGAGTATTGTAGGTTGAGTATAATTGGATGATATGTTTAAGTTTGCGACGAGTAGTGTACATTCGTGTCAGATAAGTTGTCTATCCTTTATACTTTTCGCATTTATTTTCTGTTGATAACTTTTTCTTTACAACCCACTAAACCCCTAAACTCATTAACAAATGATTAGTCGAACGGCGACTCGATAACCAATCTATGTGGACACGATAGGATATAACCTATATTAGCCGATAAAAAATAATACTTTACTTTTTGTTTTCTGCTTTACCACTGCAACAACCGTCCCACCATATTTCATTTTTTTGCAGACTTTTACGAAACAGGCCTAAATGAAACGGACATGTCTTTTTGTCACCCCTAATTATGAGTCATAAAAAATATGTCTTGTTTTTCCTGGGTTAGTATCCCTTATATAGTCATCATGTGTTGTTCCATATTTTTAGGATTATAAAGATCATTTAATAACCAATATAGTCATTGCTCCATTGTCTATTTTCATTCATTATTATCATTGATATGCTTTGAACGTGTTGTTAAACTTATTTTGCATTGGCCTCGGACTATTCTAATCGATTTGGATCTTTACTATTTTAGCTCAGTTTTATCCTTATAAAAATGTTGAAAATTGGGACGGGATCTATCGACTTTAGATGAGTCCGACCCAATTTGGTGGAATGTAGTGTATGTATGTGTTTTTTTAATTAACATACTTTTTTAGAAAAGAAAAAAAAAAAACTTAAGAGTATTATTAAATAAACATAATTAAAGATTGATATTGGTGTAATAAGATTGATTTGGATCGGTTTTTGTTTAAAAATGTTTGAACAAATTATATTTTCATTAATTTAGTTTAATTTGATTTTTAGTATTTTTAAAAATGGAACCAAATTAAATGAATCAGGTTGGTTTGGTTGATCGGTTTACAATATTTTTTTTAAAATATTATATTTAAAAATAAATTCTCCACTATCGTATTTTTTTGTGTATTTTGTTTTATTATTTTTAAAATAACATATTTTATGTAATTTATTTTATATTTTATTGTGTCAAATATATTACAAGTTGTTCTTGATTCATACGAAACAATGACATGATTTTTATTGCATTATGAATAAATTCACTCTCAAATATAAAAGTTAGCAGTTGACATAAAAAAATTTCGAACGAATTAGAAAATTTAACAAATAAAACACAAGAATAACAACAAAAAATTTCAATAAACATAAATTAACATGTTTCACGCATCAAAATTATTTTGTAACAAGACTAAAAGAAATTTTGTTGAAGAAGAAACAAAAAAGGTTCTAAAAAATATGATAACTAACAAAGATAACTTGAACACGAAGAAAATGATCATAACATGTTAGAACGATGATAGAGAGCAAATATGGCAATGGGCAACGAGAGCATTTGTTCAGTGAAAACAAATTTTTGTAACTTAATTTCTACTTTTTGTGTTTTAGAATTTGGTCGAGATGCGTGTTGTAAACAAAGATAAAGAATAGTTGCACCGATACAAAATTTGAATAGATAAAAATTAAAACTGAAAAACAAATCAAACTATATTAATTTTCATTGATTTGATTCATTTTTAAAACCAAACCAAAAACAGTTAATTTGTTTTGGTTTAACTTGATTTAGATTGTCAGTTTAATTTGTTTTTTTTATCCGCATACCTCCTAAAAGTTTAATAAACGAATAAATTTGAAAACGTCCTATTGTTATTTATTTTTCTCAAAATAACACGTTGCATAAAGGTTTAATAGCATTTTATTACATATATTATTAAAGAGTAGTCTTTAATAACACTTTGTAGAGGCTAAAAATTTAATAACCAAATAATAACAAAGCATTTAATAGTATTTTAAGCGCCATTAAAACATTAAAAAAACATTTTGATTTACAAATCTAACATAGTGGTCGGTTTGTTTGTCATGCTTGTATCTAGACATCATTCTAGTTAGGATTGTATCTTTGTATTTTCTTTGTCTATTTTAGCACTACTTCTGCTAGAATAGAATAGTGTATTAGCTTCTTCAAAAAACATTAAAAGGTGAAACAAGTTCTCCTTACCATGTTTGTATTTGCAAATCAAAATAGTCTCTATGCACATTGAACACCAACACCATCTCTCAATTCAATTCCATCTCTCTATGAACAAAACAAAACCCTAAGAACAAAGATTTACCTCAAAGGGTGTTTGAATAGGAAGAGTTGAAAAAGAAAAGCAAAAGGGTAAACAGTCACGTGACAATAATTTTTCACAACAAAGTGGGGTCTAAGGTATGCTAAAACGGTGTCAACTTTATCTTTAGTGTCCAATTCTAGGCCATAGTGGGGGATGTTAAGGGTTACTAAATATAGAAAGTTTTGATGAGTGTATAAGGTTCATTAATGCGAATTTCTAATTTTGGGTGTGGGCCTTATACAGTATTCAGTAACTATCAGCCAGTTGAGCCTTTCAAAGCCTATCAGTGATGGAGGAACAAAATAGTACGTAGTTTTTTGGACTTATACTTTGTCTCTATTTGGAATTTGTTTTTGTTTATTCAACAATAATAATTGTGGTTGTTGGCCAATGTGGATAGACTTTAGCTCACACCACCTCTGAACATTCAATAAGGAAATTTCTTCATCTATTTAGTGGGTTTTTTTTTTCATTTTTGATGAAAAACTAAAAATATTTCTAAGTTTCGTAAATTCACTTACGAATTCTCAAAATAAGGTGAATTCGTAAACGCATTTACGAAATAATCCAAAATTTTCAAAAAATAAGGTGAATTCGTAAGTGCACTTACGAATTCACCTTATTTTTTAAAAATAAGGTGAATTCGCAAGTGCATTACGAATTCACCTTATTTTTAAAAAATAAGGTGAATTCGCAAGTGCACTTACGAATTCACCTTATTTTAGGAATTCGTAATTGAACTTACGAAGTCTGCGTGTTGTTTTAGAAAACACACAAACAAAATCCAATACCATTCATTTCAAATATCCCCAAATTCAACCTCTCCACTCCAAACCTTTGTAATTTTTATCATTTTAAAGTCACTCAATCCAAGTTCAACTCATCATTTCAACTCATTTCAACTCCTCCAAAATCAACTACGACATCCATTTTGTGTAAGTTTTTTAAACTTTTTTCTATTCAAATTCTGAATTTTTATTAGGTTATTAGGTTAGGTTATAGAAATTTAATAGTATATGAACTAATTATAGGTAAATGTAGTAGGAAAAATAGGATTTTAGAAGTTTTGGGACTGAGTTTCTGGTTTCAAAAAATTCTGGACAAAGGGGGTTTCGCAAGTTAACTTGCAAAGTGAACCAGGAGAAACTTCACAAGTGAACTTGTGAATTTACCCATGATGGGTGAATTCGCAAGTTAACTTTCGAATTGTTTCCTGGTTTGTTTAAAAATTAGTATGCTAACATTTGTAATGGTTTATTTCAGGAAAATGACAGAGAATGATAATCAGATGACACGTTTGAGACATGGCAGGCAAAGCCAGACAGCGTCGGCTCGTCGAGAGCTAAGGGCAAGGGCACGACTTGATATAGCATCACGTTTCGCACCATCACGGAGGAGTCGTATCCATGAGGCGTCTTCCTCTGGTGCACATGAGGAGGAGGTACCGGAGGTAGAGGTACCGGCGGAGGAGGCTCAGGACGCCGAAAATGTTGAGGTCCCCAACGATGATGTTGAGGAACCTGCAGAGGCGAATGATGATGGCTATCTAGGAGGTCCATATGACAAATCCCTCTTGATTCATTATCAGGACCATACAGCCTGTTATGTCTGGGGTGGAGTGGTATTATAATTTTTATCGTTACATTTCGTATTATTTATTTTCGTTTAATGCCCTTTCTTTTTTATTTATTTTCATATACTGCCCGTTCATATTATTTATTTATTTTCGTTTAATTTCGTATATTGTCCGTTCTTTTTTATTTATTTTCGTTTGATTCTAATGTTTCAAGAAAGGAATGCGTTGAAACATGTCAACCACTCCCGCAAAATCTTTGACCTTTATGTTCCTAAGACTTAGTGGTTCCACAGTGCTATTATTGCATCCGGTCTTGCCAGATTATTCAGTACGGGCTACGGTACCATTAGCACCAGCATGCAAGGTGCGTTTGCTGAGAGATGGCATAAGGAGACGTCATCTTTCCACTTTCCAATTGGGGAGTTGCCGATCATCCTAGACGATGTTGCCTGCTTGCTCCAACTACCTATCAATGGTAGGTTACTCAACCATTCCAAGATAACAAGAGTTGAGGCGGTTGAGTTGATGGTTGAGTATTTCGGAGTTGATCAGTGTCATGTTGTTGAGGACTGCGACTCCACAAAAGGGGCGCACGTGAGGTTCTCCTACCTAAAGGAGTTATATGAGGAGCACCTCCGTCGAGTAGCTCTTGCAAAAAGAACTACACGGGCAGCTAGGGAGCCTATAGAGGTGAATATTTGTTCAGTTTCATCGTGGTTGTGTCATCCGGTGTTTTCTGATGTACCTGGTAGGCATGTCCGTCTTTGTGGACACGAGTGGACACTACACCGACGTGGTCTACTTGAGATATTTTACGGACATGTCTACAGTTCGTGATTGGAACTGGGGTATCGTTGTTCTGACCTACCTCTACCAAAAGTTGAATGAAGCTTACAGATAAAGGGCGAGGGCGCTCACCGGCTCGTGCACACTCCTCACGATATGTTTTTATTTTAACGATAAATTTTAATTTGTTTTAATTTATTTGTACTTACACATTATATTTTTGTTGATGTAGAGCTGGATTATACCGTACTTTCACTACATCCATGGTTACACTGTAGATGCTGACTATCAGGACTTCATGCCAAGGGTTTCCAGATTTATTCTCAACAGGGAGAACCATAATGTGCTTCCTTACTGGGTGTTCCTTGATCCGACCAACCATAACGACATCAATTGGACCCCGTTTGAGGACTACATGGAGGTTGTTGCATTCGATACCATCTCGTTATACTCTAGGTGACAAGCCTGTGGGGCTAACATGATGGTCGGGTATCTGCCCGAGCGGTGTATATGTCAGTTTGGCTTTGCGCGATGATACCCCGATCTACTTTTCAGGCTGCTCCCGACACCATGATACGAAGGGCTCTAGATGATGTCTTCTAGGATTGAGAGAATCATCTTGTGTTAGGTGAGTATCGATTGATGCAGGCATCCCGCATGTGGAACTGTGTGGAGGGGTACACGATATGATTCTTTAGAGTGTCGCACCCTTACATGACATCGGAGGATGAAGGACGTCCGCCGAGGCCAGCACATGAGGAGCTCTTGGAGAACGAGCAGGCCGAGGATGAGCATGTCATTGATCTTGTGCCCATATGTCAGTGTATCAAGCAGATTGGACATGAGGCGTTGGATGACGACGTTGTGCATGAGGGAGGACCCGATGTAGTTGCCGTGGTGGAGAGGATGGTCGCTAAGGCAAAGCGTGCAGCGCATTACCGCAGGCAGAGGATGGCGCGGGGGTCAGGATTAGGCATACACAGTAGCCTTTATGTTTTGTTATTTGATTTTGTTTGATCACATTATTTTTCAGAATAATTTATGTAATTTGATATTTTTGACAATTTTTCTCCTTAATATTTATAGCATATTAATATTTACATGGTTTGCGTATATAAAATATTTTTTAATTAAATTTTTGAAAACGGAAACATAATCTGAGTTATTGTGAAAAATCATAGTAGTTTCAAACATTGTTTAACACATTCAGAAAAGGTGTTGTAAGTGCACTTACGAACCTCTTTGGGGGAATTTGTAATTGCACTTACGAAACCTTTTCTGAATGTGTTAGTCCAGGTTTAAAATAATAAAACATACAAAAATAAGGTGAATTCGTAAGTGCACTTACGAATTCACCTAGAGAGGTTAATTCATAAGTGCACTTACGAATTCATCCTACAAAGTAAATTCGTAAGTGCATTTACAAAAGATATTTTTGATTTTTCAGGAGTGTTGAAGAAATTTATTAGATGGGTGAAGAAATTTTCTTCAATAATGTGTTTCTTTCTTTTTTATAAAAAGTTAAATAGAAAGAAAAACAATAATATCTAGCTGAATATCTTGTCTATATACCTATATATTAATGAAAAGTATGCACATATGTTGTGGTCTCTATTTGAAAAAAAAAAATTATTTTTATTTCTCTAAATATAAAAGGTTAAAAAAATTATCGTTAAGCGTAATATGATACTTTATCGATGATATATCCATTAATATAAGGAAAATATCATTTGTTACGAAGCATTAGTAGAAGAATGGCAGGAATAACACTAACTCCAACCCATGTTGCCGTAAAAGTCACATTTGTATATTTTTTACACTAATCATTTTAATTTTAACCTTCGTATGTTTTGTTTCGTACCAAATACTATGGTTCTTAATATATAAAAGTTTAGAAAAAATTTATGTGTTATTTGCAAACAACTTATAAAAAATTATTTTTGTCTTGTGGTCAAATTTTACTATTATGTCATGAACACTTTTTTAAAAAGACCACTAGTCAAAATCGGTTGGTCTTTAGTGGGACGGCTCCATTGCTAATAAAAGTGTTAAGGTTAAAATTAAAATTTTTATAGTAAGATCGTCCAAAACTAATTTAAAATCAGAGTCCATACTTGAAGATGATCTATTTTGTTGCCTCGTACTACTCAACCTGGATTTCTAAGCACATAGCTTTTTAAGTAAGAAATATTAACGAGAGAACTAACGGTTCTCCAACCTGTATACATAAAATACGGGATTAAATTATCCCGATAAAAAAGAAGATATTCACAATCAATTGCATCTTAGTAAGAAAAAATAAAGAATCTTTACTAAAATCATAAAAACTATAATTAGATTGCACAATATCTCCAATATACGATCACTTCCAAATTAAATTTGTTATGCTCCAAAGTGTATTTCAAAAGAACTATCATACTTCATCATAATGATTATAATCATTTGAAGCTAAACCACTCTAAAAAAATCCACATTATCTTCACTGAGAATCATAGTTCAAAAGAACTAATACTCCACCATAAAGAGTGTAATCACTTAAATTTAAGCTAATCCAAAAATTTCCACATTATCTTCACTAACAATCTGTAGTTCAAAGGAACTATCATACTTTATCATGAATAATATATTTAACAGAAAACTAAACTACTTCAAGAATTTTTACATGTCAGAAATCATGCTGAAAATTTATTGTGCAACTTTTATGATAAAAGTGAGTTATAAGTCTCACATTACTTGGAAAATCGGAGGTTGAGCAATTTGTAAGTGAGAAGACTCATAAATCTAATGCACTAAAGTTTTAGGTGGTACCTCTTTCGCTTCTATCCTTGCTGTTCGCGTTAAAAGGTGACGCGCCTGAGGATGCGAACGTGAGTTCGGATCTTCTGGTACGTAACGTTTTAAATCTTTTGATTTGTTTATAAAGATGCCGCGAGCATCAAGCTTTATTATTTTCAACACAAGAAAGATGATTTAATGATTATGAAAAGGGGAAATACCCTCAATTGATATTGGTATGCGTAACGACTAGCGCAAACTAGACATAACGCATTGGGGAGATTCTGAGTAAGGGGGATTGTTATATAAAGGGAATAGATGGAGCACCCTAAATATATGTAGTTATCTACAGCTTTATATATGAATATGTTTGATATGCTTGTGTGTTTTAATTACTATTTCTATGATTGGGAAAGTTTCTCCTTTGGATTTTTAGAAACAGATTGTATGGGATTCTAGATTTTGTTATTATTGTGCTCGCAAAGATCTGTGGATCTTCTGCATACATATCCCCTAGTGGGAATCAGAGAATTTGTAGCTCGGATCTACAAGGTTCTATGGTTTGTTTGGTCTGAGGAAGATAGAAATTTGCTCGGCAAGGATGAGACCTTGTGCCTACGTGTTCTCAAAAGGATGTTGAGAAAGTCAGAGCAATCGTAGTTCCCACTTATGCTAGTGGAAAGCAACGGGATGTTAGTAAGAGACAGACAAATGTCATCTTAATGAAAAATGTATCTAATCTATTTCATCACATACATTTTTGAAAAGTTTGATTGATTAAAATCTTTCGTCGTAAGTATTAAGTGTTTTGCTTGAGTGTACAAGCGTTACCACTTACATGTTTAAGAAAGATGTTTGAAAAAGGTGATTGAATCTTTTAACTGTAAGTATTGGGTGTTTTACTTGAGTGTACAAGCGTTACCACTTACAATTAATAGATGTTTTTGTTTGAAAAGAGTTTAAAAAGTTTGAAAAGTTTTTGAAAAGTTTTTGACTGTATGTGATGTAATGGATGAGATACTTCTTCCATAGAGATGATAGATGTCTAAATCTCAAGGAGAAATTGATTGGATTAAAGGGATGCTTTTAAGAAGTCCGTGGGTCCTTGTATTGTTAGCCCAAGAGGAGGCATTCCGAGGGTCATCGAGGGTCATCGAGGGTCCTTGTATGAAGCTCAAGAGGAAGCTATAGGGCTTTGGCTTGAAAGGGATTTCACCGAGAAATCATCCTTTTCTGAATAAGAGCAATTTCACCGGGAAATTTTACTCTCTGGGGAATTTGAAAGTGATTTCACCGGGAAACCATCCTTTCAGGGTTCTATCTTAGTGCGGGTGATTCTTTGTATTGGAAGCCCAATAGGAGGCTGTTAAGAGATTTCCTGTCTCTTTCATTGTATGATGCCCAAGAGAAGGCTAAACTCAGTGAGGAGTTCTTTTGAACGAAACCCAAGAGGAGGCTGACTCAACAGGGGAGTGTTTGTCTTATATGAAGCCTAAGCGGAGGCTAACTCTGCGAGGAGAGTTTCTTTGTACAAAGCCCAAGAGAAGGCTAAACTCTGTTGGAGATAAAAATATCTTGTATGAAGCCCAAGCGGAGGCTAACCCATGCTGGTGATGGATTGTCTTGTATAAAGCCCAAGCGGAGGCTAAACTCAATTGAGGATGAGTTGTCTTGTATGAAGCCCAAGCGGAGGCTATACTGTGGGAAACCTATTGATTAGTCTAATTGTTATGTTATAACTAGACAGTTGTATAAACAGGTGTGTGTGTGTGTGTGTGATATGTATTCACAAGAGTTTATGAAGGAAATATAAACAATGCATGATGTTTATTTACAGCAGTTTATGAAATATAAACAAGTGTCTGTGAAACGAACGTTTAAAACGAGCGCAACTTGATTATTTACAAGTTTGAACTGCGTACAGGGAAATGAATATGTACACGAACGAGCTATTTATGCATGATGGATGTACATAGGAGGGTTGGACTTACACCGTAGGAGGCCCATTGATTTGAAAGTAGTTTCACAGGAATAATGCTCCTTTCAAAGTCAATGGTATTCATGTAAAATGTATGATGAAACGAAATGATTGATTGAAGTTTTATCGTAAAAGGTATCTGTATTATGTATGATAAAAGTTTGATATGTACAAGGAAAAGATTGTATGTACATAAAGAATGTTTGGTTTGTATACACAAGTGAAGTGAAAACAAACGATCAAGTTTATATTGAGTATAAAAGAAGTATCATATGTAATAAAATTTGTATGTGTTTGAAAGTTTTGATATGTACAAAGAAATATTATGTACATAAAAGAATGTTATGGGACTTACACTGATGGAGGCCCATTGGTCAAAAAGAAATTTCGCCGAAGAAACCTTCCTTTAGAACCAATGGATTCAGCGTATAAACAAACGAATGAAAACGAAAGAAATTTGTTTACGTTTGAATATTAACAATGATGATTTGAGTATGTACAAGTAAAACTAAATATGTACATAAAGGATTGGGACTTACACCATAAGGGTGGCCCATGATCGATCGAGAAATTCGAGAGAAGACGAAATCAGTTTTATCGTTTTAAATCGGATTGATCATGGTAAAAGATGCAAGTTTGATGAAATGTTTTGAAAAATGATTTGAAAATGTTTTGAAAATGTTTTGAAATGTGAGGTTCATTTATGAAAAGTTTTGAAAAAATCGAAGTCGAAAACTTGAAAAATTCACCTTTTAAGGAGGTTTGAAAATGTTCGTAACATCGCTTTCGATTAAAAATTAATCAGATGAAAGTTTTTTTCTGAAAATTTTTGCACTATCATAAAATAGATGTATTTATTGACAAGTGTCCAAAAAATCATCTCAAAATGAGAAGTTTTGATTGGTCAAAGAAAATGTGAAAGTTTGATGAAAAAAACATGAGAAAATTGAAGTTTTGTAAAAAAGAATGAAAAAAATGGTCCTGATGGGTGTTGAACCCATGACCATGAGGTGGGGCACGTGTCAGAAATATTTAAAGGCAAGCATACAACCACTGGGCCAAACGCGCTGAGTTGTTTAGTGGATTAAAACACGCGTTGAAATAAGATTGGATAATTTGAAAATTTAAAATGAAGAACAATGAAGAACACGCGCGAATTTCTGGGCTTGCATTTTGATTTTCAGAATTCCAATTTCAACCTAAAATCTTCGTTTCTCCATGAAATCCAACGATGTAAACATCAAAGTTGATCGATTTTGCACCACGAACATGATTATGGTTGTTAATTTCATTTATATTCAGTCTAGAATGATTTAGGTTTCGAAGAACATGATGAACCCTAAACTGAAAATCTTAAATTAAATGATGTATGTTGGATGATTGTTTGATTTTATTGAGGGTTAAGGATCGCTATGAGTGCAGAAAACAATTGGCCAAGAGTTTTTGTCAAAAGAATCAATGAATCATGATATCACAGTTCATATGCTTACCTGAAAAAATGAGAATCGAGGAAGCTTAAATCGTGTTTCCAGAACTGGTTTGAGGATTGCTACACCTTCATCGACATGTATGGAAGCTTTGTGAGTGATTAGCTTGCTTCGAATCCTTCCCAATCAATCCAGCCAAGTCCACCTGCACAGTTCAAAAATGGCAGCTCGATTTCGATGTAAATCGTGTTACAGTGAGATGTTCTTGTTTTGGATCACTCATATGATGTTCATGGAAGGTGTATGGATGATCAAAACTCCAAGTAATCCAGCCTAGCCATGAATTCGTGTCTTAAGGCAGTTTTGGTTAAGAAAATGACATGAAATGTGATTCTGAATTCTAGCTTGCCCTATGTTAATTTTAATGTTTAAACAGATTCCATATGGATATTATGATATGTTAGACACCAAAGAACATCATAGTTCTTGCTAAATTTGAAAATTGCAATGTTTGGCAAATTGAGCTATGATACTTGAATTTGAAGAAAGTGGAAAGAAAGCATGTATTTGTGAAGCTTTGGTGTTCATTGAATGGCAAGAAAGACATCCATTTATAGGCAAACAAGTTCTGAAAATGATAGGCAAGGTTTGGCCATTGGTAAATTTGACTTGCCTTAGAGGGCAAGGTAGTCATTTTGGCATTAAATGCAAAAGGAACCTTCCTTTTAACCATGGTTAAAAATTCAACTTGATCCAATCCTATCATAATTACATCCAACTGATTTTTATCAGTCCTATCCTCTCTTGGCAAGGTGGCAAAGGTTCTAGAAGAGAAAAATGCAAAATGACCTATAATTTTGATGTTTTGACTTTGAAAATCAAGTGTCATGGAGCCTTATGTTT
The DNA here is from genome assembly GCA_021764765.1 of Vicia sativa. NCBI lineage: Eukaryota > Viridiplantae > Streptophyta > Magnoliopsida > Fabales > Fabaceae > Vicia > Vicia sativa. The sequence goes on along the minus strand of CM038793.1, from coordinate 284,364,117 downwards.
CAATTTCAAAAGTGTATCTAGACTCCATGGATTTGAGAGTTCTTGGACATTTTGGAAATATTTTTCCATGATCTACAACTTTCATGTTTTGAGTTTTTTCAAATTCCAATTGGAACTTGGTGAAAAAATGGCATGAAGTTTGGAAAAAGTAAGAAATTTCAACACTTAGAAAAATTTCTAAGTATAAAACTTTTGACTTTTTGTTGACTTTTCCAAATTCTTTGATTTTTTATGATCATGATGGATCATGTGAAGTATTTTGATGATGGAAAAAGTTTTGTTTTGAAAAATTTGACCAAAAGTCAAAGTTTGACTTTTCTGTGCAGATGAAATTTCATCAGATGTTTCGAAACGATCGATGAATTCGAACCTCGTGATGTTTTGAATCCGTAAATTAGGTCAAGATGTTGTATCTAAGATATAATGACCAATCTCTATCCAAAAAGTCAATCAACGCTCAAAAATCGAGAATGCCTATGCTCGACCAAAACCCTAATTGGTCGATCCTCGATTGATCTGTGAGAAAATTTGATATCTGAGGATTGGAGGTTGATGATTTGATCAAGATAGATCAAATAAGATGAGAAAATCTCAAACCCTAATTGGTTAGCTCTTGAATCAGATGAAAATCTGATGAAACCCTAATTTTGACCTGTGAATGGTACACCCGATTAATGTTGTTTGAACTGTTAGTTGTGCAATAATGCAAATGTAAGGTGGTATATTAGGTCAAAATTTGGGGTATGACACTTGCTTTTGACCCAATGTGAAAGTCACCTTCATGATTCATTAGTGGTATCAGAATCAATCATTTAACTAATGGAACAATCATTTTTATCAAAAGTATTCTTTATAAATTGGTGGTTAAGCTACATGTCAAATTGAAGTGTATGCATATATGGTAAGGCTATGAATTGCAGTACAAGTATATGTGAATGAAATAAATTTTTTTGCTTTAGGGGGATATAACTAGGTGGTGCGCAGGCGATGTGTCCCTTTAAAGTGTCTGTAGACGCGGTAAAGGTGTTGACATGGATACAAATGTATATGGATGATAAAAACATCTACTTAAGTGGGGGCATATAAGTGGATGAACTCCCACTTAAGAGGATGATTGTTATGATACAAGTGTTTTTTAGAAGTCTCGCATTGTTTGGAATACTTGAGATTAATAAATATATAAGTGGGAGAACTGATAAACCTAATGTCTTAAGGTTTTAGATGAAGAGGCGGTGTCTCTTTCACTTATGTTGTTGTTCTTGACCTAATATGGATGTCTCTTCTCCTCCAAATCTTAACATATCAACAACTTTCATATTGGTTGAAAATTCTCTAGCCACCAAGATATCACATGACATAGTGTATCAATATTAATCAACGCTAATGTATTAATCAATACTTTATGTAATCCTTGTTGTATCAAAATATTCTTGACTTGAATTTTCTCAAGTCAAAAGTGGTTATTCTATTAACTTTTTCTAACCCAAATTTCATAACGGAATTTGTGACTACACTTCTTTTTTGATGTGGAGATAATGTTGCAATCACATAGCATAATATGAATTATATATCTTTATATCAAACTAAAACACTCAGAGACCAATTTTTAAGAAGTATTATAATATAGAAAAAACAAAATTACAACACAATAACATAACATAAAAATTCTCAAACATAAAAATAAATAAAAAGCCACAATTATTGTCAAATGACAAATAAAAAATAAAATTAAATAAAAATCATTACAATATAAAAAAAAAACTCTCAACTACCCTATGACCATCAATACACGGAGTTCTAAAATGTATATTTTCAACTATACACAGAATAAACTATGTACATATTTTATAAACATCAAAAAATTATTATAAATTAATTAAAAATTAATTTATCATAAACATTTCATTTAAATAACTTCTCAGTGTATTAGGCATAAATATAATTAAAGATACCAATTAAAGACCAAAAAACGCCACTAATTATCACATTGTTCTTATAAAGTAAAAAAATATAGATAAATTTTATTTTATTTTTCTCAATTACCGCTAATTTTATTTTTATTTTGAAAAAATAAAAGAGTTTTTTTTTTCTTTCCAAACGTAACAATCATAGTAGCTGGGAAAAATATATGCACACAAAGCATGGCTAAGAATGAGAAGCATGATACCATCCTATCGCCATCATTGAGCGTTGAGCTTTAAAAATACTCTCGTGACACTGCATATATAGCATGTGCAATATTATTAATTATCCTATTATTTTGTTCTTTTTATGTAATTTTACGTTGCATTAATTTGTGATTTTGAAACCCTGGTTTTCTTTCATCCGTTGGGAATAAAGATTTCTAGAGGATGTATTTGCCTTGTAATAAGAAAGGATAAAGTGGATTCAAGTGATTAATGATAATTATTAATTAAAATAAAATAAATATTTTATTGATAATGACTTATAAAAAATAATTTTAATATTTAAACATAAAAATTTTGTATCTCAAATAATAAAAATTATTAATTAAAATATAATAGATATTTTTAATAGTAGTCTATTATATAAAAAGTTAATTGTATGGATGACTATTAAGTATTATCTAATTTTTATAAAATATTTTTTTTATTTTATTAAAATTTAAAAATATATCAAATATTATTTTAATAATAATGAATAAATAAAAAGTAACTAAATTTGTAAAAACAAAATTAAATATAAATATTATATACATTCATACACTAATAAATATTTAATATGATAATAATATACAATAATTAAATATTTTAATACACTAAAAATAATTAAGAAAATATAAAATAATTAAGTAAAAAATAAAATAATAAAATGAAAAGAGAAAGAAAAATGACATAGTTATTGAAATACTGAGAAGTGGACTTGTTTTTAATAATTTGGTAAACCAGACTTGTTTTTAATAAAGTTTGCCAAAACCTTCGGGTGGACTTCATTCCATCAAAAAAGAGTATTAACCGTTATGCCTAAATTATTTAAGATATTTGCACAATGATTACCTTCCGTAAAGATATGTGAAACAAAAAAATTGAAATTTCTCAACTTAAACAAACAAAGATCCCACTTATTTATAAGTCGCCACGAAACCATATAGGAGTTAGAAAAAGTAAAAACCACTAAAGATGAATCAATTCCACAATCATTTTGTTCTCAAATATGAAGCCTCATTAAGAACCCTCAACGACCTAAGACCAAAACCCCAGTCTTTCACATCCTTGCAAATTGCAATAGTGTTTCTAGGCTACTATCGATAATTTCCTTTTGTGAACATCCCCACTCTAAATGAAGTTTATGCATCATCCTTCCACCAACTTGATAATACTAATAGGCCAAGAATAAACCATAATGTAATAGATCATCATGCTTTGGATAACTGACTTTACCAACTGCACTATACCGGCTATAGAAAGTAAACAAGCTTTCCAAAGAGCCAGTTTACTCGTGATTTTGTCAACCAAGGGAATGAAATAAACCGCTTTGGGCCTGCCTTTAAAAGTAGGAACTCCCAGATAGATAAAAGGAAGATTACGCCGAGAGAAGCCTATTTTTGCAGCCAATATAACATGTTTGTCAATAGACATTGAACCTGCATACATAACGAACTTAATAGGATTTCACACTTGACCAAAATAATCAACATAAAGAAGGAACATATTTGCAATAACATCCATGGAGGAAGAGAAGCCACAAACAAAGAGAATGATATCGTCGACATATAAAGTATGAGAAGATACTTTTGAAGTCTTAGAAGCATGAATGAGATTGATTTTGCCACCATTAGCCAATTTGGATATCCCTCTGCTGAGAACGTCCTCTGCAATGCAAAATAAAATAGGGGATAACGGGTCCCCTTGGAGAACTCCTGTATAACAATTGAAAAAGCCATGATGCGGGACATTTATAGATATGGATACATTAGCCTGAACAAAATTTCTCATTAAAACCAAATTAATTAAGGACCTTCAAAATAAACTTCCAGCTAAGAGTATCAAACACTTTGGTAATGTCCATTTTCATCATTATGTTCCCACCAAGAGACTTCATGTGTAACAAATTTTCCACCTAGGAAGTTAAGCTAATGCAATCTCTGATACTTGTATCACCCATGAAACCCTTATGCTCCTTGGAAATAATATGAGGAAGGACCTTAGATAAACGATAAGCTAAAACCTTTGTAATAATCTTGAACTTGAAATTAGCTAAAGCAATGGGATTGTACTTCTCAATACTGTCAGCTTCATTGACCTTAGGAATAAAAACAATCATGTTTGAGTTATAATTAAGAGAGATCCAATCTTCTTTGAAAATTTGTAAAGTAACATTGATTACATCCTCTTAGATTATATCCCATAAATGTTGGTAGAAAATTTTGCCAAACCCATCCAGCCCAACTGCACTATCTTTTCTAAGATTAAAAATTTCATCGTCAATTTCTTGCTCATAAGGCAACATAGTAAGCATATTATTAGTTTGATCATTCACAAGATTAGGGATGACTGTATCCACAAGATGATTATCTTGCAAAAAAGAAACATTGTTATATAAATCCCTAAGATGGTTGACTATATTCTTAGAGATGTTATCCTGATTATTGTAAGTAACACTGCCAATCTTCATAGAATGAATAGCCTTAGTAGTGCTCCTAATGTTAGGGGCTATATGGAAAAACTTAGTACTCATACCTCCCTCTGCATGTCATTTCACTCTTGCCTTATCTTGCCATAAAATCTCTTGAGATTTATGAGCCAAATCCAACTTAACTTGGGCTTCCTTCTCTTGAGCCAGTAAAACATCATTATAACCATCTTGCTCAATTGTCTTCTAAATACACACCAATTCGTTCTCAACTAATTTAACTTGATCCTAAATGTTCCCAAAAACATCCTTATCCAAGCTTTATGTATGCTCTTTAGTATTTAAATTTTTATATAAAGAATAAACATAGGGCATCTGACAACATAAATCTTCCAAGAATCTTCTAACACTCTATGACAATCCGGATGTAGAGTCCAAGCACGCAAAAACCTGAATTGACATCTAAATTTTGCAGCCTGATAATTCAAATTTAGAATGATAGGATAATCGTTGGATCTGTTTCTAACAAGAGTAGATAAAGAGGTTGTCATGCAAGCATCAATCAACTACTAATTACAAATATCTCTATCTAATCTCTTATGAGTATGTCTTGCTCTGCTTCTAGCGTTAGACCAAGTAAACTTAGCACCACTCGATGGAATATAAACCAAACGATTACAATCAGTCCATTTACTAAACTCCTCCATAGGGCCTGAAGCAGGGGTGAAGGATCCACTATATTCATGAGTTCCAATGATATAATTGAAATCTCCTATAAAATGCCAAGGAAGGCTAAACTGGTTTAACACTCTCTATAACCTGTTCCACAAAATCCTCCTAGGCACATAACAAGTTGAAGCATACACCAATGAAAATCCAAGAGTCAAATAATTCAACTTATAAGTAAAATAAATAGTTGATCTCCGATATCCACTATATAAGGATACATGCTCTTGTCACAAAAATACCACAAGTTAGGGGAATTATCCATTTTACTATTACCAATAAAGAATTTAAGGTTAAGTCTATTAAGCCAAGAAATAGGAAAAGAATCAAATTTCATCCAAGGTTTTTATATGAAAACAAACTGGGGGTGATTAGATTTAATTAACCTTTTTAAAGCCAGTGTTGTAGGAGATATGGCTATACCTCCCACATTTCATTAGATGTAATTCATGGATAATTTTTATCACTACCAGGCGTAGACATTGTGGTATAGTTACTATGATCTGCATGCTTATGGTGAGATTTTTCCCTCTATCTAGCTATAACCTTTCGAAACCCATCGACATCCACATAATTTTCATCCGGAATCTGGCCACCTATTTTGTGCCTACTGAAAAAACGGCTGAACATCATCGGATAACTATATCAATGAAGTCGCCATCGAACGTTTTTTATCCCGCAAAGGAGAAAGGTAAACATATTTCGAAAACCTAAGAGGGATAAGGCACGGTCTTGCGACCGAAAGATAGGGTAAGGGAGCCTATTACGTGAGGGGAAGGTATTAGCACCCCACGCGCCCATAGTACTCTACGGTATCCATTTTTATTTTCTATCTAATGAGTGTGTTATATCTATCTATCTATCACTTAAGCGCTACGTCTATGCTATGCTAAGGGAAATGCATGTGAAAGAAAAAGAAAATAAAGAAAACACGGGGAAAATAAGGAAGTATTTACAAAGTTTGCTCGATCGAGCCCCGTGACAAGATGCCTATGTATTCCCTCATGTAATGGGAAAGTCAGAGCGCCGTAGTTCGGCTCACATGTTTTGGTGGGTTTTGTGTTTTTATGAACAGTGCATGAAAGCACGTCCTTTCTGAAAAGGTTTTAAACACAAAAAGAAAGCTCATAGGAGAAAAAGATTTTGCATTGGTTGGTTGCTTTTACCTTTGAAAAGGAGTCAGAACCATTATTAAGTATCTTGATTTTCAAAAGAAAAGAAAATAAGTTTTAGTTTTATTACATACAAGGATGCAAAAAGAAGAAGAGAACACAAAAGGGAAACTAACTAGTTCTACCCTGATGCTATCATACAAAGACTAATCCTAAAAATAAGGATAAAGGGAGCTTCTAACTAAGTTATCATGCATGGATAACAAGCCTAAAGTCTACCTCGAATCGCTACCTAAGATAGAGTCGAGATAATCATAAGGGAGCATATCAAAGGTTCACAACCTAGATCTACGTCCACCTCGAATCGCAACCTAAGGTAGAGTCGAAGACAACTAAGGGAACATGAAAAAGGTTTACAACCTAAATCTATGTCCATCTCGAATCACTACCTAAGGTAGAGTCGAAGACGACAAAAGGGAATGGAAAAAGGTTTACAACCTAAATCTATGTCCATCTCGCATCGCTACCTAAGGTAGAGTCGAAGACGACAAAAGGGATGAAGCAAACAAGTGCTTTGGCATAAGCACACAAGCAATGCAATGCACAAACAAATGTCACACAAGCGCATGAAAAGGAGGAAGCCCCATAGCCTACAACAGCAAGCCGAGAGCCGGAACCAACCAGGAGCCAACACATTTCGATTCACGTGAATGGTATCACCGCATAACATGAATTGTCAAGTGTGAAGAACAAATGCTGCGAGTTCAGCAATAAATGCAAACCCCATGAAAGCATGGAGAGTTAGAATAGGGAACTCTTGCCACTTTTATTATTATTGACTCGATAAAGGAAGCAACATGATTCGCGTGTGCTGAGCTGACACTGACTAGAACTGTGTGGGGGTTGATTGTGAACCCTTTCTGCGTGCCAACCATATATCATCATATGTATATCAATAAGTATCAAAGCGGGTCTTTGCTTGGTGGTGCCACTCTGGGTTGTCTAACCACTCATGACCTATGCAAGCACAAATGATAAACACTTACTGAAAGCTACCTCCCTTTGCACGGAAGAGGATTTTAAACAAACCACACACAGTTAGCACACAATATGCGGAATCTCCCTAAACGGGTCTTTAAATAAACTAGAGGGGTTCCTGAACATGCTCCAACTATGGAAGCCCCATCATGCATCTCTAATTCTACTTCTCATGGAAAAAGAAAGTAGTAAAACCCTACTTATCATGCTCTCTAGAAAATCGATTAAAGAATGCGATAAAAAGCTGAAGAAAATACCAAACAGATAATAATCTGTAAGCAAAAGCAAGCAAATAAATACTCCGGAAAACTTCGAGTAAGATGCCATCAACAAAGAAATAATCAGAAATAGCTCGATCAATATAATCCACAAGGTGATATCGTATGTACGCATAGCAGACACGACCTCACAACAATCGAAGCACCTGCACAAAAGTACATATCCAGACAAAATAGCAGAATACGTGTTTCCCGTAACATGAGAAAACACGAAGCAAAGTGCGTTTAAAACACAAGAAAAACCACGGTGTGTTAGTTTACCAAGATTAGGTACCTGACCAAAATATCCTCAATGTACCTTGCACAAGTCAACAAACACATCCAAACAACAAGAAGGTGGTAATATAATTGCATACTCACATCGCAAGTCAAAATATGATCCAAATACGAAGAAATGGAATGTGAACATATATAGCAACATGAGAATGGAAAATCGGGAAGCCACACACACATAACGCAAAATATGTAAGTCTAAGAGTGCCTAAGAGGGGGGGTGAATTAGGTATATAAAAATTTATTCGGTTTTATGAGAAAACTTGTAGTAATTTTTGTGGTTAAGTGTTTGAAGGTTTTTGACTATATCTTATCTTTTCTTGGTTATGGTTATGAAAACGATAAATGCGGAAAAGTAAAGAACACGGCGATATATCCTAGTTCCCCTCACAATCCGAGAGTACTCCAGTCCCCTTTCCAACACGAAAGAGATTTCACTATAGTTTAGAATAATTGTACAGCCTATGCTTACTATCTAACCTACAGGGTGATCAAAGGTTCTTAACACCTTTAAGGTCAAAACCAAACACTAATGTGAATGAAGAACAATCCTATTCAAATCACAACACTTACTTCCAACAATCCTGGATAGTAAGGGAATATTTTCTTTTTGTAATACAATGATTTATTTGAAAGAGATGGAGAGCACTATCAATCTTTGATTGATCTTCTTCTTCAAGAAAGAAACAATTCACAAACAATGATTATAAATGTTCACAATGAATGTATGAAACTTGTAATGAATGAAAATGTATATGGCAAGTTTCACAAAATTATGTTTTGTAAGAACACTTGAAAGTTTGTAAGAATATGAAAATTTTAGTGATGAAAATTGTTAATTGAAGAAGGTGATTTGAATTTGAAAATCTGCACTATTTATAATGTCACAAATACCTTTTCATTCATGCCATTTGATATGAAAAGATGCAATGCAATCATGAAAGAATACCATTTGAAATATGTTCAAAAAACAAAAGAAAATCTGTACTGGTTCGCTGGGAACCGGTTCCGACCCAGGCAGAACCCGGTTCCTAGTGAACGTTATAACCCAGAATTCAAAAATAACACTAAAGAACCGGTTCCCCTATAGGTACAACCCGGTTCCTGGTACAAATTCCAGGGAGGTGTTTTTTGAAAAAGTTTGGAACCCGGTTCCCTGTAAGGTCGGAACCGGTTCCTGAAAGTTTATTTTCAAAAATTCTTTTTGAAAAAGATTTCAAACATATTTTTTTTCTTTTGTTAAACATATGGGATATGTATATGATTATGAATGCATATTTGTGAACATCTATATTCAAGTTTAAGAATTATTTATACCTTTTGACATTGTTGTTTCTTTAATAATTCTTATTCTAATCTTCAAGACTTGTAACAAGGTTTTATGATATTGATATACTTTTTGCACATCCTTTGAATGTTGATATCCATGTTGTCTTCATCAAAACCAAAACTTTAAACATGACTTGAGAAGCTTGCAATTACAAAATACCCTATGAATGATATCGAAATCGAGCTAAATCCATCACAATAGTCCTCAAATGAAATGTTAAACATAACTAGAGATCTAGAGAAGTTAGAAACCAAAAATCTACACTAAAATGGCCTAAAATGCCTTATTCACAAAGAAATCAGGGCATGAAGTATAGCTTCCAAATAGGGGGAATAAACACATTCTAAAGCTTACCTAAACATCTCTAAAGATAGAGGAAAAGATTGCAAAATAATCATGCAAAAGGAACCTAGAAGAACTATACAAGTATCGAACTGGTTCCTAAGAGTTGTACCGCTAAGAGTTAGCTTTGAAGCTCTATTTACAACACTAAGACAAGGTCTACATTTAACTACAATTAAATGGGAGAAATATCCTAAAGTTTCCAAGAAACACACGGTATCAAACTTCAACAATTAGTCAATTCAAATGACAAAGAAGAAACATGCTTTTAATCAACGCAACATCATCGAAACTTAGAAATTGAGTAAGTATTAAATTAAACTAGGTATAGAACTTTACAAGTCAGTAGCTAACCTACATTCAATGGTATCAAACAAAATGTACAAGAAAAATCATGGTTGAAACATATTTGTGCACAAAACTAAGTCAAAACGATCAATCGTCGTTCTAAGGGTTAGTTATCATGGTACCCTAATCATATGACTCAATTAATAATTACAAATCAAGGTGTAAACTACCTAAAGATGTCAACATGTTATTCAAGAGTCTATTTGAGGGTTAACACAAGTGTTAGGCATCATATGAAAATAGTTGACTCCTAACTAGATGAACTAGTAAACAATTTTCTATCTTTATGTGATACAAAAAAGAAAACTCGGATGAAGACCTAAAGTGATCTAAAAAATTATGAGAAAAATACCTAAGGCTCCCCATATATAATAGGATCAGAATCTAATTTTTACAGATTTTTATAGTTGAGAAACGATTGAAAATCGCATCTAAACGTGCAAGGTATCATGAAAAAAACATTTCTAAACATGTTATCGAAAGTCAATTGAAAACTAATGGAAATTAATTATTAAAAATTCACAAAACAAATCAAAAATATCCTAAGATGTTGAAGAATCAGAAACTTATTTATTTATTTATTTTTACATGTCGAAACAATCGAAATCGGAAGTTAAGTTGGATTATGTGTCACAAATGCATGTAGGCAAGATAGGGGGTGTAATTCTAAATTTCAGTTTGAACTAAATCCAGTTACAATACATAAAATTAGGCCCAACGTGGGGTGAGGAACCGAATCCGCTAAGCCCAGGTCCAAACTACACTAAGTCCTTTTGTTCAAACAACCTTCAGATATTTTTATGTCACATTTTTTATTCCTCTATGTGTTATAATTATCATTATCAATTGGTCACTCTCCATTTTTAGTTATTAGATTTGTAAATAAATAAAAAAAATGAAACGTGGCAGATTCCAATTAGCTAACGAGGAAACATGCATGAACCAAAGGGAAAGGGCCACGCTTAGGGCATGAATAGACTGGGCAGCGTGGCTCGCCGGAAATACCATTCCCGGTCACCTTCTCTGGCAGGTATGTCATCGAAAAGTACAACTCTCGTCAGGAACGAAAATGAAAGCCACCATCTTGTACGAAATCCCACGCTAACCACGAATCTGGACTTAGTTTCGCCTAAATTTTGTTCTATCATAGAGAAAACTGAATCATAAATCAAGATCTAGAAAATGCTATAACGTATATGTTTCCACTTTCGAACCTAACTCTTGCCTCCGATTGTGTAAAACTCACAAACGCAATGAATGAAACTATCATGCTGATACAGAATCGAATAACTCACTTGTCGAAGATTCACGTGAAATTTTGAGTTCTTCAGAAAACTCTACAGGTCTCCTGTCGATCTTCAGAATGATGAACAACAATCCAAACTGCTTCAATCTTTGAAAGGAAACAAGAAGTCAAACGTATAGAAGAAGACGAAGAATTCAAGATCACTTCGAATAATGAAGAAATTAAGAGGAATCTCCCGTCGGCCATGATGAAAGTCGAAAGAGAAGGATTTTACTCTAGCGTCGATGCCATAACCACTTTGAAGCTTGTCGCGATCCCATTCTGAATTTCTTTGGAGTTGAGAAAACCAGAGAGAATATTGTTATGGTCGTAACTGTTTTTACATAGTGGTTATGGTGGTAATGATGGGATTAGAGTGGAGAAGAGCGAAGAGAGGGTTGTTACAGTGAAAGAAAGAAGAAGAGTGGCGTTGGTTATGGAGAGTGATGGGTGAATATGAGAATGGAGAAAGAGAGGAATGAGAGTCGAGGAGAATGAGCGAAGGTTGTTACGGTGAAGAACGAAGGTTGTTACGATAAATGGTTGTTAGAGAGAAAAGAGCGAAGAGAGGTGAGAGGAAAGTGATGAGGGTAGAGGATGAAGTGTGATTAGAGAATGAGTGGTGAATGAATGGATTAGAGAATGAGGGGTGATGTCATTCCTTTTTCATCCACTTCATTCCACTGAGCATGCAAGGACGAACTTGTCTTGCCAAAATGAGGTAAAAATGAGCTGGTTTTTTGTGTAATCTGCAACATGACCTCTTGGCACATCTTAACACAACAAAACTACTTCAAGAATACAAAAGAAGAATCTGCCTGCATTCTGGATGACTACCCGTGGTCAAACTGCCCTCTTTGAATACTCATATTTCTTGATCCATGGATCCAATGGGTTTGATTTCTTCCACAAAGTTGTAGATGGAAATCAGGTGAACAACTTCCATGTTGAAAGATTTTTTATTTGATGTTCGCAGCATGCTCAAAAATAGCCTAAAAGTTAAGAGAAAACAATTGATAATATGCCGGCAATGTTGCCAAAATTTTACCGAATGTTTTTTTTATGACTTTACAGCCTTATAACTCTCAACCCTCGACCCGTGCGAGTTCGAACTCTTCTGTAAAATTGTAGCTTGCCGCGAGGTGAACAACTTCGTATTTGAATGTTTTCCGATACGAAATCGATAGCCATGAGAAAATTGACCCGAAGTCGTCAGCTTGATCACATTGCCAAACATTCAGAAATTTTTCTAAGTGTTGAATATTGTAAATATGACAAACTCTTAACTTTCAGGATTCGTAGCTTTCGATCTGAATCCCAAATGAATTCGATTTCTACGGCAAAGTTGTAGAATGCCATGAAATGAAAAATGTTCTCTTTAAGCTTTTTCTGAAACGGAGCCACAACCTATATGAAAATTGAGAAGTTGTCGATCTGGCCATGTGAAAACCCCAACAAAATTTCACTTAAGTGTTGGACTTTGCACACATGATGAATTTATAGCTTTTGAGCTTCGTAACTTTCGATCTGAATCCCGAATGGACTCGATTTCTTCAGGAAAGTTGTGGATTGCCGCGAAACAAACAACTTTGTATTTCAGCTCGACTCGAAATGATGCTTGGAAACACGTGTAAAATGCCCCCGAAGTCGGATACTTGGCCACGTTAAAAAACACTTAAAATTTCATTAAGTATAAACTTCAAAAGTCGTAAACTTGAAACTTCGGATCCTCATAACTCGAATCTAGGCATTTTCAGAGAGATCCTCACAAGAGCAAATTTGAAGTAAGAAATGTGCTCTTTCCAACGATTACCATTTTGCAAACTTCCGACCGCAAACGAAGGAGATACGGAGTCGACAACATGGCTCTGGGATCATGAAGCTCTTAAAACTTTAAAAAAAATTCTAAGTCCAAGATTACTTAAAATGCAAGAAATCACGTTTTCTTCCGATTCTTCCGACTTTTCTCAAAAAATGATCACATTTTCTCAGATATCGACTTTTGACAATAATTTTGACCAAAAATTCCACTCGATCAAACTTTGACTTTTGTTGACTTTTCACCGAGCACACTCAAATCTCTTTCCATTCGACCGCTCTTGACTTTTGTTGACTTCTATGAATCAAACGCTCCTTTTGAATTGTGTAGGTTCCCACGATTATAAAATCTCGAACACATGGCTAATAAATGAATGCTATGAATGTAATGTACCTATTGGTTAAATGTAAGCAAATGACAGAAAAAGTCACCGGCGGAAGGCGAGCGGACATTATTATATTTTTGAGTTTTACATTATATTTGACAAAAAGCATACCAGGTGAAGGTAAACCAAATGAAAGAAAAGTTCGCCAGGAGAAAGCAATCTTATTGAAGAAAAAGTCACCGGCGGAAGGTGAAATCGACATCGAGAGGAAACACTAGAAGAAAACGAGTCTTAACTACAGGAAGAACACCGAGAGGAAGCAGACTTACTGGGGATATAGGTAAACAAAATATGAATAAGACGCCAGGCGAAGAGGAGGCTTACCAATAATCAAGAAGTGTCAGAAGAAGATAAATCTTATTAGGCGATAGAACGTCAGAAGAAGACGAACCAACAAGGGAAATAATGTCAGGAGAAGATAAACTTTACCAGAGTGAGAAATCACCAGGAGAAGGTGAAATCTACACCAAAGAGAGAAACATTGGTTAAAGACGGAACTTAGAAATAGAAAAGACGTCGGGAGAAGGCGAACCGAATGGGAAAAAATCACTGGGAGAAGGTGAAATTCAACACCAAAGAGAAACTTCGGGTGAAGAAGAATATTAATAATAGAAAGGACGTCGGGAGAAGGCGGACCAACTGGGAAAAAATCACCGGGAGAAGGTGAAATTCAACCAAAGAGAAACGTCGGGTGAAGACGAATCTTAATAATAGAAAGGACGTTGGGAGAAGGCGGGCCAACTAGGAAAAAATCACTGGGAGAAGGTGAAATTCAACCAAAGAGAAACGTCGAGTGAAGACGAATCTTAACAATAGAAAGGGCATCGGGAGAAGGCGGACCAATCTAGAAGAAATCACCGGGAGAAGGCGAAGTCAACACCAAAGAGAGACGTCGGGTGAAGATGAAACTCCAGAAGAGAGCACCGGGAGAAGAAGAAATCAACAAAAGGAGTGGACGTCGGGAGAAGACGAGCCAACCGAAGGAGGAGGTCACCGGGACAAGGTGACATCAACCTCAAAAAGAAACACCAGAAGAAGGTGAACTTTTGCAATAGGTAGAACATCGGGAGAAGACGAACTAACAATGGAAAGAAATTCAGGAGAAAACAGACTAACTAAGGGGAGAGATCACCGAGAGAAGGTGAAACCAATCGTCAAGGATAATCATCGGGAGAAGACGATTACCTAACAAACTAGAAGGAATGTCGGGAGAAGGCGGACCTTCATAGAAAAGACCACCGGGAGAAGGTGAAACTTTACCCAAGAGAATGTCGGAGAAGACAAGAATCTAAAAGGGAGCACCGAATGAAGGTGAACTAACTGGGGAAGAAATCATCGGAGAAGGTGAAATCAACACCGAAGACATACGTCGGGAGAAAACAAGACTCTCCAAAGAGAACATCGGGAAAAGGTGAACTCAACAATAGGGAGAATGATGGGATAAGTCAAACTCTAACAGCAAATAGGACATCGGGTGAAGATGGACTCAATCTATAGGAAGGGCACCATGAGAAGGAGGACCTTAACAACAAGGAGAACATTGGGTGAAGATGAGCTCAATCAATAAGACGAACCCCAAGAGAAGGTGAACCCCAACAACAAAGAGGACATTGGGTTAAGATGAACTCAATCATAGGAAAAAATGATGGAGAAGGAGAACCCAAACAACAAAGAGGACATCGGGTGAAGATGAACTCAATCATAGGAAAAACGTCGGAGAAGGTGAACCCAACAACAAAGAGGACATCTGGTGAAGATGAACTCAATCATAGGAAAAACGCTGGAGAAGGCGAACCCTAGAGAAAGTGAGAGAGGACACTCGAGTTAGAGTGACTCGCCGGGGAAAAGAACATCTGTGCAGAGATGAACTTACAAGGGAAAGAGACCGATCGGAAGTACTCTAACAAAGATTGCCACCATGTTGGGCTTCAAGAAGGTGCTTGGAACAACACAAGAACTATAATATCCCTCAGGCCAAAGGCGGGGTATAATTCTTCAAGAGTGGCAGTTATCCAAATTACCACACACCAAGTATGGATAATCGAATACTTGAAAAGCGAGAAAGGTTGTACACCGACTCTCACTTGCACTTTAGCGGCGACATAAATACGGGTAACATAACCGACGACCTGCATAAGCAAGGGAAGTTTACGACTTACTGGGGAAAAGGCGACATGACCTGACCCGACTGAGGTAAAATATGCCATATAAGACTCCACTGGAGAGGGAATGGATTCCCATTAGACACTTAGTTTGAAGTGACAATTAGGGAAGTAGAATTTCGTTGAGAAAAGAATCTCGAGGATAAACCAAAGGGATTATTTATTTCTTTTGGATATACATAATTTGCAAACACTTAATATGCATGTTTGAACTTTAATGGCATAATGCTCCCAATAAATGGAATGCTACACGTTTAGGGTAGATGCATTATAATGTATGCATGCCTGTTACCTTGAAATTTCTTAAGGTATTCAAAAGTATATATTAAATGCAAACATCCTTGTAAGTTAAGGGTCGATCCTTAAAGAGTAAGGGTTCTTCAGAAGATTGAAATATATAACCAAGGAAAAAACTAAGATAAGGATGTCGAAAAAGAGGCATGTCGACCAGAGGGACAAAAACATAAAAATTGGTTGATTCGACGAAAATATTAAATAGAAAAGGAAATAGTCGAAGCTGAGCCTAGTCAATTATGGAGGATTTTGGACTTAGAGAAAGTTCATTGTTTTGCCTTCGATGAAGGAAAACGTCGAGGTTAGGAGAGGTTTACTTTTATAAGCCAGAAGCGGGAAAGATTCAAAGTTCAAGATCGTGGGCAGTTATCAAAGCTTTGTGTTGCTTAAGCGCCAAACAGGTGGCGAAATCTTGTGAAGCAGTTTCTTCAAGTTTCGAATGCCAGTCGTAGATTGTTTTAGGTAGTCACTTTGTAAACATTATAAATAAGTTATCTCAATGTAAAATTAGTGTGTTCACTTGTACACTCAAAGTACTTGCAAAAACTCTGCCCAATTCTGAGTGTCAGGAAGAAAGAGTTGCGAAAATATTTGATGTACGTGAATCACCACCTTTATTTCAATGCAAAACCTTTACATTTCAGTTGTTTTCTTTGAAACTTTTACTTGCATTCTATTTACATTTCAGCAATCACTTTGTGTTTTCGTGTATGTTGATGCTCTCTTTGTTACAAGTTTCAAATTGACAAAAGAGTCTTTCGACCCTTATTTCGTTTAGAACAGACCTGAATTCACAGCCTTCTGTCGGTCACGAGTCACCATAGTAGGTCAAAATATAGTGAATACTCAGATTTGTCAAATTATTTAGATTTTTGTCTCCGTCGGTCACGAGTTACCTGTCGGTCGAACCCGAACTATTGTGTGGAAAACTGTTGTACTTATTCCCTTAGTCTTAGGAAACCGTTTCTTAGGCAAGGATTTTGACAAAATCAGTACAATTTTACTCTAGTACTACTACAAATGTGAAAAAGAATTGAAGAAAGTGGTGGAAGTGGAGAAACTGTTTTCGTAAGTGGGATAATTTTTCTGGTTGACGACATAATGACAAACATCTCTGAGGTGATGGTCTTCCCATTATGGCCATAACAGGTGTCATTGAGGTGATCACCTGCCCGTCATGACTTTTAAACTACCGTTCCTTGCCCTGGCTGACGGTCTTGGTAGTCACTGGGTGACAACCATCATTCGTGGACTGAGATCATCATGACAGTCTGAAATGTGTAAAAACTTATTGTTCTCGCCATTTTTCTTCGTTTTTCTACATAGAGGTAACTCCAGATCCACCAATTTCAAGATTCAAAGATATTAAAAAATACAAAAATATGAGGGTCTGAAGAATTAGTGAATAATATCCTCTAAGTGGACTACATAACCTCTTACCTAATTCAACATGAGAAATCGACCATTCGAAAGACAACCTCATATCCAAATGAACACTATTTAGTCTACGAGTCTCACTCAACATGGAAGTAGTCCATGCCACCTTTACATCCACCTAATAATAATGAGTGGCGTCTGTAGGGGGCTCAAAACCTTGTTGGCCTTTTCAAACCATTACTCCTCACTGTTAACAAAAAATGTCTATCGTGAGTTCTATAACGCCTTTTGAAGTAAAGATGTTTCTTAACAAGAGAGATAAAAGCGACAACTGGAAAGACTAGAGAGATAAAGTTAAAGCAACAATGATAGAATCACCCAGAAACACAAAATATTGAAATATTTTGCGGAGTCTTTAAAGAAAACAAATGGACATAAGAAAGTATCGTCGAATCTCAAGAAAGAGAATATGAACAAGCTAAAAATAAAAGATGGTTTAAGCTAAAGAGTGAAAACGTGACCTAAAGGGGTAATACCTTCAACTAATTAAGCGAGGTAGGTAGATATATGGTCCAAACGAAAGTAAGGTAGGCATACAAAAATCAACAAATAAATTCACCTCGAAACCATAATAACCCTCGAGTGCACTTGAGCACGCGAAATGGCAGCGCCATACCCTATCTTAGGGGTCTAGGGCCACATGTAAAAGGTACAATCCAAACAAACATACATACACACCTGACTGTTGAAGATCAGGTGGTCATGCAGTTAAGAAGCCAACACCTAATCTTTACCCTAAAATGACTTTCCACCATCAAATTTAATCAAAGGGCCTTCGTATTCCATGTTGGATGATTTTTGGTGGTTCTAGTCACTTACCATAAATTAATATCTACTCGTGTCAAGATTCAAGTATTCTATTTAATCACACACTCAAACTATTTCTCATTTATTCACTGAATTTTAAAATATTAATCTTGCATATCCACTTTTCTTCACAACGTCAGAAACACACTCCACCGACTCATTTCCTCGTCAACTATTTATGACTCCAAACAATTTTTTAATGTAAAAATATGAGAACATGATTATAACTATTTGAATTAGAAATTTGAGAGGTAAACCATGTAGTATGTCAAAATATTTTATAGCCAAATAATAAAGTATTGAAAATTTAAAAAGATAACCCACAAGTAATAATGGAAAATAGGAAAAGAAGATGACAGGTAGAGAAAGTTAAGAAAGAAAACACTTTTAAAAGGAATTTTTGTTTTTCACAAATATTAAAAGAAAAAAAATCAAACAAAAACAAAATTCACATCTTCAACAAAGATAGATTAGATTCACAGTTACACACTGTTTGCACCTTTCTTTCTTTCTTTCTTGTTTGTTGTTTGATTCGGATTTGCACTATCATAGCCAAATCCCATTCCGCCATAAACCCTAACAATTTTGTTTTCATTCAGATCTCCCTCTCTCTCTCTAAATGCCTCTTTCTCTCTGATCCACAATGCCGCTCAACAACCGAAGCAAAGGATCCACCTTTCCTCTTCTCGGTTTCGTCCTCCTTTGCCTTCTCGCACCCCTCATTTTCTTCTTCGCTTCGTCACTTCACACTGCTTCATCCGGTTCATACTTCTTCACACTTTTTGATTCACATTGGTTTCTTGTATGTTATTGTGTTACAAGATCCTTGATTGAAAATTGGGAAATGGGTGTTAGTAAATTTATTGTTTTTATCTCTCTTGGTGTTTTTGTTGGGTTTGTTTATTCAATTTGTAAGTGTAGTGGAAGATTTATCGCTTTCAATTTGTTGTTACCATGTCTATAGTTACCAAAGTGATGTTTTTTAGGGTTGTTAGATCTATGCTTCTTATCAAAGTGTTGAGGAGTGCAATTAACTTTTTGTGTGTTTTATTTTGTTTTACGTTTCATGATTTAGCATCTTTATGTTGGTGATATGATTGATTAGAGTGTGTGTTGTCATTTGTCTATAAACTCAATTTTGTACAACTATATTGAATTTAGATGCTTGGGGGGGTTTGAAATTTGAATCACTATGTTGTTGTTAACTTGTTATTAAGTTTACTTTAGGAACAAATGAGTTTTAGGTTCTAGGGGTTATGATAACTTAAGTTCACTTGTTGGAAAGCAGTATTTATAGATTAAGAACTTGTGGTAAGAATAAAAGTATATATACTATAGAAATTTGGTTAGTATTTTCTTTGCATTTTCCTTTAAGACCCAGGGCTCTGTGAGATTAGCACAGACACAGAGTGCACTGTGATGACAGTCTTGACAATTAGATATTCTGCATGGTATTAAGTGGGACCATTGGTAGCGATAATGTTTTTCATAAAATGTATCTAACTTTGCTGTTTGATACTTACATGTCATGAATTTTTCTCATAATTAGATGCCATGGATAATGTTTTTCCATAAAATGTATCTCATTTTGCTTATGCTTGTGTTGCTGTTTTGTACTCGTGCTTTCGATCCTTGGTTTATAACTCACTGGTGTTTCAGACTTATTATTCTTCTATTATATGGATGCTCTAGAAAGTATTTATCTTATCTGGTTTAAGGAGGCCCAATTATGGCTCCGTTTGTTTGTAAATCCTCATTTTTTGTTGTTGGAGACTTTTCAAATATAAAATTTAAGATATAGTGTAATGTCCTTAGTGTTAGGAGGAAGAAATAGGAGAATATTATTGTAATGATATGAGTGACATTGCTATGAATTTTTCTTATTTGCACACACACACACACACACACAAGTGTTTATGTTAATGTAATTAATTACTTCAAATACATTATGCAGATCACCATGATATTTCAGATGTTACAAGTCAACAGGTAGCCTGTTATATTCATTTTAAGGTTCATTAGTTATACAACTGAGTACATACATCATCTAGCTATTTTTTTACCCTATGTTGTTGGCTGTTGCAGGCTTCCAAATGGAGAGAACAGAAGGCACTACATGACCTTACATCGCTTTTTCCAAAAGAGGCAAGCACAAGATATCATTACTCCTGCTTTGTTTGTACTCCTAATATTTTTTGTGCAAAAGTTAACTTCTTTGCTTTCTAATGAATATTATATATTTTAGGTATTTGATGTTATTATGTCTAGCACAAATGATATGGGGCCTTTGAGTCTAGAAAATTTCAGAAATAATCTTTCTGCTTCATGGAGAGTTATTGGGTCAAAGACCTCAAATGCTACATATCAGGTTAGGATTATTGATGTACTTCTGCTTGAGACTGGTGATTTCCTGCATTGTTGTCTTTTTGCTACTAAATATTTATCCTTTTTTATTTTTTAACTAAAGCAAAACCAACCAGAAACACATCTTAGCCAAGAAAAACACAAGGAGAAGGAAGGAAGATCTTCAGGTTGTACCACATACTATCCGTTATTTTGCCCATGTTTTATATTATTTTATTTTACTTTCTCATTATTTTTGTATTTATTAGTGCAGTTTCTCTTTCTCAATGGAATGATAGTCCCATAAAGCTAGCCAGAAGGGTGAGCATCATTCTTGGATATTTTACTTTTTAAAGTTACATTGCTTTTTGGATTCCATTAACAGAGTTATGCTTGTAATTCAGAGTAATCTTTCACACCTTTTAACTCGGTGGTTGTGGTAGTTACGGAAAAAGTCTAAACACAAATAGATACTGATAAAATCATTCTAAGACCTACAATTATAGTAAGTAACCTTGAAGTATGACATGCTTCTTCTAACTGTTACTTCCGGGTAAACATAAGTTGAGCCAAGCAAATTGGTTTTTCGTAGTTTTGTCCTTACAATACAAATATCATGTCAAATTAAGTTTTATCCAATTTTTGATAAATTTATACTATAGGCTAGAGTTATTTACCTTGGGCTGTCCTGAAAAATTCATTCTTATAAAATTCCTTGTTACTGAAGATTCCCAAACATAAACCTATTATTTTTTCTAAAGTCATTTTTCCAAATTACATTAAACTGAAAAACATCTGTCTACCATTTACTCCAATATTTTTCTGTTCTGTTTGAAAATTCTGTCTAACTTGAAGTGTAAGTATACTTAACTCAGGGAACAACAAAAATCAATCTTGAAATAAACTTTGTTTTCTTTCTTGTAAATATCCTTTGCAGCAACTAATAGAGAAAAGGATGGCCAAGCGTGCTGCTGAGTTGGTAAAACAGGATGATGAAGTAATTGTAAAACTTGAAGATTTTGCTATTGAACGTTCAAAATCAGTTGATTCAGCAGTTCTAGGTAAATACAACATTTGGAGGAAAGAAAATGAAAATGAGAATGATTCTACTGTTCGGTTGATGCGAGATCAGATCATTATGGCTAGGGTATACTTGAGTATTGCGAAGATGAAGAACAAGCTTGACTTGTACCAAGAGTTGCAAACACGGCTTAAAGAGAGTCAGCGTGCTTTAGGTGAGGCAACTTCTGATGCTGATCTACACCACAGGTATGCTAAATTTTCTGGAAGTGTATAAATATGTGCATTTGTTTGTATTTACTAACCTAATTAATCATCTTTAGTGAACATGAAAAAATGAAAGCTATGGGTCAAGTTCTTTCTAAGGCAAAAGATCAACTGTATGACTGCAAGCTGGTTACCGGGAAATTGAGGGCAATGCTACAAACTGCTGATGAGCAAGTTAGAGGCTTGAAGAAACAAAGCACATTCCTAAGTCAGTTGGCTGCCAAGACTATACCAAATGGAATTCACTGCTTATCGATGCGCCTTACCATAGATTACTACCTCCTTCCACCTGAAAAGAGAAAGTTCCCTAAGACGGAGAATTTGGTTAATCCCAGTCTTTATCATTATGCTCTATTTTCAGACAATGTTTTGGCTGCATCTGTTGTTGTCAATTCAGCTGTTTTGAATGCGAAGGTAAAGGACTAGCTGTCTTTTACTAATGATACATAATTAAGTCCAACCACTCATTATCTTATGGTGTTGTCTTTGACATTGCAGGATCCTTCAAAGCATGTCTTTCACCTTGTTACTGATAAACTAAATTTTGGAGCCATGAACATGTGGTTTTTATTGAATCCTCCTGGAAAAGCTACAGTCTTTGTTGAAAATGTTGATGAATTTAAGTGGTTGAACTCATCCTACTGCCCAGTCCTGAAACAGCTTGAATCTGCGACAATGAAAGAGTATTATTTCAAGGCAGGCCATCCAACCACTACTGGTGCTTCTAATCTCAAGTACAGAAATCCAAAATATCTTTCAATGCTCAACCACCTGAGATTCTATCTTCCACAAGTTTATCCAAAATTAGACAAGATTCTTTTTCTTGATGACGACATTGTTGTCCAGAAGGATTTGACTGGATTATGGGCCGTGGATCTTCATGGAAAAGTAAATGGTGCCGTTGAAACATGTGGTGAGAGCTTTCATAGGTTTGACAAGTATCTTAACTTTTCAAATCCACATATTGCGAAAAACTTTGATCCCAATGCTTGTGGTTGGGCATACGGAATGAACATGTTTGATTTGAAGGTGTGGAAAAAGAAAGACATTACTGGCATATATCACAAGTGGCAGAATCTGGTAAGCAGTTGAACATAACACTGGTTCACATCGTAAGTCTATTCTCAGAGTTGGATTCTCTGCAGTCACACATAGTCATGCGTAGAACCACAAATCTCATCCATTGGATATCAGATGACTCATTCAAAATTGTATTTTAAAACTAACATGTAGAAGTTAGTATGTGAATCGTCTGATAGATTCCTTGATGTGTGACTGTGTGCTTCTCTTGACTTTAGAGAGTCCTGCTCGGTCTATTTTCCATAAATAAATTAAAATCAATTCTTTCACTGACAATTTTTCATGTTTGATTTCAGAATGAAGACAGGGTACTGTGGAAATTAGGTACACTACCTCCCGGGCTAATGACATTCTATGGATTAACGCATCCGCTAAATAAATCATGGCACGTACTCGGTTTGGGTTACAGTCCAAGTATAGATCGTACAGAAATCGAGAATGCAGCTGTTGTTCACTACAATGGTAATATGAAACCTTGGTTAGAAATAGCCATGACAAAATATCGCCCTTACTGGACCAAATATGTCAAGTATAACCATCCTTATCTTAGGAACTGTAAGCTAAGTGAATGGTCTTGATAACACCAAGTCCTAAAAATACAAAGAGCACTCTTTATTCCTTCAGAATATACCCTCAACCTTTTCTCTCCTTTCTAACTTGGCAATTTCAAGTGACGTGCCTTGTTAGAGTATATGATTAAATTGTCCAAGTGATATAGAGTCAATGCTTGTGTTCTATCTGCTCCCCCACGCCATCGTCGTTCATTCTTTGCTTTTCATTCATTTAATTTGTTTACACCATTCTCACTAATTCAAAACAAGGTACAATAAATAGTATATACCTTGTTTACTATAAGATCCTTCATTGTACAATTTGATGCTAAGAATGGACTAGAGATTGAATTATAGAATTTTATGTATTCTTTCACAAGTAGTTTTCTTGTATGCTTCTGAAAATTTATTTGCTTGTTTGCATATTGTATTTTAGAAAGAGATATCATAAGGTAGCACAATAAAAACACGATTGTAGCTCAAACATTTTTAAGTACAAACTCTAGATAAGTGCTCAATCTAAATGAACTTGTACGGTTAGGGACTTATGGGAGAAAAATGCTTCTAGATTCTCTTCAACAACTTGAGTTGCAGCCATGAATGTTTCAATAGTAAAAGCAGCATTATGAGGTGACAAAACCACATTGTCCAAACCTAAAAGTTGTTGAGGAACATCAGGCTCATTCTCAAACACATCCAAACCAGCACAACCAATGTGTCCTTTCATCAAACATTTCACCAACTCTTGTTCATCAATTAAGGACCCTCTTCCAACATTCACTATAACACCTCTGTTTCCCATTGCCACTTCTTTGTTAACCACGTGCCTTGTTTGTTCATTTAGTGAACAACATAGAACTAATGCATCACTAGTAGTTGCAAGTTCAAACATGGTTGAATAAAATTGGTATGTAATAGAGGGCTTTTTCTTCCTTGAATGGTATGAAATAATGCATCCAAAAGCTTCTAACCTTTTTGCTACTTCCATGCCAATGCTTCCCAATCCAACAATTCCAACTCGCTTTCCCCTTAGCTGAAAACACAATGTCGTGAAGAAAAATATGAATTTAATTTGTCTTCCTTTTTGGCATCATTAACACAATAAGAAAATTAAAGACAATTTTTTTGGCTTATTCTTTTCTTTTGGCCAGGAATTCAATTTTTAAAATAAAAAAGTTTGTTTTTTTATTAAGGGAGTTGCTCTCCAAACTTTATAGGGTACTTCCACGTCACAAAAAAAATCACAATTGCCTTTAAAATTTAGAGATGCATATCTAAAATCATCTTTTTTTTCCACACTTATGTAAAGTTTGTGATTATTTTTGTACACAAAATTGTGAAGAAAATTATGTGCCCATGATGACAGTGGCACATGTATTAAAATTTTGATGAGACATGCACACACCCAAACCATTGATAGTTTCAATTTCATAGCAGTACCAAAATACCAAAATTGTACAAAACGAAGTTTATGAAGTGCAGTTTCGAAATATTTCCAAATTATTTTTCGTTTAAATAAAAATATCTTACTTACAATATTTTTTTATATGTTTTGAATGCGTTTAAAAATGTATTATTGAACATAATAACTTTTTTTTTTTGAATTTTCAAAGGTGCACTATAAATTAAGTTTCCGCTTTATTGAATAATGTTGTAAGACATTTGCGTTTCTTTATCGTTTTTTTAATGCAAAAATGTGGGGGACCAATGCCATTAAATAGAATAAATCCAAAATTTACATACAATTAGTAACTACTAATTATTTATAAGTGATATGACGTCAAATAATTATTGAATGTGGGATATAAGAGTGTTTATCTTTATCATATTAATTTCTATATTTTAAATTGTAAAATTTACTTTATATATGCAATCCATTTTTAAAAGATCTTTTCAAATTTTCATGACTCTTTTTCAACAATATCTATATTAAATTTATATTTAAAAACATTTTTTTCTTTCTCTCACATATTATATATTAATTCTATATATTATATAACATTAATATAAATTTTACAAATTTATTACAATATACACTTCCGTGAAATTTGTAATTTGTAAGCGTCTATTAATAAGCAACTTACATAATAACCAATAAATTAATATAAATTAATATAAGTACAAAATAGATTTAAATGTATTATTTATTTCATTTTATTAAATAAAGTTTTAATTTTTATTATTTTAAGAAAAATATTAACAAATATAGACAATCTTTAAGATCTTAAAAAAGTAAATTTTTTAAAAATTAATTTTTTATTCTCAACTTTAATTTTTATTGTGATTTGATTCCGACTCCATTTTAGAATCAACTTTTATTGAGTTCTTGCCAATTCAATACTCATTCATATTATTTTTAATATTATATAATAATGACAAACGAATAATAAATTGTGTCTATCCTTTAATTTAGAAATAATCATTCGGAAAAAAAAGATAAAAAAACTAGACAAACCTTAGAGTAAGAACAACGTGGAAAGTTAAACCTGATGGTTGTTCTAACAAATCTATCAGCTGCAGAAATCTTGGCCACCACTCCGATGAGTAAAGCCTCAGCAACATCATGAGAATTTTTCTTGTCACTCCCACTTGTATCTGACACCCCTCAATTTATATGAAAAGTCAATTTTGCTCAAGTCTTTTTCATTATTGAAATTTTCGATACGTCTTGTATTTTTGAAAAAATTTGAACGATATCAGAAATTTAAGAGGGCTACCGGAATTTCGCAAATACAAGTAAGTTTTCGGTATTTTTGTTAAATTTTCCGGTATTTTGTACCGGATTTTTCGAAATTTACGGTATCGCCTACCGTAGATTTCAAAATATCCGGTATTTTCGCCCGGAAAATTTGAAATTTACGATATTTTCCTTTGATGCTCATACCTGAAATTTCGAAATTTACAGTATTTTTCTTTGATACTCACACTGGAAATTTCAAAATTTATGGTACACCTAAAATACCGGAAAATTTTGAAATTTACGGTATTTTCTATTTTTTTCTAAAAAATTCTAATTTTTTCATGTTTCTTGATTTTGCTTGCAGTGAGGACTAGAGGCGAGCAGCTCTATTTCGTGCAAGACTACGATCAAGATGTTGTTCGATGAGGCACAAGCCTCGAGCGAGGTGATTGTCCGACCGGTTCTCACCGGAAACAGATGGCTAAGCAGGCCACGACGGGGTTTCATGCACCTAGTCGATGGATTTCCAGATCTTCTACGGTAGTTGTGGAGCCTCATGTTCCTGCAGTGGGGAAGATAGTTGTACCGGAGCCGGTGGTTCAGGCAATCCACTACAAAGGTCGATCAGTATAGGGTGCATTTAGATGCATTGACACCGGGTGATGTCATTTGGCGTCCTTTTGAGGATCACCGACATATACATCCATTTGATGATATATGTCTATATAAGGGTGGTCTGAAATGGTATGGTATAATAATGTTATATCTACCCGACAGATGTTTGTGTCAGTTTGGATACAAATAGTACATACCCCACCATCTTCTTGTTGTTGAGTCTCTTGATGTGGATGTAGACTGGTTAAGTTATGTTTAGAGGGTTTTGGATGTTATTCGTGATGCAGTTTTTGTTGTCCGACCATATGATGTAGTTGATGAGTATCTGGGTTGGTATTATATGGTGTCACATCCTCGTTTGGTAGCACCGCCACAAAATAAGGTGAGAGAGATCCCAATGCCTATTTATGCTGAGGGACTAGAAGACGAGAGGTTAACATACATATTAGGTGAGCTTCATCGCTACTTGCAGCGTCACAGTGCAAATGAGGAGGACAATGAGTTCATTGATATTTTTCGATCATTACGTGTAGCTCAGGGCGGACCACTACCTCAGGGAGGACCGATACCTTATCCATCTCCATGATTTGAGACTTATATTGTATTTTGTGACTTATGTATTATCCCATGACTTATGTATTTCTGTCAGACTTATCTATTATTTTGTACACTCTTTTAATATTTCTACTTTCCACATTATATATGCGTAACTTAAAAAAAAATTACATGTACCCAATGATTTCTGTCTACAAATTCAATGCAGTAAATAGACACATTAGGTGAGTGTGAAGTCGTCATAGGAAAAAACGTTAAAGAAGGAAAACCCAAAGAGACGACAATGACATTATACCGGTTAGCTATTACATAAGCCATTTCAGGTAATGTCATCCATTTCTCTGGTGGTTGAGGACCTAACTTTGATATCATCAACGAATCTCTCACTATCGAAAAATGAGCTCCAAATAACTTTTCATACAACTTGCTTCTAGGACCTTTAAGTTCATTATCCAAATTACGACGAACAATTGACCATCCATCTGATCCATAACCATGAAACAATGCAATGACTCTAAACCCACAATTGGTATTGGATCACCACTCAATGTATATCTCCCTAACTCACAAGCACAAGGTAACTCATACACTTTTCTATGAGTACACCCGCACTTTTGGGTGTCTGTACCAACAATATCAACCCTCACCCACTCTTCAGCAATATGCCTCAAAGCAACTCTAGATACAAATCCATGCAAATTTCCATAAAATGGGCTAGTGTGTGCATCTTCGACTTCATAAAAACTCTTCTGAAATGAAGCTCTAATGTTGCCCAGTTGTATCTTAAGATTGCCATTCATAGCCTCCCAGCATTTACACATATCACCTAAACTATTCTCCAACATTTTCTTCAATTTTCAATGTGCGGATTCAACCCTTTAAATAAATCAAAAAACAAGTAAGTACACGTAATATTAATATTAAAAAAACTTTGAGTAAAATCAAGATATATTAACATAAGCATACCTATTGGTTGTGGTGTTTCCCAAATGCAACACTTGATTGATCCATGCTTCGACGAATCTATGTCTATGCAGAGACAACCATGTATCTTTCACATAATCAATAAATATTGTAAAGTCAACACATGCATGCTCAAGTTGTTGCAACCCTTGTTGATACTCCATCTCATCACTAGCCCTTACAAGTTCATACCACATTTTCTCTATCGACTCTCGCATGTCATCCACAACATATTCCTTACACTTCGCTTTCACATTTTTTTGATGTGAAATCGACAAAGCAAATTGGTTGTTTTTGGAAATACTGTTTCAATTGATTTCATCAAGTAAAGATCTCTATCAGTCAACACCACTTGTGGCCAAAACCCGTCCTTAGTAAAGAACTGTTTCAAATTATCCAAAACTTAACAAAAAATTTCAGTCTGCTCTGATTCCATATATGCAAATGCAACAACAAATGTCAACTCAGTGGATGTCACACCAACTATTTCAAACAGAGGTTGTCTATACTTATTTGTCTTGTATGTGTTATCCATAATCAACACAACAGGAAACATATTCAACAACTTCACTGATTCTGGATGAGCCCAGAAAATATCCCTCACAACTTCTGAATCATCTTTTTTCCTGCTCCAGTATACATAATCTGATTCCTCTATCAGCTTAAACAAATGTTGCATTTTTGTTCTAACCCCCCTTATATCTTTCTGTATTTTACTCTTGTGCTTATATATTTGTGTGATCCGAGTGACATTTTCTGGATCTCGCTCCTACAATGACAAAATATGTGTCGGAACACGACGCTTTGTCAAATCAACAATATGTTGTTGTTCTTCTGCATTAAGTCGACTTACAAAAGGATGTCCTTCAAATGTATCAGGTAACCCATGATTGTGAACTCCACATTTTACATCAATCTTCCATCCGGAACCATCTTTTGACGGTGTGGATCTAATTTTGAACTGACAACCACATTTCTTACTAGCACTCTGTGTTTCACTTTTTCCTTCTTTGTATTTTCCACATTTATCACAACCAAATATTACTTTATCACTTCTTCCTCTCTTGTCTGTTTTGATATTTGAACGTGTTATTATAAGTGTCACTTTATTCCTGATTTCAATCTCCCTAATCCATCTTATCGCCTCTTCTCTTGTAGCAAAATATTGTGCAGATGTAAACATATCAGTGGTATCTACGCATGTCTGTTTTTTATCGCATATTTGAGGAATAACATTTGTTTAACAAAATTAAAAAAAAAATTAAACAAAATTAAAAAAATAGTAAAAACCGCACCGGATAGCTATACCACATGTTATCCGGTTGGCTTTTTATTACAAACCGGAACTCACAGCCAAAGGATATCTGATTGGTTAATGTTGTTAATCGGATAACTTGTGGCCTGATTTTTTGGAGAAAAAACGCGATCCAGATTTAACTTTAAAAGGTTATCCGGTTTATGATAAAATACATACCATATTTTTTCATCTTGGGTTATCCGATTCTTAAATTTCAGGTTCCACTTGTCTTTTCCGGATGCGTTCAGATGAATAATGAAAATAGTAAAAAATTCCATAGAAAAGTAAAAATAGTAAAAGGGTAAAGTTGGAATATTAAAAATTTTGTAGAGGTATGGAAATAACTGTAGAGGTATAGAGTAAAATTTTCGCTAAAAAACAGACTCTAATTTGAAGGTTTATGATTTTTCGAGCCGATCCATATGGACCAACCTATTTTGACTGCTCTAGATACATTCGTACAAGTAAACAATTATGTTAGATTTTTTGTGTAAACATAGCAACTCTCGATTTTTTGCATGGTAATTTTGAAGCACCCAAAAGGTATTGGGGTACACTTAAAAATTCTGCAACATAAATTAAGATTTCCAAACACGGTAAGAAAAATATTGGGTGGAGCAAGATTTTGCCTTGCATAATTTCTTCTGTTTTTAATCACTTTCACATCCAATGAATAACAGAAATTTTACAATTAGTATTTTTTTATTACACAACCGGGTTGACAATTCTTTACAGATAAAAGATGGTGTAAAACTAAAACTCATCGAAATTCCTGATATTCAGTGGTCAATCTATTTCAAAATAAAGAGAGAAAAAAATCATTACGATTCAAGAGAACAAGCAACAAAAGAAACCAAACCTATTATCTACTGTAAAATCTCATAAACTAATATAAATCGAGGTCATTTCTTTACAGCACCACTCTCCTCCGAAGGAATAGATGAACCACTCCTTCTGGATACAGTTTGCCCTGTGATTGTCCTGCCCATGAACTTTCCTGCCTTGCTCAGTCCACTGCCAACAGCACCAAGCCCGCTGCCAACGATTCCAGCACCGGCAGTAACACCAGAGCCAACAATTCCAGCACCAGCTGTGACACCAGAACCAACAAGTCCTGCACCGGCAGTAACACCAGAACCAACAAGTCCTGCACCGGCAGTAACACCAGAACCAACAAGTCCTGCACCGGCAGTAACACCAGAACCAACAAGTCCAACACCAGACCCGGCTACTGATGCTACTCCGTCTAGCGCGTCCATTGTACTTCCTATGACTCCTTCCTCTTTCAGTTTCTTCCTTTGTTCTAGTGTCATTTTCTCTGCTTCTAGTGCAGCCAGCTGTTCTTCCTTGTTAAACACGTGATAGAAATACTGGAATTCCAAGGGGACAACGTGTAGTAAATGAATACAGAATAGAAAAGGATTAAAATATGTCGATGAAAGCATGATTAGAAAAGCTAGAGGGCCTTTACTTAACAAATGCGACTATTTATACCTTTATTCTCAAGGTTCCTCGATCCTTCTTATCTTTCACTTTCAGTGTATCGAGCGATGACAAAAGCCTCAATTCAACTTCCTTTTCAGTTTCTATTTCCATGTCGATAAGTGGCAATTTTGCTATTCCCAACCGTTTATCTTGTCCAATGTCTTTATCAAAAACCTATTTGCATAGCCATGAAAATTGTTTATTTCAATTCCATTGAATCAATCATGACATAGAAACAGTTTAACAAGAGCTGTGTAATTACAAGGAGAAAAATAAACCAAAATACTAACATGTGTGGCTATGTAGAGATAAATCAGTAAATGATAAGTGCTTATTAGATTTGATAACTAGTGAAAGAAAAATGTCAGTAATGCTGTAGAAATAATTAGCACAAGTGAAAGCAAAGTATTAGCTGTGTAAAACCTCGAGAGTGAGTGATTGGGTCTCCTTGTCTTCTGCAATTAAGTCAAACTTCTCATTCCAAATCGGATTCAAGTTGTTATCAATGGTCTTCGTTTTAACTTTAAACAGTGGCCGGATATACACAGCTGTGTAAGGATCAGACTTCCCAATCATTTCCTTGTTTTTTAGATCACTTGCTTTTATTACAGTCACTCTAAGCATTCCTTGGGGTTTAAGCTCCAGTTCACTGCAAAAGGCAAGGTGTTTTAGCAATTTAGAATATTTGACCATTAACATAGGAATTGGCATATTCCCAAGCGCAATTCGTTTTTCTTTCTTTCAAGGTGATAAGTGACAAGGAAAATGAAATGAAAAACTATTTTTTTCTAGACCATTATCAATAATTTTATAAGTTCTTATTATTTTCTCTCTCTTTTTATCTAAACCACAACTGCAGCAACCTAGATATGTTTTGATCTGCATTCCAGAAGATATATAACTAACAGAACAAAACAAGCTTCACATTACCTAGTATCCACAGGAATACCACCGAGTGGAACAACAATCCTATGAGGCCATTGGAGCATATCAGTAACAATTGAGTTCACAGTATCCTATAAAATGGTGGGTAAGACTTAGAGTGGATTATGAGTATTAGTTCAAAATGAATATTAATTCAAAAGAGGCCAGCTTGTAGATTAGAACCTACATCAATCATATCTGAAATTCCAGGAAGTGCCGTCAAACTTCCACCAACAGCCTTCAAAGTGTAATCAATCCGAGGCTTCGGCTGAAGAAATGTTTATGGAAAAGTCAGTAATTCCAAGACTGATAATTAAACAGTAGTGTCCCAAGTAATGCAGAATTCAATTAGAATATTGCACACAAAACTGTAACCGGCGGATTGAGAAACTCAAATAGATTAACCCCCCCTCCCCCCAGAGGTTACCTCGGCAAGTAGGGCAACAACAACAGCGGAAATGCAGGGGATTTCTTCAGCGAGTTGGAATATAACACGGATAATGGTGAAAACCTGGAGATCCTTCAACTGAAGTGAAATAACAAAAACAATCAAAATTTTGAAAATTCATCATAGTGACATGAGATTCTATATAGAAACATAGCTTGGTTTAACCTGAATAGGAATTGATGCAACAAGTGCAGCTTCAACAGCCAAAACAATACTGGGATCACCACCCCAACGGAAATCAATGTCCATTATGATTTGACCTTTTTTAAGATTCTGAACACGAATACCTGCATTGATGAACAGATTATGCATGTACTATTTCTTCATATACAAAAAAAAAAGACTTAACAGAAAGGCAAGAGGTATAAAAATAGCATTTCATGACATTTTTGTTCTGCCTTATTGCACAATTCAGACAGGCGTAACTCAGTAAGCAGTGAAGCACAAATACACTACGTTAAAATCTTTGCCGAATTACACCCGATACGCCACGATACATCGTCGATACGTATCAAAGGAGTATCCAAATTTTTTATTTAAAACAAAAAAAAAACAAAATTCCGATACGGAAGCGACGTGTCGCGATAGGCCTCGACACATCTCAGATACTCCACGGATACAGCTTTTGGGTAGGAATATTGAAGAATACAAAGAAGGGAGTAGTAATATGTGTGACATTGGTGGGGATGCATAGGAAAGTTTTGACGGTGTTGGAACTCTTGAAGTTGTACCACTGTCTCTGGATGAACCAAATTTATAAGCCACTCTTCCTGATGACGGGGAAGGAGGAGACGTCATTGATACTAATATAATATCTTAGTTTAAATTTAATGTTGAGTAATGTGTTAAAAGTTGTGTTTTGAATTTAATTTTTGTTAGACAATGATTTAACTGATGTCTAATTTAATTTTTAAATATGTCTCATAGGTGTATAGTATCCTATATTTTTCAATGAGTGACATATCGGATATGTATCGTATTTGATACCCGTATCATGTCCGTGCTTCATTGCTTGTAAGTCAAACATTTTGATAACAGTCTCATCAATGCAGTCCATATTTTCATATATTTGTAGATTCTGACAAGCAAAATTGTTGTTACAAGGCTTATATATGACAAGCCTGGAGTATTTTTTTCATAAAACTACAACTCCAAATTTTATTGATCCATTTTATCTAATTAACTAAGATTTAATTCAAGACATCAAACTTTGAATCTCACAATAGTAGTAGTTTATTTCCCTAGTTTTGAATCTCACAATAATAGTTTATTTCCCAAAATTTGAAAGATATTATGGAAAGTGTTGTTTTAAATATGAATTGTTGGGGTTAGGATTGATTCCTAATGGCAGCCTTTGCTTGATAGAACACATGTATGTAAAACTATAATAACCATTGATTTAGGCTTGTGACATGCCATGACCTTGGACCTCACTGAACATTTCAACACCAAGAAAAAATATACAAAATATGCTGTTAGCTAACAAAGGTCCTCCTGGCCCTTCATCCTTCAAATAAATTTTAAAAAAAGTAGTTTCCATCATATGATTTCTTCAGAAAAGTCTGAGGTTCTTTCTATTATGAACTGCATTTGATGATAGGGATTTTTTTAGCACAAGGAAGTATAGGTTACAGAAATGCATTGGTTCTAGTTCATGTCATATGTTTACAGGAACTCCTCTGCAAAATTTGAAAACAGAACGCCGGATTTTTCTTATCAACTATTATTATATATAGATCATTGACTGTATTAAAATAAAGAAAATGAAGAATGAACTTCAGACAAAAGATAGTAAATCTTAACGAAAAAGAAGAGATGAACAAAGTAAGTCACAGTGCTTCAAAAATGAACCTAAACTCTCCAATATTACTAGATATCAATTATAAAATCCACTTCCAGCAACCATGGAAAGAGTACCAATGAGAAACCACAACTATAACCAAATCACATAGCATAACAAGGCCTGATAATGATAGTATTATTTTGCCTCGCTATAAAAGTTATAAATATGTGAAAAAATATATAAAACAAAAATGTCTATAAAAATTTAGACAACTTGCATCAGAGAAATTTTGATTGCATATGAAGCAGCCTAAAACATTTGTTGTCAAAATAAATGACATACCGACCTATTATCTGAATTTATAGACAGCATTAGTAAATGCAGCAGGGAATAGAATGAAGAAATGAATCTCAATGGATTAGTACCTTCAATTTTTGGAGCAACATTTCCAAGGGACAGCTTACTGAACTTCAATGAAGTAATTCCAGTAGGTCTATACTCTTCTAATAGTGGTTCAACAGATTCTCTTATCACCATAGTTGCTGCCTAAAAAAACAAACACAAACAAAATCAAGACAAAGTCAGTTATTTGATCGGCATATGAATACCCCACCCAAAGGAAGATTAGGGACAAAAGCCAAAATTTAAAGGTCACTTGGGCACAAGAGGATACAGTGTTTTGAAAGAAAAAGAAATATTGTTGGCTTTAACTCATTCTTACAAAATCGACTTAATGGGTGACGCTCTCTATAAACTTATTTCAGACCTTAATTTTATCGAATGTAAGACTTGACTTTTCACCCAACATTATTGGGCTTGGCGTGTATATAAATGATGGTTGCCTCGGATCAATAGGCTTTGAT
The DNA here is from genome assembly GCA_021764765.1 of Vicia sativa. NCBI lineage: Eukaryota > Viridiplantae > Streptophyta > Magnoliopsida > Fabales > Fabaceae > Vicia > Vicia sativa. The sequence continues at coordinate 284,329,014 of CM038793.1, read as the reverse complement.
ACTATATTATATTTTTCTATTTGGCATAACTCATAAGGTGAGGGATACCACTCTATAAACTCATTTCAAGCCTTATCTTTATCCAATGGGGGACTTGAGTTTCCCAATACCCCAAACTCAAAATTCTATGCAAGTCTATCGGAGTTATACACAAAAACAACTTTGTAAGCCAGTTAACTCAAAGTCAATATCTAGAGTCGTAAGGTTATAGAAATTTATGAGTTAACTAGAGAGCTTTTGACAATGAGGATGACCCATGGACTGCAATTCCACCTACGGTCCTAATCTAGTCTTGTGGTGATCCAAGATGCAAATCATAGTGACCAGGTCAATCGTTGTAGCTGAATATTTAACACATTGCTTCGAGTACAGCTGAAAAGCTTTTGATAGAGACGGGGCTATGTGAGCTTCATAGTAGAGTATACAGTAGAGAAGTATAGTTAGTTATTAGTTAGAATGTTAATCATCAATTAGCAAAGTTGTTGTAACTGTCACAAGTATGGTATAACTGTATTAGAGCCACAGAGGCAACCACAGAATGTATACATAGATAAGATATGAATACTGAACTGTGATGCAAATCAATCAATACAGAAAATCATTTTCAGTTCTTTCACTCTTTTCTCATCATAGATTTTAGCAGAATCTGATTTTTATGGTTTTTGAATTTCTAAACTATATTGGTTACAATTAAGAAACCGGAATTTAGTGCCTACCCAAAACCAATAGCTCTAATCTACTTTCTCTCGTTCAAACTTAACAATTGGGGTGTTAGAAGAAGCAGTGTAATTCATAACAAATTAACAAACTAATTTTAATTATTGCAGAGAATATATTCAATAACATACTACAGAAACAAGTTAAACATCAAGATTTAACCTAGATATTAAATCTAGTAAGAAATCAGTAAACATCACACTCACTGTTCGAAATTATTATACAAACAAGTTTACTCACATCGGCTACAAATGGCCACAATTTGGACAGCAGCTTGTTTAGCCATTTCACCTGAAAAAGCCCATCAACAAGAATCATACACTGCTTTTGCAATCCATATTTTGCTTAAGAATATAGGAAGGATCATGCATAGACAACAAACATAGTATAGAAACCAAGAAACAATAAATGAAGTTTCTAAATTGTAAGTTTGCAGCTTCGTTTGATGCATTGCTAATACTTAATAATATGATAGGACGATTTGTAAAATCATTTCAGTATAAAGCTAAGTATCACAACAACAGATGATAACCACACCTGCTCATATACAGGGAAAGATATCCATTCAGGTAAATTTTCACCACAAATTTTCTTCAAGTCGTCTCTATTAAGGGATCCAAGGAGTTTAATGTCCACTGCCTGCAGAGAAAAATGAATAATGTTAAGATGACAAGAAAAAATATATCCATAATATAATGGCAACAACTCCTATGAGACCACAATGTGATATATCCTTGTTAGTGCTGCAGTATTTCACGTAATACAATTCCTTCTAAGTTTTCATTTCATACTGAAAAGAAAATATTGGAGAGCTTTCCACCTTAAATGATGGTTTACATTAATTGGGGGAATTAGTAGAGAATTAAGAATTGTAAAAAGATATCAAAGTTGTCTTTAAAATTTGAAAATTTCATTTTAAAGAAGTGTTCCTTCATGATTACCCAATTGAGATTCATAGAAGTCTCTTAAAGAAGTGTTCCTTATGTGTTTGTTGATAATAACTATCAGAGAGAAAATGAAATAATTCAAAAACAAGGTATATCACATCCCTTCAGCAGAAGACATCAATTATCCTAAGATGATAAAGCCTTCCCTTTTTACTGCGCTATGAGCTACGATTCTTTTTCACATAGATTACACACCTCTTCTACAACATGCCTCACTAATAAGTTTAAATTACATTAATAGGTTATTAGTAGTTCAAATCTAGCTTGTTTGGAACCGCGCCAAATAACTTTCATTCTCACATCTAGCAAAAACTAGGAATACTAGCTTCTTAAATTCACACAGATACAACATTGGACGGTTTTAATGGTTGTCATGGTTTTCACTAACGATTTTTCGGTTACTAAGCACGGATATCAGAAGCACGACACCGACACTGACACGTCGATACCTCTAATAATCTGAAAAATGAATAAATTAAACGTAATCACAAGTGTAGGTGTCGGTTTCAAACACTCACACATACACGTCTATTTTCAAAGGTGTTGGTGCTACATAGCTACAAATATTACATATTTTTCAGAGGTGTCGGTGTTACAGAGATACTAAGATATCACTCAGACGCTGATCACATCTTAATTCATCAATTTTATCTCCACACCGTTAATTCCAAGAAAATCCATTACAATGATCAACAAAACCCAAGATTCAGGACAATGTACCATATACCTTTGCAATCCGCTTAGCGCTTCTATACCTCATCATCCGTTCCAATCCAGCCATCAACGCTACACCAAATAGTATCCCCAAAAACATCCCAAAAAACAACCCCATTCTCCCAGATTCCAAATACAACTACACCATCAAACACAAAATTCACCAAAAGAAAAAAAATCAAAACCATGCAAGTCAACACAATAACAATAACCAAAATACATAAGAAACTTACAATAGTGTCTAAGAAATGGATCAGAATCAGAATGAGTCACAGATAAGGTAATTGGGAAAATGATCGCAAAGGTGCAATGCAATGCAAGTGAAACGAAACGTAGAAAAAGAGTAATGTGGTTATTTTTTTCTCTCTCTCTGACTCAATGTGCTTCGTAACTGTAATATGGAGTGTAACGTTGATTGAATTGAAGGTTCTTTTGTTTCTTCCGACGCAAGATTGGAATGAAAATCGATCAACGTCAATCACCTTCACCCTTGGATTTTTTTCGGCAATTTCATTTCTCTCTTTTTTGCATTGCAACTTCTTTCATTTTGGTATGTCAATTATTAATATTAATATTACAAATTATGACTAATTAAACTCAATGTTTTTTTATTCAATAACTAGTATCGAAACGCACACTCCTGCCCATTTATGTGTTTTTTTAACATGTACAAAATATAAATATACTTTTATTTTATTTTTTATCTTAATTTTAAATATTATTAAATATATATAAAAAAGAAGTAGTTTAAGTAGAGGTGGCAAAACAGGACGTGGTCTGCCGGACCGATCCGCGCACCCGTCATAAAATGGCAGGTCGGGTTGGGATTTAGGATTCACCGTCCACCAAAATCTGTCTCGCGAAAGACAGCCGCCCACCAAAGTCTGCCTTGTTAAAATCATTCGTTCGTCAAAGTCCGTCGCACTTATCCATTTAACTTGTCCAATCTTAATTCCACCTTTTTTTTAGTTAATTCTAATAATTTTAATTTTTTATAGTTTTATTTTATAAATTAATTTGTGAATATATGTAATATTTTTTGAAAGAAAATATTGTTCAAAGTTGCTTTATTAAAAAGTACTTTAAAATATAAACGAAAAATTTAAAAGAAATGTAAAAACTGCATATTAATCTATTAAAAAATAAATAAAATAAAATAAAAAAATATGCGGGTCGTCCGTCACCTTGGCGGGACGAACTAGATTTTGATATACATTTTTATTTGGCGGACTTGCCCGCTCTGTTCGTTTTTTGGTGGGCTTAAGGCGGGGTGGGACAGACGAGACGGGCGTTTTACCACCCCTAAGTTTAAGTTAATAATTGATGGAACCGCAAACAACTTGCAAATAATAAATAAATAAATACCAAAATTTTAGGCTTAGTTATACTTTTTCGATTTAATTTAAACCATTAATATTTTATTTTATTTTGAAATAATTTTAGATTTAAATATAAATGTTGCACTTGCATTATTAAAAAAATTAAAGTTATAATTAAATTTTATATAAGTTTATCAAAAAGAAATTATATGAATTTGATTTATATGTATTGTCAATGTAAATAAAATTTTATGGATGTGTTTAATTAGATCTTATAATATACATACTTATATTTATGACTATATTTTAGAAATTAATATAATAATAAAATAAAATAAAAAATAATATAACATAGTGACATTATATATATATATATATATATATATATATATATATATATATATATATATATATATATATATATATATATGTATTCTAAATAATTAAAATAATTCAATTAAAATTTATTCATTTTAATTGAATTTTGTTTGAATAGAGTATAAAATTATATATCTTTAAATTATTGAGGTTATTTAAATAAATTTTGGACCAAATTTAAAATTTAAAAGATAGAAGTCAAGTTGTGATTTTAAAAAGTTAAATAGATTAATTTGTAAATTATTAAAGATCAATATGCAATTTTATAAAAATAAAGGTCAATTTGTAAACTTTGGAAAATATGGGGACCTACTTGCAGATTTTAAATAATAATAGTATCTAATTTGACATTCACATTTCATGGAAAATGAGGGAAATTTTAAATTCTTTGAATTTAGATGTTATTCCAATTTCATCAACTGGCCTGCAACTCATGGCAAAACCAATTGTGCCATGGGATTTCCTTTCTTACTTAGATATTCTAAATAAACATTTTGTAAAATTGAAAACCCCTCACCAACAAAATAATCTCCACAGATGGAGTAATAATGTTTGTGACATTCATTTAAGTCAGCTTCCAAAACCTTGTGTTAAAGGAGACTGACTGGCCATTGTGATTCCTGAACAAGAATACCTGTGGGTGCCAAAGCTTGTAAACTCAATCTCTATAGTAGAGTTATCTAGCCCAAGGATTCCCCTCCTCTTTCAGTTTTAAATTTTAAGGTAAAGCTTTAAACTTTATGGAATTCAATTGGAAAATGGGGAATCACTTCCCTTGGCAAAGGGATGTTTTGAGTTCTCTTTCTCCTCCTTAGAAGATGTTAGGTGTGCCATGTTTATTAACTCGTGGAACATAAATTCAGGTTTTCTTAACTTTTTTCATGGTCTAAATACTTTAACCCTCAAGTTTGAAACAAACTTATGCTCAAGTCTGGATACACATACATGGTCTGTACTAAAAATATTAGAGACCCAAAATTTTCCCTCCTATATTTGAAGTCAATGCACATCTTCATACTCAAGAATTCCTCAAGAGTTGATCAAACAAACCCTCTCCTAAGCAATCAACCCACAACTAGGGTTTTGTTTTTTTTAAGTCAAAATTGACTTCTATTTCCTCAAGTGAGCATCATGACTCCTCATATGTCTCAAAGTACCACCATGCCAAGTTTCAAGCCTCATAGCCTAAGTTTGCTCAGTCAATTGCTCAGATGGTTGAAAATCAATTGTATTTGACAAAAAATCAACTATGGTCAACATACAGTCAAACTTCATCATTTTTGGTCAACATCAAGGTTTTGAGGGTACATTCATCATTTGATCAAGGGTTGATCATGATTAATCAAGGAAATTCAAGAAATTATCAAAAGTCAAAAGTTTCTAAATTAGGTAGGGTTTCTTGATGAAAAGTCAACAGAACTTTGACCAAGCATAATTCTCACATATTTCATTAGAAAATTTTCCACCAAAGTTAATTTTAAAGGAAATTCAATTCTCTACAACTTTGTGTCTCACAAGCTTTGCCCAAAAATGCTTCATTTGAGAGTTATGGGTCAAGACATTATAGGTCCTTCTAAAAGTCAACAAAAAATCATCTTTTTCCAAAGAAGTGTACATAAGAATGGAAGCTTCGATGAAAATGAAACCAAAAGGAGAATTTAGAGGACATATTAAGCTTTCTAAAAAGTTCAAGAACACTTTCAAGTGATAAAAATTGAGCAAGTTATGACTTGAGCAAAAATGGAAATTTTGAAGAGATGCACAAAATGTCAAGTGGGCAATTTTGACTTTTTGAGTTAATGGGCCTAATTTTTGAGGTGTGAACGTGAATATAACATATTAGAGGACCTCTAAGCCCATTGGTGCATGGCCATGATTTTTATTTCATTTATTTTTATTCATTTAAATTCAAAATAAATCAAATAAAATATTAATTAAATGGTATAAGGCGCATGGATTGTGTTTTCAATCAGAAATCAATCAAATATTCAGCCTTGGGCATCAAGCAAATCATTGGAACTTTATTGCCACATGATTGAATCCAAAAATAAGAAGATTTGGTGTTGATTTTCAATCAAATATTCTTGCATTCAAAGCTTGATTTTTGATCAAAATTGTTGGCCTAAATCCATGTCCTATATATATACAAGGATGTCAGATGCCAAAGACACAAAAAATTTGCCTTAAGAACCCTAACAAAACCTCAAAAAACCCGTGACGTATAAGCAACTAGCAGTCAAGGTTGCAGAGCAATTCAAGTCATTCCAAGCATTCAAACAGCTTCCTTGACCTTCTCTGAAGTGTTCCAGGCCATTGCAGATCATCAATACATCCAGAATCACTCAATCGCAATCACGGTTTGCTCAAGTTTTTTTCAAATTCGATTTCATACATACATGCACTTTTAATATGATTTGATTATATATTTATGTTTTTAATGATGTTTCAATGCTTTCTGGATGGTTTAATTGAAGTTTAAGTGCAGGAATCGTGAGTTGCCATTGTTAAGGTTCCAAGCTTCAAATTAGGGTTTTCCAAAATAGACAAATTGGACCAAACGAGTGGTACCATCATGCTCAAAAGGAGTTTTCTAATCGTTCCATGGTTTCACAATGAATTTATATTGCATATTCTGGATTTTTGATTATTTTTCAGGTGATATAGTGACAGACGAAGCTGTCACTATAGGCTTTAGCGACGAAAGTTGTCTGTAGGTAAAGGTTTGAATTCAAAAACGGGGACGATGACCCCTGCGAGCGTTTTTGGATTTGAATAATTTTCAGGAAATAATTTTCATATATATTATTATCGTTTCATTCCAATGACAACTAAAACACCTAGCTCAGATGGCAAGCATATGGAAACTCCCACCCAGGGGACCTGAGTTCGAATCTCAGCGCCTCCCACATTATTTTTTACCATTTTTTTCTAACCCCATTTTCTCATATTTTCTTTTCTGAATTATTTTCTTTTATTTAATTTCTTTCAAATATTTTTTAAAAGTACAACAAAAAATCACAAAAAATATTTTTTTCCTCTAGATTTAGGTTTTAAAAATCCCAATTTAATTTTTGAAGCCAAAAACTTTTATTTTTTCTTTTATTTTAATTAAATGTTTAATCAACCATAAATTAACTTTTAATTATTTCTTAAATAAAATCAATCCAAAAAAAATACAAAAATATTTTTTTTTCTTTCTAGTAATTAGGTTTTTTTATTAATCTTAAACTTTTTACTAATTTTAAAACTTTTTCTACTAACACAAAAATCTTTTCCCTAACATTATTTCTTCTTATTTCGATTTAATCCTTCTCGTGATACTTTTTCTGATTATGTATCTGTTTCCAAGTTGTAATAACTAGGGTTAATTTCTCGCATATTTTTATCATCATCATGTATCTGCTCACATGATGTAATAGCTTAATTAGGGTTACTTTCCGCCTTTACTTTTCCGCACCTCCTATTATGTATCTGCCCCAAAGCCTTGTAATAGCGTAGAGTTTACTTTTCCGCATTTACTTTCTGCACTCCTATAAACTGTATATACACTGCTTAGATGTATGGCTAATAGGATTGCATGACAAGACATAAAATCAATCTTAGAATAACTTAATCTCCAAGATAATATATCGTTGAACACACTTTTCACACTTGCACCCCCTAGGGTATTCTCTCTTGTTGCCTTACGAATACAATGGTCATGTCCCTCGAACGTAAGGGTACCATTAGCAAAAGTCCCTCGATTCAAAATCATCACAAAGATCATAGTCCCTCGATGACCCTCGATGTTTCCTACGAATATATGATCTCGTCCCTCGGTTGTCGCCTACGAATAAGTGATGATCGCCCCTACAAATTTGCTAAGATATCCTTACATGTTACCTTGACCATTGATTTCTACATCCATTTCTAAGGTATGGATAATAAGACTCTCTAAATTGCTTGCTCCAATCAATCAAAATATTTTTCATACCTCACACTCTTTTCAAAAATACTTTCAAACAAACACTTTGTATACATTCATACGAGAATCATTACAAAGTTACATTTTCAGACAAAATATTTTCAAACACTTCTTATACATTCTTGAGGACTGATACAAGAATCATTACGAAGTCAAAGTCAAAATGTTTCCAAACAAATCACACACACACAAAGCGCGTTTTCAAAAAAGTGAGTTAAAGCAATTAAGAGCTCGTAGATAACTACGGATGGAAAGGGTGCTGATACCTTCCCTTTTCATAATTACCTCGCTTAGTCAGAATCTAACAAAGGTCTTTCCAGTTATTTTCACCTTTCCTTTATTGGATAAAATAAAAGTCGGTGGCGACTCTTGTTATCCGCAACATTTACGATAAAATGCAAAACAAACAAGTCAGTTCTCCCACCGTGTTACACTCGTCTATACTGATTCGACTACTAGCAAGAGTAGTTTTGATAGACCATTTGGTCACTATGTTCGAGTCTTAGTAGACCTAGATTTATACAATTAGCTTAGATATAAGACTATAATAAGGAGACATGGTTATGTTTTCTTTGTGGAAATAGAATATGAGAACATGCCTGATTTTTGTTGTGTTTGTTGTTGCATTGGTCACAATTTTTAGAAAAAATAGAACTTATGAGGAACTGGAAAATTTAAGTCAAAAATTTTGGCATAAAAAGTTTACAAGCATCTGGTCAAGGATCCTGGTGATGATCGAAAATGCTAAAGACTACAACATTGATACAAATAATCTTAAAGGAAAAAAGCCCTATTTTTAAGGGAACTGGTCAACAGGATCCTATCGCAACCGGTAAAAAATACGAGAGTCGCCACCACTACTTATTTGTCCAAAGGACAGGAAATGAACGGAAAAACCCCTAAGTGTTTAGAGATTGACGTGTTTGTGAGTTGATTAGATAAAAGGAAGGTGTTAGGCCTCATTTACCTCTCTTGTACTCAAGGGATCCTTTTTAGATCTAGGACTTATGGGGAATATTTCTTTATTTATTCATCAAATTATAAGAAATTAAAGGAAAAATAAGTTTTTAAGTTAGTAAACTCGGCTTGATTTTCAACCGTGTGTCTACGTATCTTTTTAAGAAGAAATCAGAGTCCTTTTGTAGTTCAAAGTGTGTGGTTAGTGTTTTTATAGAATTATGCTAAGTCACTTTCAAATGGTGTTTGAACTTGTATAAGTTTAAGAATTGCGTGGTGGTAGGCGAAGTTTTTTATATCCAAATAGAAAGAAACCAAACGATTCTTTATTTGAAAAAAATCTTAAATTTTGATTATGTTAGTAGAAAAATATTTTTGAATGATTAGCTATTTTTGAATTTGATTTGGTTTCGAGTTTATGATTTAGTTTTGAAAATTAAAAGTGAAAAGATAAATAACATAAATAAATAAATAAATAGATGAACAAATACTTAAAATTAGGGTTATTAAAATGTTTTAGTTAAAAAAATTATCCAAAATTGTTAATTAATTAAGCAAGTACTTAAAATTAGGGTTAGAAATAATTAAATGGTCTTGTAAAATATTTTCTTATTGGTTTGTCAAAATATTGATAAAATCCTAATGTCAGTAATTTAAATGAAGTTTAGAAGATACTAATACTAATTTGTAATACGATATATTAAGTGAAAAATTGATATTTTAGTTTATAGTAAAAAAATGGTTATTATTTAAAAAAGAAAAGAAGAGTAATTACTATTTTTATAAAAAAAAAGTTCATAATATAATTATGGTAAATATTTTTACTATAATAATTTACAAAAATATACAAATAATCTATTTATGATTCAAAATACACTATAAAATAAATATTATAAATAAATAAATAAATAATAATCTAAAGAAAGTAAAGTAAACACGGGGTGCGCTTTTAGTTAGACATAGTAAAACTCAGAGTATTAAAAGCATTGGATTAGGCCCATATACAAATTTGGAGTCCATTTTAAGATGTATGGGCAAATGTAACACCCTGATTCTTTGTTTGAATTGATTTATAAATTAATTATGTCATATTATGTATTTTGTGTTGATGAGCATTTTGATATTAAGTGATGCTTTGTTGTGGGATAGTTACCTTAAATAATTTTGGTATTAAAGTATTAGGGGTGTATGACCAATAGCGTAGGCACATAAGAGTGAAAGGAGATTATTATTCAATTACTATTATTTGAGTTAGAATATTAGAATAATTATTATTAAGTATTAAATAATTATTTTAATAAAGGAGGGTATGGTGGTAATTGTCATGTGGTTTAGTGAGGGTAAGGAAGGAATATGATATTAGGGGGTCTAAAGGTTTATGTAGTAAAACAAAGAAAAACGAAGAGGCTATGTGAAAAATGTGATCATAGAAACGAGAAAGAGAATGCAAGAGAAGAATAGGAGAATAGTGCACCAAGAGGCTAAGGCATGAGAGAATCAATTGTTGAAGCTTAGGAACCGTCAATTCATGGTAAGGGTGAGGCTCCAACTTTCTAAGGGATTGTATAATGATGGGTAGGTTAGGGGATTATGATTGTTATAGTTGTGATGTGCCATTGTTTATGAAATTGTCTATTTGTGATTCATCATATTTCGTCCAACACTGACACACAAGGCATATGCCTGATGTGCGATCGACCTAATGTGTCTAACAGTATCTTAACTGCAAGTGCACAACCTATCGCGGTAGTAATAAAAAGATGTCGAACCCACAGGGACTTCGTAATCACTATAGTGCTATAAAGGTTTGCTAATTTAGCTAAGGCGAATAATGTCACGTTTGGTTTTTGGAAGTTAAGGTAGAGGAAAACTAATCGAATTAAGGAAATAATAATAAAGCAGTCAGTATGTAATATAGTGAACCTAAGCAGATTTAATCGAACCTAAGCGTATAAAGATGGTTAACTTAATTGTTCTGTAGAGATTATCAGTTTAAAAACCCTTAACTCACACTCTCGTGGCCTTATCTCGGATTATACTCCTAAAGCCATATGCCTGCTCTCGCTAGCCCATAAGTGTTTAGAAAATATTCTTTGAAAACTTAATAAAACCTAATTCGTTTTAAAGCGCTCTCGCTATATTTAAATCGAATGCCTAACTTTAGCTATCCGGTTAAAACCTCACACTTTTGTGGTCTCGATCCTAACCTATTCTACTTTTCTTACTTTCGTAACAAAAAGATTTATTTTTAATTACCAGAAAGTCATAACCAGAAATTAAGTTAATTAAGATTTTAGCTTGGGAACAATTTAATTCCTACTGTTACTACTATTACATACCGACTCAGGAAATCTAGCTAGACATGGTAATTGAAGCAAACACACAGGAAGTATAATTGGAAAACAGTAAAGTATGCATCTTAATTAAATAACAAAAACGTATCATAAATAAATTGTACTTAGAATTAAATGCAATTAAAAACCTGAATAACAATACTATTCCTCACGCTCCCTCTTCCACAAATCGGCAAGATCGGAACCTTCGGAATCAGAATTGAAAACAAAGTCTGAGGCTAAAATAAATCCTAACTAAAATAGAAATTTCCTAATGTTGGAAATAGCTATCAAATGGTACATGAAACAAAGGAAGTAAAAACAAGACCAATGTTAAAAACTGGAAATTGGGTTGTAAAATTGGCAGAGCTTCCGCAAGAAATTTCTGAAGTAAAACTTTGTACTTTCTTCATCCAAGCTTCTGGTATTTATAGAGGAGAAAATTGCAATTGAAAGTTTTGCATCGTGGGCCTTTCATCTAAACTCATGAGAAAACTCAGGGCAGTGGGTAATGTTCTACTTGAGAGTTTTTAGGAGTATCTAAGACTCCTTCCTTTATGCTTTCCCACGTCTCCACTCTCTTCATAAACTGCATTTTAGCGTGTTACGGTCGCCAGTGGTGTGTGACGGCCTTTCTTTGAGTAGTAGCGTGTTACGGTCGTTACAAGAAGGTGACGAGCGTAACATAGCTTAGCGTGGCATACGACCGTAACAGGTGTGCGATGAGCGTCACAGCAACAAAATCTGTAGAATTTTGCAGTATTGTTCTTTTCCTTCTGATCTTGCATGTTTACTTCGTTTATATGATCTTTTCTGCTTATTTGACTTGAGACATGTAGTACCTGCAAAAAGACATGAAAACTCAAAACAATCGAGAGTTAAATGGATCAATGCAATATTAAAACGGGCTAAAAACATAGCAATTATATGATACGATTTCTTATTATCAATGCCTCCCCCCAAAAAAATTATTTACTGCTACTAAAATTATTATCATAGTAAAGAGAATGTTTTTAGCTTTTCAACGGTCCAAACAGCGTGTCAAATGTACACCCGAGTAAAAAATTACGAATTTGACTAGTTTTGGAAAATCTGTCACCAAATGGCATTTGCCATGGGCACCGTTAGCATGCAGTATGTAAAAACCAGTTTTTTGACCAAATGGCGTTTATCATTAGCATACAGTAGCAGAAGATGCGAAAATCAGTTATTTCCTCACTTTCAACCCCAAAATTTCCAATTTTCTCATCTAAACAATGTCTCACAATTTCATGAATCATGCACATACATTACCCATTGTTCAAATTCATTATTCATCATCAATTTGTCAAATTCATCATAATATATCAACACTTCTAACAGTGAACATAGCCCACTCTCAACTTCGCCCAAATAGTTGGAGATTTATAAGGGCTTTTGAGTTAATTTGTAGGGCTTTGAATGTAACCCCGACTATATGGTTATTTTTCTCTTTCTTCGAAATAAAGAACACAGATTCTGGAAGTTGGGTTGCTATAAGCGGTATCCTGAAGAGAAGTTTCCTTCAAGCCTATACCTCTAACTTCAAAGGCTACAAGGAAGGTTTTTTCCGAGTTAGGTGTGGTCCTCGGTGTCCACGACTTGTCTATGGCACTGACGGACACCATAAGTTTCCCTTATATTGGACAAGAAACCCACTACCCATCTCCAGATTTGATTATGATGCTTTAAGTGAACCAGAAACTCGGTCTCTTGAAATCTTAGATTCATTCCGGCCAATCAGGGTTAGGGACCTATTATCAATATCCCATAATAAAATTCCTGCTTTCTTGGGTAAGTTTCTTTTTATGCATTACCTTTTTGCTAAGTTTTACTTCTCTTAATTAAACCTCTTTTCATATTTTCCTGCATGCAGATAAGATGACTGACATGTTTGTGAAAGAACAGAAGAAGTTGATGGTGGCGGACCGTGCTTCCCGGACGGGTGCTGGTGGCCCCTCCGAAGCCAAATCGAACCTGGTCGGTCTAGAGATTTGGGTGAAAAAGAAGATAAAGAACACGGGTTCTAAGCCAAGCGCGTTAGAAATTGTAGTGATCTCGGCATCCCCCGTCAAACGTCCCTCAGACGCTAAGTCGGATGGCGAGAATGATCAACAAAAACTCAAGACCATAATGGAAAACGAGGTGAATCAGGCGGATTGGGAAGTCTATGCCCTGTTAAAAGAAACCGGTAACAAACCTTCAACCGAGAACAAGTTCTGGTCCGCTGATTTTTATGGCATCAAGTTTTTATATGACCATCTCAATACTATAGAATATGTGAATAACATGAAGAACCTTGGTCCTCATAAAGCCACACAACATTTAAGTTCATATTTGATGAGGTGTGTCGTTCTGACCCGGGGTCTCTTCGAGTCAGGCGATGATGCAGACAAGAAATACTTTGAGCTGGAGAAGGAGGTCAAGAGGTTGACCGAAAATGAGAAATCTCTCAATGATGCGAACTCCCATTTTTAGACCAAGGAGATTGAAAGTGATGAGAATATAAAGGCTTTGGAAAAAGAGCTTGCCACAGTAAAGACTTTCGTTTCCGAGCAATCAGCCAGTCAGTAAGCTTCAGAAAAATCATGCTCTGAGTTAAAAGAAACTTTAGACAAATCTCAGGTGGATGTGCTTAATGTCGGGGACGTGGCTTTTGACCGATCAAATGCCCAATTCGCCTGCCTGTACCCGGATCTCGACCTCTCTGAAGTTGACTTTTTCAAGGCCATAGTGGATGGAAAGCTAGTGGAGGTTGACGATGATGACAGTGAAGCCACACTGGATAAAGACCCGCTTACCGTGGACGTTTCTTACCTCAAACTCACTTAGCTTTTTCCTTTTTGGTGGGTGTATTTTGTAAGACTTGAAAACAATTTCCCTCTGGGCGTTTTAAATTTTAGCACTTTGCATTTCGTACTTCATATGCTTAATTAGCCTGCTTACATGAATTGCTTTCATACTACTTTAATGTTTTGATTGCGTGAACAGAAATGTATGATATATACAATCCCCCCAAGTCGAATGGTTTATTTTAAGCCATGAAGACTTTGCTGGAAAGGCATAATCCTTTGTTCATTTTAGCCAACCTTGTTTTTCATTGTTTTTCGTAGTTTTTCGACCATATTGAGAATACCTAATATTCGTAGGCAGACCAACCCCCGAGTAGTTTTCGTGGTCTTGCTAAGTCATACGCTATCAAGCTTTTTGAAATGATTCAAGGCTTTAAGCCGAGTTGCAGCGAAACGTCGGGCTATGTTTGAGTAGGTTCAAGCAAAATATCTTGAACCAAGGCAATGAGCCGAGTTGTAGCGAAACGTCGGGCTATGTTTGAGAAAGTTCAAGCAAAATATCTTGAACCAAGGAAGTGATCCGAGTTGTGGCGAAACGCCAGGCTATACTTGAGCAGGTTCAAGCAAAGTATCTTGAACCAAGGCAGTGAGTCGAGTTGTGGCGAAACATCGGGCTATGCCTGAGCAAGTTCAAGCAAAGTATCTGGAACCAAGGTAGTGAGCCGAGTTATGGAGAAACGTCGGGCTATGCCTGAGCAGGTTCAAGCAAAGTATCTTGAACCAAGGCAATGAGTCGAGTTGTGGCGAAATGTCAGGCTATGCCTGAGTAAGTTCAAGCAAAGTATCTTGAACCAAGGCAGTGAGTTGAGTTGTGGCGAAACATCGGGCTATGCCTGAGCAGATTCAAGCAAAGTATCTTGAACCAAGGCAGTGAGCCTAATTTTGGCTTTAAGTCGGGCGGAATCCAATTAAGGATCTGCACCTGATTTTTGCTTTAAGTCGGGTTGTACCAGATCCGGATCACCAAAGGTGAGTTTCGAGGAAGGGAGCCTGTTACCACCAATCGATCTTTACAAGCTAGAATTATTTTTAAGGTGCCTCATTAAAAACCCTGGCCCTTGCCTAGGAAAAAGAGTACACCATCCTTACATTATTCAACTGAAATACATTTTGAGACTAGATACATTCCAAGTCCTATGTATTTCTATGCCTTCTAGAGTCTCTAACTTGTAAGCGCCATTATGGAGTTTCTCTAGTACTCAGAATGGACCTTCCAAATTAGGAGATAACTTTCCCTTCTTGGTCGGATCTGTAACCCTTTTGAGAACCAAGTCTCCGACCTCGAAACCCCACTGCTTCACCTTCAGGTTATAACGTTGTGATATCCTTTGCTTAGCAACGATTTCTATGAGGTGTGATGTATTCCTTACTTCTTCTACAAGGTCGACTTCAGCATCCAGACCCTGGTTATTAGCTCTTTTCTCAAAACTTTCCCGTCTCCATGATGGTAAGGTAACTTCCACATGGATCATAGCATCGGCACTAAAAACCATTATGTAAGGCGTTTCACGGGTTGTTGAATGAATGATAGTGTGGTATGACCATCATGTCATCCACATAAACCTCAATATTTTGCCCTATCTGTGGAGCGAAAACCATATCCATGAGCCTCTGGTAGGTCGCGCCAACATTCTTCAATCCAATCGACATCGCCTTATAATAATAGTTCTTCTGATTTGTCATGAAGGCTGTCTTTGAAGCGTCCACCGGGTTCATTCTAATTTGATTGTATCCCGAATAGGCATCCAAAAAACTCAGAAGTCGGAACCCTGAAGCCCCATCAATCAGCCAATCTATGTGTGGCAGGGGGTAAGGATATTTTGGACATGCTTTATTAAGTTCCGTGAATTCCACACACATTCTCCACTTCCCAGTTTTCTTCTTGACCATGACCACATTAGACAACCATGTTGGGTATTGAACTTCGCCATTGAATCCGACTTTGACCAGTTTCTCAACTTCCTCTGCAACGGTCTTCCTCTTTTCTTCACCACTTTTCCGCTTCCGCTGAGATATCGGCTTCACATCTGGGTTGAGATCCAGATGATGACACATAACTTTTGGGTTGATCTCAGGCATATCCGCGAGTTTTCAAGCAAAGAGATCTAAGTTCTGCCTCAGAACCTGGATTATCCCAGCCTCTTCCTCGGCGGAAAGTTGTGTTCCAAGGTGAGTAATTTCTGAAGGCTGAGATCCGATTTGCACTTCTTTTGTCTCCTCTTGAGGAGTCAGGCTATCTTCTTTAGGGTCCTCCCTAGGATCGATGTCCACCACATTAACTTTATGGTGTTTCGGGCTCTCAACAGGTACCGGCTTTTTCTTAATCTTCATGTTGTCCTTGTAGCATTTCCTGGCCAAGCCCTGATCTCCCCGGACAACTCCGATGCGGCCCTCAACTAACGAATACTTCATAGTGAGGTATAAGGTTGACAAAGTTGTTTCTAGGGCATTGAATGAGGGCCGACATATTATGATATTATAGGGAGAGTAAGCATTGACTACTAGGTATCAGACTCGGACATCCTTAGCATTCTCATTGGTTCCAAAAATGGTTAACACTTGGAGATGACCCAACACCTGAACCTGCTCGCCGGCAGAAGCCTACCAAGGTTCCATTGAACGACATCCTTGGGATCAAAATCCATTCCCTTGAAGGCTTCCCAATACATGACATCATTCGAACTACCTGGATCAACCAAAACCCACTTTACGCCTCAGTCTCTAATTTGCACTTTAATGACCATGGGGTCGTTTTCATGAGGCAAAACTCCCTTCGCATCTTCCTGGGAGAAAGCTATCATTCTGGGATCATCATCGGTTGGCCCAGCCTGAACCACATGCATTACACCCCGCGTATACCTCTTTCGGGCTGCACTGGTGGATCCACCTCCAACAAACCGTCCAGAAATGGTGTTGAGTGTATGTCGGGTTAGTCTTGCCTCACGAACTTTCTCAACTGCCTTTCCCTTCTTTTTTGACGGTGAACCAGAGGCCTCCTCTCTCTTTGGAGGTGGGCTGCATTTGCCGCCTTGTTCCGAGCTATCTTTCACATAGGACGAAATTTTACCCCTCTGGATCAACTTTTCTTTCTCTTTGCGTAACTGAACACATGACTCAGTTGTATGTCCTCTGATACGGTGATACTCACACCAAGCTTCCAGATTTTTTCCCATCGCGACATTTACTGCATTAGGCTTCCATGGCTTAGGAAAAAAATTCAAATGGTTCACATCTCTCCAAATATCCTCCCTCCATGGCTTAAGGTCTGACGGCTCCGTAATTAAGGTCGTTTCTCTCGGGCATGATCCTAGGATATTGACTAATCCCGAGGCCGTGCCTTTTGATCCAAGATATCATCTCACCCCTTTCCCTATTCTCTATCATCTCAGGTTCTCTTCTCTATATTGCTTTCTTTGCCCTTCACATAACATTCAGCTCGGGTAATGATTTCGTCCATGCTCTTGGCCGGTTTCTGAGCCAAAGACTCGTTGAATCGCCCGACCTTGAGTCCGTGCTGAAATGTCGCCACAAAGATCTCCTGATTGGGGTGAGAAACCTTTATGGTATCTTCATTGAACCTGGCCATGAAATCCCGTAGTGATTCTGCTGGATGTTGCATGACGCTGAACAATGAGGTGGTGGCTATCTTCCGGTGACGGTTTGTAGAAAACTGTTGGATTATTTTTTAATGAAATCCTGGTAACTAGTCACAGAGAACTGTGGCAATCCCATATACCATCGTAACGCAGATTCCCTGAAAGTGCCAACCATTAGCTCGCACTTTAAGGAATTTGTTGCTCCTATTAACGCCATTGTGTTATTAACTAAAATGATATGCTCCTGAGGATCAGTTTTTTGTCGTATGTTGCTAGGACGGGAGGCTTGAAATTCTCAGGAACAACATCATCCCAAATGACCTGAGATAAAGGTTGTGGTTCCAAGAGTTCTGCCGCTTGTTCTTCTATTTCACCCAAGCTCCTCTGCTGAAGAGCTTGAACACTATCTTATAGGGTGTCATTGTGCAAACGCAGATCGTCTATCATAGCCAACAATTGTGCCAGGTCCGGTGGATCGGTTGGTGATGTTGTTGACATAGTGTTATCGAATACTGTGCGGTGGCCTGGGATAAAAGTATTTAGGGATTTAAAGGCTCAAGCTAAGTATCTTGAACTCCAAGCTAAAAGTGTCTTGCTTATCCTTCTAGTGGGAGCCCTATTTATAGAAGTATCGAGACCCCTATGTTCAATGCCTGTAACGGCTATGCCTCCCTAGTTCCATAATTGAACTGCTTTTAAGGAGAATAATGTTTGCCGCTCACAAATGATGACCCTAAAATGTAACGCGCGCCGTCAAGGTTAATGTGGCAATTACACCTTTAGTGACTGGCTTGAACGTAACGCTCGTATTATTGCCGAACTAGATCATGGCTCATAAGGCTGGGTTATATGCCTGGACCATACTCCGATCTCAATGTGTTTGGCCGAGGAGCATGCTCGACTTCTTCCTTGTCCCTTCCGTCTTTATAGCTCGGCTAGAATTTTATGTATGATATATATATATATATATATATATATATATATATATATATATATAGGGATCAAATTACACATTAAAGAGTTACACCATAAGTTACACCGCTCAATAACTTAACATCGGATAAATATTTTTTAAAATCAATCGTTGGATTGAAACATACTATCATATAGATCATACCTATAAAGGTTGAGATTAATCTATTATAATTTACTATGCCATCAATATATCCAAATATTAAGGTCAAAATAAATTTTCATATAATGTTAATTTTGATGTTATTCAATGGCATAGTAAATCATTATAGATTGATCTTAATCTTTATATGTATGATCTATATGATAGTATGTTTTGATCTAATGGTCAATTTTAAAAAATATTTATCCGATGTGAAGTTATTGAGTGGTGTAACTCTTCGGATGTAATTTGATCCCTCTTTATAATATATATATATATTATTTCTTGCTGAACAAATTATATGTATGATCTTTAGGGATTCAGAGGCTCAACTGAGATGTCTTGAGTTCCAAGCTATGCGTCTTACTTACCCCTTAGTCGGGAGCCCTATTTATATAGGTGTATGGACGTCATCATTCACTGCATGTAACTGTTGTGACCCTTCATCATGCGTAACTGAATTGCCATAAAGCCATGTAACGTCTGCCGCTGCCAATGATGGCTAATAATATAACGCGCGCCGTTAGACGTAAATAGGCAATTACGTCTTTGAAGGGGTCGACCTCGTCATGACTGAGCTCTATAAAACCCCTAGATCCATGATATGAGCTCGACTGCTAACTCTTCGTCTTCTTTTAGGCCTGAGTCATTGGTGTTTCCGGTCTTGAAGCTCAGCGATGCCCCACCCCAGGATCCCTAGGGTGTGTGCTTGGCATGAGTACCCTTGTTTTTACTTGTTTGGTTAATCATACACACGCACACGCACATATGTATATATGTATATATACATATATATGGATTCAGTAAAACCTACACCAAAACCGAACATTCACATCCCTGGATGGCAATTTGGTCAATACCCTATGGATACCCGCAAAAATTACTTGTAACGGATACAAAATGGGTGTGGTACGGGTACGGGTAATTATCCATTAAAATAAGCGGGTATGTGTGCGGGCACTGGTACTTTACAACCCAAACCACACCATACCCACACTACATATTTACATAATGTCATTGATATTATTTTATGAAAATGCATGTTTATCAATTTTTAAAAATAAGTCGCCATTAAACTATTACACATTTCAATAAAAGTGCTTATTTATTCCTTAACACATCAATAACATCCATGCTTATTTTATTATTGTTAAAAAACTTAAATTATATGTTATTTTATAATTAATTGATTTAGTTTTACTACAAACGCGGATAAACAGGCACGAGTATGAGTAATGAGGTACCTATAAGATATAGGTACGAGTATGAACATTAGTGCCCACACGGGTTTGGGCTCGGGCACAAGGATTTTATTAAACTGCGGGTATGGAGATGGGTACTATAGTACCCTGCCCAAACCCTCCTTATTGCCATCCCTAATCCCTACATGCCCACTATTAAACCACATATTAGAGAGTTAGAGCCCCACCTTACCTTGGATTGAATATTTCCTAAGCTCCAACAATGGATTCTCCCTCTCTTGCTTATTCTCACTTTCTAGCTTCAACTTCTCAGAGCAAGGTCGTTCTAAATGATCGATCTTACTCTCTTCCCCTATTTTGATTAGAATGACCCTTTGACCCCTAAATCATAATTCAAACTTTACCCTCACTAATTCCTCATGTAAGGACCACCTTGCCCTCAATATTTTCCTTATAATATTCAATTTAAGTAATTACCATGTTTCTAAAACCCTTAATTCCCACTAAATTATATAAAATTATAATAATCCTCCACACAACTCTAATTCGACACTATCCAACACAAAGCACCAACAAACCAACAATTGCATCAATTAAATCCCAAACAACAGACTAAAAATAATAAATAAATATATGGGATGTTACAAGTAGGAATGTGTTGCGGCTTCGCAGGGGAGTCAGACTACAAAAAAATCATGCACAAAATCAACTTAAAGTCAATCGTCAACCATGCCGATTAATAAGTAACCTTTTACCAAATCTTCAAGAGTTAAATTCTTGTCACAGTTTCATGCTTTATTTCATCCATACATCGATGACATTATTGATGTTCAAAATGATGGAAACTTTAATTTCTGTTGTATTTCATCTTTATTAGGATGAGAGTAAGATTCATGGCCTTTGGTTCAGAAGCTATTAGATACTCAAGTTCATCAACACAATAATTTATTTTTTAAGTTGTTCTATGATATTGTTCCTATAGTTAGAAAGATGTTACAAGTAAAACACTTAGGTGTGCAGGATAGAGAAAATGGATGTTGATTCTTGATATGGATTACCCTATTGTTTCTAAATACAATGTCATATTTGTTTTCCTTTTCATGAGACTTAACATCACATTTTCTCACTTATCATAGCTCCACTCGTTTGTCCATACCTTTCGTCACTGCTCATTAGAGACATAATTACGCTAATGATGCAAAAATATGGGAATCAACATATGCGGGTCGCTTCAGGCATTGAAAAGATTTGTGTGAAAAGTGATTGTAGTTTTATTTTTATGCATATATATATATATATATATATATATAAGATTTATTTTATTTAAATATTAAGTCGGTTAGCTATTTTATTGTATAAATTATCCAAATAAAAGTTTAAGAAAAGGAAAAAAAAAAACTCTCAGTACTACCGAAAGTTTCAAATTTTCGGTTCTTTTACAACTACAAAATATTTCAAAATTTCCAATACATACAAGGATGTATTCAACCAAAAATTTAACATTTCTAATACCAAAAATTTAAAATTTGAAATTAAATACATGTACCATGATAAAAATAATGATTTAACTGAAATTTTCAATATTCTATAGAAATTTTTGGTACGAAACCGTAAATTTAATAAAATTTTAATATTTTACAAAGACTTCATAATAAAAATACCTCTAACGAAATGTGTCATGTATAGGGGTGGAAATAGGTCAGACCGGCCTACATGGACCTACGACCTAGCCTATATGAGGTCAGGTCAGGCCAGACTTATTTTCTAAAAAGGTCAGGCTTAAGCTTTTTCAAAAGTTTATTTAATTAAATAAGTCAGGCTTAAGCTATTAAAAAAACCTATAAAACCTTATAGGCCGACATATATATATATATATATATATATATATATATTATATTAAAATAGTCTGTATTAAAAGTAACCTAAATAAGTTGGTCTATACATACATATATATTAGATAAAAAGGCTAAATAGACTCTCACATATATATGCATATATATTAGAAAAAGTGATAAATAAGTCGGCTTATATATGTATATATAGGTCGAACTATAAGATTTCTTAAGTAATATAAATTTATTGAAAACCTTAATGAGAAACAGGTTTTTAAATAGGCTTTCAGACTAGGTCAGACTTTTAAAAAGGTCAGGTCAGACTAAAAAATTGAGCCTATAGTAGACCATAAGGCAGACTCAAGCTTTGTAAGTTTATCATAGGTCAAACTCAGACTTTATAAAGTCTAACCTAGCCTATTTTCACCCCTAGTAATGTATAGGTGTATCAAATTTTAAACTAATTTAGATTAAAATATCAAAATATGAGTACCTAATTATTTATCTTCAGTAAATAAAAATAAATAAATATTTTTTATATTTATATTATAAATAGGGTTAGATGGAGTACCTCGAATACAACGTAAAAATATACAACTAAACTCTGCCGCACAAAAAAAAAACACAAATAAAATATATAGATAAAATGTAAAATAAAAACAAAAACAAGTTCAATTGAACGAATCTATTTTTCATCTAAAAATGAACAAAACTGTAACAATAAGCCGCGTGAAACTTATCCCAATGCCTCACCAAAATTGCAACACCATCATCACTACACATAACCCATAAACCAGCACGCGCACGTCAGCGTGTTTCACAAACGCGCGATTTTTCGGCTCCTCCGCTATCGTAACCGTCGGGGATTCAGCACTATCAGGACCCGGCGGCTCTTTATACGGCGGTGGAGGAGGCTGATTAAGACTCGGCGGCAAGCCCATACCACGCTGGACTTGGATCTCGAACGCCAAGCCGCTCTGACACTGAATACCGTCGCTAGTGTCGGAGAAGAAGTAGTTGGGTCCCACAATAGTCAACGGAACGGGAATAGTCAACGTCTGGTTGAAAGTTCCGCTGCTGTATATGAACGTTCCGTTGTCGGAATCATCGGCGGTACAGTTCACGTAAGCGGTGTTGTTGTAGGTGAGAATCACGCTCTGGTTTGAGTTCGTGTTGAAAACTGAGAAATAAAGACTCGGTTTCAATTTTATAGTAATTTTTTATTTTTTATAATAATGAATTTGAAGATTAACAGAGAGAGATTTAGCTTACTGAGATAATCGCCGAGGTTGAAAATTTGAGTGGAAGCCCAAGAGGAGTAGTTTGTGGCGGGGGTGTTGGTGGTGGAGTTGAAGAACCAGCCGGAGGTGCCGCCTACGGTGTGGTTTTTGTATTCGGTTGCGGCGGCGGTGGCGGAGATGGTGGTGAATAGGAGGAGTGCCGTGAGATACGGCGTCATTGGTGGTGGTGGTGATGTATTGGGCATTTGTGAGAGAGATGTTGTGATTTTGTGTAGACCGTAGATAAGATTAGAGTTAAAATGTGAATTTGGTTGGATTGGATTTTTGAATTAAAGTAAGGTTGAGTATTTTAAATTTTAATCCATTGAAGTCGTGGGAGTGGTATGTGTGCGCATGTGAGCTGTGAACATGGCTGTCAGAATGAAAGTTTCTCAATCCAAGATTAAAACGCGGTTTATCATAGTTTTGTTGTCAAATTATATTTTTGAAAAGAAATATTTTATTTAAAATTTAAAAGTGAATTGATAAGCTTTAAAATTGTTTGTTGACTTAATTGATTCAGAAAAAATATATACATATCGATTCTGTAACTATTTTTAAAATGTGAATTAATAAAAGATATGTATTTAATTGAAACACTTTTATTTTTAAATACTGATATGATAGGATAAGCATTTGAATTAATTATATGTGTAATATTCTTTTATGAAAATTATATGTACGGGATTTTGTGTATACTATTTTTAAATTCAATTAATAAAGTATTAGATTATTTGAAAACATTTGAGTTAATTTTCGTTGCACAAATTTTTTTTTAATTAATAATCTCTAAACACTTCTATAGAAAAAATACTATTGAATTCTATCTTGACGTCTTGAAATCAAAACTCACAAATTTTTTATTAGGGGAGATTTTGATGAGAGAATATTTACTCTGTTATTGACAATTTCGATGAGGGAACATACTTGATAACACTTTTGTGAGATATATCTATCTAAAATTTTAAGGTGATAGGTGTGTGGGTTCTCTCACTTATATAGTGTTCAATCTTCTTATTTCAAGCTCTTGGAGCTTGTTTCAATCCATATATGGCTTTATGAAGCCTATACACCTTTCTCTCTTCACCATGTTTCACAAACCCAATTGGTTGTTTAACATAAACTTCTTCGTCTAAGGGTTCATTCAAGAATGCACACTTCACGTCCATCTGACATATGTGTCAACTGTTTATTTCTATTAAACCAACAACGAATCTGATTGTTTCGATTCTAGCCACAAGTGCAAAAACCTCATCGAAGTCAATTCCTTATTTCTGGAGAAATTCTTTCGCCCCGAGCCTTGCTTTGTGTCGAGTTACTTCTCCTTTGAGATTCATCTTCACTTTTTATACCCACTTGGCATCAATTATCTTCTTGCCTTGAGGCAATTCGACAAGTGACCAAGTGTTGTTGTCTTCGATGGATTTCACTTCTTCGTTCATTGCTTTCACCCACTTTGAATCTTTCAATGCTTTAGCTGCACTGACAGGTTCAACATCTGCATAGAAAGTATAGTGTACAAGTTCACCTTCATTATCAATTACAACATTTGATGTAACCATACAATGTTGCAATCTTGCAAGCATGTGTCTTGTTCTTTGGGGTCTACTTGTACTTGTACTTGTACTTGGTTGATCTATAATTGTAGGTTTCTCTTGTCGAACTTCTCTTTTGACTTAAGTTTTTGGTTCTTCAAGTAAGATTCTCGTTGAATCTTTCTTGACATTTTAATCTTTGATGTCTCTGAAGTTAAGATGGCCAAGTCGATAATTCCATATCCATTCGTCTCTGCTAGTTGCAGTCAAAAGACACTGGTGCTCCATCACATTAAGTTCGATCTTGAAGTTTATATTCAGGGACATAGGGACCTTCAAGATTAATCTTCTATTCACGCCGACGAATCTCATCATCTTGTCTTCGATAGTCACTTTGTAATTCTTTTCAACCAACTTTCCTATGCTAAGCAAGTTGCTCTTCATGCCTGGAATGTATAACACATTCGAAATTATTGACCTTTTGTCATCTTTCCTCATGATCATAACATCTCCAATACCTTCAGCTGCTAGAGTATTGTCATTTGAAAATTCCACCATGTTCTTCATTGAGTGCTTTAGGTTAACAAACTAATATTTGAAGGAAAATCGGCTCTTAAAATTGCAGCGGAAATTCGATTTTCCTTTAGAGATCCTTACGAATGGACATGGTCAGTGATAGTATTTTATACCTCTTGTGACGTTTCGGATTTCTGACGCTGTGATCACGAACGTTGATGAAGAACAACGTCTCTACTCAGTCCACACGAACAGCTTGCTTCCGATCACAGTGCTAGCTGCTCACGAGCCAAGCCTTGGTGAGAGTGAGCGAAATCTCGGGATTGATGCGGATTTTGCATCAAGTGTAAAAGCTTCATCACAAGGGTCTTATTTATAAGACCACTAGTGGCTACAAGCTAAAAGCCCAATAATGGTCGTAAACCAAAACCCAATAAAGCTCACGAAAATCATACGTTATGATATATCGTATCACACATTCGTATTCCACTTCCGTATTTCATTTAAGTACACGTACCCTACGATGTTCCTTATTTACACTATCTCTTATTAATCGTCCTTATGTGTGTGACCAGAGGTTTTCGCGACGTTGGCAATTATATTAAATCATATTTAACATAATAAGCGATGGCGGTATCTAGCAACACATCATCGCTACCAAGTTACGAAAATGTCATGTGATCTGACAAAACCTTTCCGTGATAATACTTGTGTGTATAATTACCCTTTTGCCCTCATGTCTATATTGAACACAAGGCATAGACCGTGTCATCCTTGTCCAGTTCAATATTGGGCCCTTAGACATTTATCCCGTTACGCGGGATGGGCAAATTCCATCTAGGTCACTCATGTCCCTCAGCATGCTTTGTGAAGTACCCATCAACTGTCTTTATGATCATCCAGTTACGGATAACGTTTGATCAGCAATAAAGCACTTGACTCTACATCTAGGGTCCATAGTGGTTTCAGGTCGAAGGGTGGTATGCACCACTTATCACCATGAGAGTAACTTATGACACTTTGCATAACATTCTATGTAGTACTCTCATGGTCAATCCAAGATAAATATTACTCCTAATATTTATACCTATGTCAAGACTTGATAACTCTTTATCAATGATCCATGAGATGTGATCATCAGTCTATCTTCATAATAATCTCAATGCTTTAATGTTATCCCACTTCACAATAAAGCTCGATTATGGATACTTTAAGAATAGTGTCCTTATGTTTAATGGATCTCATGATTAAGTCACACTTAACATTGCATTAAACAGACTAACTATTCTAGGGACTTTATTATTTCAAAAAATAAAACATAATAAAGAAAAGCCTTTTATTATTAATAAATAATACGATACAAGTACCAAAATGTATTGGCCTCTAGGGCTTACACCAACAATATTTCCTTCCAGACATGTGTGACGAACATCTTGAATCCAAGTACCATTGATCCTTGAATTTTTCTTCAACTCTTGTTGTGACCATTAGCAACATCTCTTATTCTTCTTCATGCTTTTCAAACTATGCATCACTTTCTTAATTCTTTCTATTCTCTGGACAACCACTCAAATAATGACCATACTTCTGACAATTGTAACATTGAATGCGCCGCTTATCAGGTTTTCGACCACCGCCTCTTCCTCTATTTGTAACACCACCTATTTGGTTGCCTTGGTATGGTTTTCTCTGATTCATCATGTGTTCTTCGTTTTGTTTTCCTCCACCAGTAGAATTGTTGTAGCCACCTCTACCTTTTTTGTTGAACCATTTTCCTTTACTTTTCTTATCTTTTGTTGATTGAGCTTGCATAGCTAAATCACCCTTTGATTTTCCTGTAACTCTTTTAACCATTATTTTTTCACGAGATTCAAGCGTTCCTTAAAGCTCCTCCTTTGACAAAGTTGACATGTCCTTCGATTCTTCTATAGAAACTACCACATGATCGCACTTTGGAGCCAAAGATCTCAAGATTTTTGAAACAACAGTTCTTGTTGTTAACATCTCTCCACAATTCTTTATTTGCTTCACTAACTTCGTAACCCTAGTGGAGAAATTAGATATGTTTTCACTGTCTTCAATTTGAAGCACTTCATAGGTTCTTTTGTGAGTTTGTAACCTCACATCCTTCACCTTCTCAACGCCTCCAAACGATTTCTTTAGAATCTCCCAAACTTCTTTTGCAGATTCTACATTATTAACCTTTTTGAAATTGTTTGGGGTGACACATGGATAAATTATAAATAGAGCTTTATAATTCTTCTTCTTCAAATATTTGTATTCCGCTTCTTCAGCTTCTGAAGCTCTTTCATCAAGTGGTTCTAGTCCCTATTTTACAAGATCCCAACGATCTTGAAAACCAAATATAACCTTAATTTGTTTGCACTAATTCTCATAGTTATCACCTTTAATAATTGGGAGACTTGTTGAAAAAATTTTGTTAGTGTAATTCATCGCCATCATGATCTTCTTCTTCTTCCACGGTCATTTTTTATCGTTCTTCCCTTGAATCACTCAACTGGAGCTCTTGATACCAGATGTTAGAAATCCACCAAAAACTATGATGAATTTCTACTAATCTTAATGAACAAGATTCACATCACAACACAATAACAATGACAATGAAAGAAAATTAAAAGAAGAAAAGAAATGATTATTTTCTGCAGAGTTTCTCTCTGCCAAGAAACTGTGAAAAACTTTATTATTCCCTTTGCAACTGCAAATTTTTATGAATGACTTGATTACAAAAATAGGGGTTACTTCCACTATTTATAGGTTTAGGTTAGTTAATTCCCAAAACTACAAAAGCCTAAAATACTTATTTTGGGGCTAAATAAAATATATTCTATTTTAGATCTAAATCAAATTTATCTAAATCTAAAACAAATTTGTGTGTAGCAATCTGTTTCCACACTTTAAAATCAAATCAAATCAAATCTTTTTGACATAAGGAATTACTTTCACGGTACAAACCTGAGTTCGATTCCCGACTTTGGTGTGTGGAAGAAAGAGCTTTCACATGAGGGGGGCATTGTGACTCATGCTTAAGGGGGAGTGTTGAGAATCAAGTGTGAGGAAGAAATCCCATATTGATTAGAAAAAGGAAGATTAAACATTATATAAGTGAGAGAACCCACACTCTATCACATTAAGATTTTAGTTGGATATATGGTGTATCTCTCACAAAAGTACAGTGTGTCCCAAGAAAATACTCCCTCTTTTGAATTAACCCCTAACAGTGGTATCATGAGCCTTTAGTTTCGAGATAGAGATCGGCCCGCAGGTGGTGGGTAGAAGGTGTGTGGAAGAGGACCCGCATGTGATGGGTAGAAGGTGTGTGCAAGAGAGAGCTTTCACATGAGAGGGAGCATTGTGACTCACACTTGAGGGGTGTTAAGAACCAAGTGTGAGGAAGAAGTACCACATTAGTACCTCTATCTTCTTAACTTCTATAACTTATATGCGTTGTTGAATTTTATGATATGTTGTGATGCAATTTTCAGAAATTAGATGCTTTGGAAGTTATAGAAGTTAAGAAGATAGAGGTGTATTGTAATGCCTGGTTATTAGGTTTTAGAAACAGGGAAGTGGTTGTACGTGAAGAAAAGCGGAAAGGAAAGGAAGAAGAGGAAAAAGGTTTGGGAGAAAAATTATCGTCGGGAGAGAATTGCAGACCGAAAGTCAAACCGAAATTCGACTGGAACTCCGTAGAGCGACCTTCAATCCAAGGTAAGGGTAGGGTTCTGACTTTCTAATGCTTTGTACGGTGAGTAGTATGTGGGAATTAGGGTAATGAGAAATTTACCATGCATTCGTAGTTGTTCTGTTTGTGAAAGTAGTGATTTTCTTGTTGAAACCGTGTGGAATTGATTGTTTAATTGATGTTGTGAATGGAAAATTATATGTAGCAATATTTTGTAGTGATCGATTAATGTACCGCGTGATGAAATTATTGTTTATAATTTAATCGTAAGAGGCATGGAAGTATATCTGAAAAATTGCAGATGAGAACCGAAATTGTATGTAGGAAGAACGTACTGAACGACACACCCTAGAGACAAAGGAAATATGCCGAACGACACACATCATGGTGAAGAGAGCGGCGCCCTACTAACATAGGGACCCTTTAATTTTTCTTTTCTTGTTGATACATATATTGCTTTATACATGTTGCTATATTGATACATATATTGCTTTATACATGTTGCTTAGTATGAATTATGTTGATACATATATACTGGTTCGATGAGATATAAATATATGTATATAGTTAGATGAAGATTTAATACTGTAGCAGCCTATGACAGGAAACTAAATGAAAATCATGGCAATTGATAATATTGTTGTTACTTGTTGTCCATGTATTACAAAAATATATATTTATATATTACTTCATTAGTATATTAATATTAGTAATAATCATATTAATAATAATAATTAGTTAGTATTATAATAATATTTTTAAGAGTTTTGGAATTAGAGGTAAACAATTCAATAGCGGTAGTGATAAATAAATTTTTTCGTCGTAGAATTGTAACCAATTAATTTGTGTAGCAATTATTGTTGTTATTTGCTTGTGATGATGTTGATAATAAATTGCGAAGTCACAGGTTATGGTGAAATTGATTGTGTTACCCTATGTTGAACTGTGTTGTAGGCCTTGTGCTAACGTTGAAATGAGTTTGTTGAATAATTATTACGTTGCAGGCTTATAGTCAATGTTTGAACTATGATAAAGTTGATGTTGATTTGATGTTTCCATTGTTGTTGTTGAGTTGCATTATGTTGTCATATACATTGCATTATTATGTTGGCCTGGATTGGAAAATTATTAAGTTGGCCTAGATTGGCAAAAAGTTGAAATTTGAAGGCTTATGCCTTGTTGATGCCTCTATTAATTAGAAATTTTTAAGTTGAGAGTTCTGCTCCATTGATACCACATGCATGTGCATTTAAACACGTTGTTGCATCTCATGTTGCATTTTGAGTCGTTGTGAATGTTGAATAAATTGTGAAATTGTTTGTTATGTGAATAATTTACGAAACGGTGATTTACATTATCTGAATTCTAATATATATTATTTATTATACGACTTATTAGATTGTTAGATATCTCACCCCTTCTGTTGTGATGTTGTCTCTACGTGGGTAACGTTCACGTAATGAAGAATGAAGTTCTAGTTGCTGTTAGTTCAAGTCGGTGTTGTCGCTCTGATACGTAACACTCGGGGGGATAAACGCTTGTTTTATTTACTGTTGGATTTTATTATGTTGCTGGAATCTTTCTGTTTTGTTTTATCGTTGATTAATTAGTTCGTTGTTGAAGTATAAGTTGTTTTATTGAGAAGTTTGGTTGTTTTTAAAGTTGTTTGTGTTTTGATAAAGATGTTATGTTTTATTCTTAAAATTTTAATGTTGTGAATCTTTTGTGTAGCTATTATAAAAGTTGATTTATGTTTAAAGACTAAACAGGTTGTTGAACTCATCCTTCTGATTAAAGTGTTATGTATATGGTTTAAATGAAATTACAGGTTGTGTTTTAAGTTAAAAATGTGATATTCCATTTGTTGGTTGGAAATTTTATACTCTGATTTATTTATAATTACTGTGTAGAAATTGGGGTGTTACATTAGTGGTATCAGAGCAGGTCAGTTTGTCCGACCAAAGTTGTCGAGTCGTAGTGTCGTTTAACGACTGAGTATTGTTAATTAGTTTTCTAAACATTGTTTTATGTTATAGTAATAAGTTGAGATGACTGGAAGGAATGATGCAGCAATAGTTGCGGGTTGGATGGAAGATGTTTTTAAGGTGATAATGTGATGTTGGATATCCAAGTATAAGTATATTATGGTTTTTATTGGTTTGAATGTTGATAGGTCGAAGCGATGTTGAGGTGGTTGATGAGTTGTTAACGGATTATGTCGCGGAGGTGTTGAGTGTTTGGCAGGTGTGTATTCGATTTAAATCATGTTGAGTTATTCTTATGACGGGAAGTAGTGATCGAAGTGTAGCCAAATAAGAATTGGAGTTCAATGAGTTAGGTGAGAAATTCAGGTTAAGAATGGTAGTGGTTATTAGATTTTCGAGGACGAAAATATTCTAAGTGAGGGAGAGTTGTAACGCCCGATTATTTAATTAATTAGTTAATTAAATATTTCAAATTATTTCAAATTTGAGTTGTCGAATTGTTAGTTAAATTAGTTGTTTAATTGTTGAATAGTCGATAGAATTAATATTAATAGTAGTATTAGTTGATTATTATTACAAATAATAATAATATTAGTATAGAAATATTGTTGGGCGTAGTTTGTAGAAAATGGGGTGTGAGAAACAAGCCCAATAAGACAAATATTAGTAAAGTAGTTATTTCAGAAAATAATATAAAAAGAGAAATCTAAGTAATTAGGTTTTAGAAATGGGAAAATGGATGTACGTGAAGAAAGGAGGAAAGGAAAGGAAGAAGAGGAACAAGATTTGGGAGAAAAATTATCGTCGGGAGAGAATTGCAGACTGAAATCCAAACCAAATTCGACCAGAACTCCGTAGAACGACCTTTAATCCAAGGTAAGGATGAGGTTATGACTTTCTATTGGATTGTATGATGAGTAGTATGTGCGAATTAGGGTAATGGGAAATTTACCATGCATTCGTAGTTGTTCTATTTGTGAAAGTAGTGATTTTATGTGTTGAAACCGTGTGGAATTGATTGTTTTATTGATGCTGTGAATGCAAAATTATATGTGGTAATATCTGTAGTGATCGATTGATGTAGCGCGTGATAAAATTATTGTTGATAATTTAATCGTAAGAGTCATGGAAGTATATCTGAAAAATTGCAAAAGAGGACTGAAATTGTATGCAGGAAGAACGTAACGAACGACACACCCTGGAGACAAAGGGAGTGTGCCAAACGACACCCATCACGGTGAAGAGACATGTCGATCGGCATGTATGGCTAGATAAGGGGTGCCGAGCGACATCCTACTAACACAGTGACCCTTTTATTACCTTTTAATTTTTCTTTTCTTATTGATACATATATTGCTTTATACATGTTGCTTAGTATATATATATATATATATATATATATATATATATATATATATATATATATATATATATATATATATATATATATATATATATATATATATATATATATATATATATATATATATATATATATATATATATATATATATATATATATATATATATATATATATATATATAACCGAAACTAAATAATGACAATTGATAATTTTGTTGTTACTGTGTTGTCCATGTATTACTAAAATATATATTTATATATTACTTCATTACTAATATTAATATTAGTAATAATCATATTAATAATAATAATAATAATAAGTTAGTATTATAATAATATTTTAAAGAGTTTTGGAATTAGAGGTAAACAATTAAATAGCAGGAGTGGTAAATAAATTGTTTTTGTCGTAGAATCATAATTGTTAATTTGTGTAGCATTTATTCTTGTTATTTGCTTGTGATGATGTTGATAATAAATTGTGAAGTTGAACGTTGTGATGAAAATTGATTGTGTTACCCTGTGTTGATCTGTTGAACCATGTTGTAGGCCTTGTGCTAACGTTGAAATGAGTTTGTTGAATCATTATTACGTTGCAGGCTTATAGCCAGTGTTGGAACTATGATAAAGTTGATGTTGATTTGATGTTTCCGTTCCTGTTGTTGAGTTGCATTATGTTGTCGCATACATTGCATAATTATGTTGGCCTGGATTGAAAAATTATTAAGTTCGTCTGATTGGCAAAATTATTAAGTTGGCCTGGATTGGAAAAAAGTTTAAAGTTGAAGGCTTATGCCTTGTTGATGCCTCTATTAATGGATAATTTTTAAGTTGGGAGTTCTGATTCATTGGTACCACATGCATATGCATTTGAACACATTGTTGCATCTCATGTTGCATTTTGAGTCGTTGTGAATGTTGAATAAATTGTGGAATTGTTTGTTGTGTGAATAATTTAGGAAGCGGTGATTTATATTATCTGAATTCTAATATATATTATTTATCATACGACTTATTAGATTGTTACATATCTCACCCTTCGGTTGTGATGTTGCCTTTACATAGGTAACGTGCGGGTAATGAAGAATGAAGTTCTAGTCACTGTTAGTTCGAGTCGGTGTTGTCGCTCTGATACATAGCACTTGGGTGGATAAACTCATGTTTTATTATCTGTTCGATTTATTATGTTGTTGGAATCTTTCTGTTTTGTTTTATCATTGATTAATTAATTCACTGTTGAAGTTTAAGTTGTTTTATTGAGAAGTTTGGTTGTTTTTAAAGTTGTTTGCGTTTTGATAAAGATGTTATGTTTTATTCTCAAAAGTTTAAGTTGTGAATCTATTGTGTAGTTATTATAAAAGTTTATGTATCTTTAAAGGCTAAACAGGTTGTTGAGATCATCATTCTGATTAAAGTGTTATGTATTTGATTTAAATGAAATTACAGATTGTGTTTTAAGTTGAAAATGCGATATCCCAATTGTTGGTTGGAAACTTTATACTCTGATTTATTTATAATTACTGGGTAGAAATTGAGGTGTTACATTAGTGGTATCAGAGCAGGTCGGTCTATCCGACCAAAGTTGTCGAGTCGTAGTGTCGTTTAACAATCGAGTATTGTTAATTAGTTTTCTAACCATTATTTGTGTTGTAGTAATAAGTTGAGATGGTTGGAAGGAATGATGTTGCAATTGTTGTGGGTTGGATGGAAGATGTTGTTAAGGTTATAATGTGATGTTGGGTATCCAAGTATAAGTATGTTATGGTTGTTATTGTTTTAAATGTTGATAGGTCGGAGCGTTGTTGAGGGGGTTGATGAGTTGTTAACGGATTATGTCGTGGAGGTGTTGAGTGTTTGGTAGGTGTGTATTCGATTTAAATCATGTTGAGTTATTCTTATGATGGGAAGTAGTGGTCGAAGTGTAGCCAAACGTGAATTGGAGATCATCGAGTTAGGTGTGAAATTCGCGTTAAGAATGGTAGTGACTATTAGATTTTCGAGGATGAAAATATTCTTAGTGGGGGAGAGTTGTAACGTCCGATTATTTAATTAATTAGTTAATTAAATATTTCGAATTATTTCAGATTTGAGTTGTCGAATTGTTAGTTAAATTAGTTGTTTAATTGTTGAATAGTCGATATAATTAATATTAATAGTAGTATTAGTTGATTATTATTAAAAATAATAATAATAATAATAATAATAATATTATTATAGAAATATTGTTGGGGCTAGTTGGTAGAAAGGGGGTGTGAGAAACAAGACCAATAAGACAAATATTAGTAAAGTAGTTATTTTAGAAAATAATATAAAAAGAGAAGTATAAGG
The DNA here is from genome assembly GCA_021764765.1 of Vicia sativa. Classification (NCBI taxonomy): domain Eukaryota; kingdom Viridiplantae; phylum Streptophyta; class Magnoliopsida; order Fabales; family Fabaceae; genus Vicia; species Vicia sativa. The sequence continues at coordinate 284,294,364 of CM038793.1, read as the reverse complement.
AATTATGTTTTAGAAATAGGGAAGTGGTTGTACGTGAAGAAAAGATGAAAGGAAAGGAAGAAAAGGAACAAGGTTTGGGAGAAAAATTATCGTTGGGAGAGAATTGCAGACTAAAAGCCAAACCAAAATTCGACCGGAACTCCATAGAGCAACCTTCAATCCAAGGTAAGGATGGGTTTATGAGTTTTTAATGGGTTGTATGATGATTAGTATGTGGGAATTAGGGTAATGGGAAATTTACCATGCATTCGTAGTTGTTCTGTTTATGACAGTAGTGATTTTCTATGTTGAAACCGTTTGGAATTGATTGTTTAATTGATGTTGTGAATGGAAAATTATATATGGTAATATCTGTAGTGATCGATTGATGTACCACGTGATGAAATTATTATTGATAATTTAATCGTAAGAGGCATGGAAGTATATCTGAAAAATTGCAGTTGAGAATCGAACTTGTATACAGGAAGAACGTACCGAACGACACACCTTAGAGACAAAGGGAGTGTGCCGAACGACACACATCATAGTGAAGAGACATGTCGATCGATATGTATGGCTAGATAAGGGGTGTCGAGCAGTACCCTACTTTCACAGGGACCCTTTAATTTTTCTTTTCTTATTGATACATATATTGCTTTATACATGTTGATTAGTATGAATTATGTTGATACATATATATTTGTTCAATGATATATATATATATTTGATCCTGTAGCAGCCTATGACTGGAAACTAAATGACAATCATGGCAATTGATAATATTGTTCTTACTGTGTCGTCCATGTATTACTAAAATATATATTGATATATTACTTCATTAGTATGTTAATATTAGTAATAATCATATTAATAATAATAATTAGTAAGTATTATAATTATATTTTTAAGAGTTTTGAAATTAGAGGTAAATAATTAAATAACGGTAGTGGTAAATAAATTATTTTCGTCGTAGAATCGTAATTGTTAATTTGTGTAGCAGTTATTGTTGTTATTTGCTTGTGATGATGTTGATGATAAATTGCGAAGTTGCAGGTTGTGATGAAATTGGTTGTGTTACCCTGTGTTGATGTGTTGAACCATGTTGTAGGCCTTGTGCTAACGTTGAAGTGAGTTTGTTGAATTATTATTTTGTTGCAGACTTATGGCAAGTGTTGGAACTATGATAAAGTTGATGTTGATTTAATGTTTTTGTTGCTGTTGTTGAGTTGCATTATGTTGTCGCATACATTGCATAATTACGTTGGCCTGGATTGTCAAAATTATTAAGTTGGCCTGGATTGGCAAAATTACTAAGTTGGTCTAGATTGGCAAAAAGTTGAAAGTTGAATGCTTATGCCTTGTTGATGCCTTTATTAATTGGAAATTTTTAAGTTGGGAGTTCTGCTCCATTGGTACCACATGCATGTGCATTTGAACACGTTGTTGCATCTCATGTTGCATTCTGAGTCGTTGTGAATGTTGAATAAATTGTGAAATTGTTTGTTGTGTGAATAATTTACGAAGCGGTGATTTACATTATCTGAATTATAATATATATTATTTATCATACGACTTATTAAATTGTTAGATATCTCACCCCTTCTATTGTGATGTTGCCTCTACGTGGGTAACGTGCGGATAATAAAGAATGAAGTTCTAGTCGTTGTTAGTTCGAGTCTGTGTTGTCTCTCTGATACGTAGCACTCGGGGGGATAAACGCTTGTTTTATTTACTGGTGGACTTTATTATGTTGCTGGAATCTTTTTGTTTTGTTTTATCGTTGATTAATTAGTTTGTTGTTGAAGTTTAAGTTGTTTTATTGAGAAGTTTGGTTGTTTTTAAAGTTGTTTGCGTTTTGATAAAGATGATATGTTTTATTCTAAAAAATTTAACATTGTGAATCCGCTGCGTAGTTATTATAAAAGTTGATTTATGTTTAAAGACTAAATAGGTTTTTGAGCTCATCCTTCTGATTAAAGTGTTATGTATCTAGTTTAAATGAAATTACAGGTTGTGTTTTAGGTTGAAAATGTGATATCCCAATTGTTGGTTGAAAATTTTATACTCTGATTTATTTATAAATACTGGGTAGAAATTGGGGTGTTACATGTATGACCAAAAGTGTAGAAATATAAGGGTGTGAAGAGATAAATAATTTACTAGTATTATTTGAATTCTAATTATTAGATTTATTATTATAATATATTAATTAAATAATTATTTTATTAGAATGGAGTGATGTTGGAATATAGATTTAGGGGTACAAGGGGTTAAGTGGTCATGAGAGGAAGAATTAGATTTTATAGAACGTAGAACAGAGTCAGAACGATCGGAGAAGAGCATTAGGAAGCTAAAGCAAGAGATTTCATCGTAGTGGTTTAGAATCCTTAATCCAAGGTAATTGTGGGTTCTGATTCTCTAATAGATGGTATAATTGTGGGTAGATAAAGATATAAATGTTAGGTTTTGGGCGTAGATGATTTTGTTAATTTAATTGTTATAATTAATTGAAATTGGTGAATTTGGTAGGATAACTTGATTGGAATGGTTGTGTATGACGTGTTGATAATTACATGAATTTACATGTTTCAGTATGTTTACAAAAGGAATTTTGGATGAAAAATGTTAAAATTTCATAGCAAAAAAATGCAGATTTTTGACTCTGTTCATAGAGTAATTGGTTACTACATATAGGGTAATCGGTTACCCAGTGCAATTTTGGGAAAATTGGGCAAAATTGTGAAGGTAATCGATTATTGTATATAGGGTAATCGGTTTACCTTGTGTAAATTTTGAGAAATTTGGGCGAAAAAGTTGAAGGTAATCGGTTACTACATATGGGGTAATCGGTTACCCAACTGAACAGCAGATGACAACATTTTTCGAAAACTTTAAAAATCTGTAACTTTTGACTTGGATGTCCGTTTGACGCACCGTTTGGACCGTTGAAATGATAAAAATATTTTTTATAATATGAAACTTATTTGGTAGTAGTAGCCTAAATATTTTATTGGGAAAATTACGATGTGTGTGTATGTTGTATATGTTGTAGTGCAAAAATTGTGATTGGACGCATGTGTGTTAAATAATTGATGTACGAAGGATTTGTAGGTTGTATTGCAGTATGACGATGTTGTTGTTGGCTTGGATTGACATAATGTTGAGGACTCATGTCTTGTATTATGCATACTTGTGTGGTTTCATATTTCATACATGCATAGGGCTTATGTCTGTTGGTCAAGGGCCCTAGTCTATATTGGCAAATGTAGCCTTATGCAGCCTATGCCGGATGGTACCACATGCATCGTGCTTCAGTGTTAGTCGCATTACATTTTATTAAGTTGTTGACATGATGATGAAGTTGGATTGTATAATTGGTATGTGTTTTATGATGAATGATGATAATTATATATGTGTTTGTGCAAATATTTGTGAATTCTAATTGATGATCATTGAACTTGTAAAATGATAGGATATATCTGTTGTATACTCGTTATTATATAACTTATTATATCGTTGTGGTATCTCGCCCTTTATGTTTCAATGTTGCCTCTACGTGGGTCATGTGCAGTTGATCTACAGTAGACGGGGTTATTTGTCATTACTTTCAAGTCGACGTCGTGCTCTGATACGTAACATTGGGGGGATGAACGCTTGCTTGTTTTGATTTGTTGTTGCTTTATTTTGGAGAATTGTGGGAGCATTATATACTCTCTTTTTTTAAAAATGTTTACTTATGATCAGTTGAAGATGTTGAAAATAATTATGATTTCTTTTTCACTGCATTAATAGAGTTGAAGTTTGAGAACCATGATGAGAATGTTATCGGTTCATCCTAAAGTGTGTTATGTATCTGTTTATTTACACCGAGCAAGTTTTTTATATGTTGAAAGATGTGACATCCTATTTTTGATGTTTAATTTAGAAAATTAATTTACTCTGAGGAGTGTCTCTACTAAAACGACAAGTATAATGGTCATGTGAGGAGTGTCTTCCTCAAAATTGCCCCTAGTTATGGTCTCTCTCCCAATAAACACAATAAGATGCATATCAACAACACATCCCCGACATAGTCTGCCCTTGCATACTCCTCTTCTAAGATTTCTTAATGATTTAGCCTCAAAAGATCTCTTTTTACATCTAGTATCATGTAAGGATGTAACACTATACAAAACCATTGAATATATCTATATATCACACTCCATGGACAAGGAGATGACACACAACATACATCCTTTAGGACATGATCATCGTAATACTCCACAAATATCTCATCAACATCCCAGTAGAGGATAGAGGTGGGAAAAACAACAATGGGGACTCTAGGTATACCCTGCATATATCTGAATTATCGTAGAATCACTCAAGTAGATGAGAGCATATAAGTCAAGACCCAAGAGCCATACATCTAGAGTACAAGATATCACCTCCAAGGATTGTGCCTCATGGTGATTAGTGTACGACATAAAGAAAATATCATCTGGTACTATGTGGTCAAGATCAACTTATAATGACCCAGTCACTTGATTTCCTCTGAGCAAGATGATTGATCACACACACATCAAAGCCTCAAAGTAACCCTTTCACACATTCTCAGCCGATGAGATATGGAAAACGCTGATAGATCTATGCTTGAAGATGATTTAGATTAAATATTAGTAACAATGTAACACAAATATTATGAAATTAATATAGGTAAGAGTGCTAAAAATTACCGTAAATAGACAATCGTCTTCCATAAATGACCTTCAACTAACTTAAAGTATAGGTGCAATAAACAATAAGCCCCATGTTGTACTTATGAATCCTTTCCAAATTAATGAAGTATATACGATAAATAACATCGATATAGGTCACAATTTTATCCATATATATGGACGTATCGACCTAAACCATGAAATATGACCTCAACAAACATGCTCTTTTATATGCAGCATGTGCATCATCACCATTAACATCTACAAATACAGCTAGATGGTTTTCATACAAATCCTCCAGGAATGAAAATCTAGCATGACATCCTCTGGTGTCATCTACCTCCAGTTTGAATTTTCTTGGATCTACTCTCAAATAAGTTATCATCATATCTAACGCCTCAAGTCAATTGGTTCTAAAGCAGATTAATAATATTCATGTGATCCAAAGAAGTAGGAGGCATGATCTGAAGATGAAATGACAATGTATTTGTATGTCATCTCTCCAAAAAATAAGACAATAACCCATGGTTAATATAATCATATCTAGCACTACATAAATCCTGCAACCCAGAAAACACATAATAGGCAACTCCAGATTACCAAACAACAAAAATCATATCATAAACAAATAAGGTATTTCTTAACTGAACCAAAAAACTGATAACATGTAACTCCATATTTTTTTATTAGGACTAAGGGTTCAGATTTCAAAATCCATACGATACAGAACTAGCAAAAACATAGCAGAGAAACAGAGAATGAACCCTAAGCTCTAATGGAGAAATAAGGTCAGTTAAATCCATGGTTTTAGGTTTGACATGATTTTTGCTAAAATATGGTTCTAGGGTGATGTTGAGCACGATGTCACAACATCTTGACCAACTGTCAAGACAAGTTTTGTTGTAATGTGTATCAGACAAATGTTGAACCAATTGTCTTAACATTCTGGCATGTTATGCAGCAGGTGATGTTGTTTTAATTTCTTGACAGATTTGATTTATTTTTGAGAGATTATATATCTCATTATTCTTCGCATGTAAAGGAGATTTATTTAGAACAAAGTGAATATTTGATTTGTTTAATTAAAAAGGATCTTGGAGAATTTTCAGGAAATTTTAAAAGATTTGTTTTTATTTTTATGTGAAGATCTTGTAGATAATTTAAAAGTGAAGATTTAATTTGAAGTGTCCAAGTCCATTTTGAAAAAGTTTATAAATAAGGACTTCCTAGACCTAAAACAACAAGCACTCACTTAGAAGAAACTATAGGTGTAACATAAGGGTGTAGGGTTTTGGGAGTCTTTTAATTTCTTTGTGTTTTGTATTTTTTTGTATGTCACTCATGTATCTTTTGATGCATGGAGTTGACTGATTGTTACTTGATAATTTTATCAAGTTATTGTTCTTACTCGTGAGCTTTTAAGAAAAGAGTTGAGTATTGTTCTTGGTTGAAACTTTTAAGCAAAACTAAGTATTATTTATTTGTAGTGTAATCTTCTATTGGATTTTAAGTCTAGTCACAAGGTTTATGGTTGTAGGCATCACTGCGATGATTGATAGTGAGAAGAAGATCTCATATCTAGTGGTGGTGTATAGGTAGAAATTGCACAAAGTAATGATTAGGCAAGAAGTTGTAAACTAAGGTTGGTTTATTTTTGAACTAATGTCATCACAGTGAATTTTCTTCCTGACTTGGTACCCCCCAGTAGGGGTGTTCGCGGTGCGGTTTGGACGGTTTTTTTTTAAAAAATCATCCGAACCGCAAGAAGAAAAATCATGCAGTTCGATTTGGTTCGGTTGACTAAAGAAGAAAAAACCAAACTAAACCAAACCAATGCGGTTTGGATTGGTTCGGTTTTTTTATTATGTATAATAATTCTTATTATTACTCATGTGGCAACACTACATACAACAAATTTAATTATGTAAAATAATTTTTATTATTATTTATGTGACAACACTATTTACAATTCTACTTCATATAACAACTCAATTTTGTAACAAAACTCATATGTAATGTTGTCTTTTTCTTCTTGCACAATTGACAATAATTGAAATAGTAGTATGCAATCAAATGCAAAATTCAAAATAGTTAACATGAAAATGATATTCAATACATAAATTACTCATCAATGTAGTATTCAATCAAATCAATACATAAACTAAAACTTTCTGTTTGTCACAAATGATATCAATGTAGTATTCAATCAAATCAATACATAAACTAAAACTTTCTGTTTGTCACAAATGCAGAATTAAATCAAGACAAAAGACATTAAAACTATCAAAAGCACTAATAATTTGTTCCTTCTTGCTTCTTGGAGTGAGCTGCCATTGACAAAGTATAAATCTGACTATCATGCTTCTTTTGCCACTACAAAATAATACCAAGTTACAAATAGTTATAAGATTAAGTCATTTTAACATTAAGACATAGAAAAACCAATAAAAAACAGAAGTTGAGAATGAATAAAGGAAACTTTCCCTTAAATTTGCAACAATTAACAATCGGTACCAAAGTCACATGCTAATTGATTATATTCCAAAATAAAACTAACAAAATGCATCCATACTTTTACATGCTTGTAACCAACTATGTAATCCATCAATACATTGCAACAGAATACAAAAAGCAATATACAAATAAATAAATATTAAAAAGTAAAAACATACCATTTTTTTCAAGCATGTCTCTAATCGGATTCAATATCAGAAAGTCCCTCATTTACTTGTGGGATTGGAGCCATTTCTAAAACTGATCAAATAAATTATCAAACGTTAGACAAAACAAACTTAAATGAATAAAATAGATTTATAAACAAAGTTTACAACATAGATATACCTTGTTCGAGTTTTTCCAAATCTTCCAAGTGCTCTTCAATATCCGGAGGATCTTAACCAATTTTGTGCACATATTAAAGCTTCAACGTGGGGTGTAAGAGAGCTCCTATAACAACTAAGAACTCTACCCCTGCTAAAAGTCGACTCGAAACAAGAGATATTGGCATAGCCAATATATCTCTAGCTATTAAACCAAGAGTAGGGTATTTGGTGGAATTTACCTTCCACCAATTCAAGATGTCAAAATCTGAACTTTTCTTCTCCCTCGTCTCCATTAGATACAACTCCACTTCATTTTAATTTGAATTTGAACCTTGATCCATGTCCTTCTCAAATTGATCATCCATATGATCTGAAGATGTAACAACTTCTGATAGCTCTATTTCTTGTGCAACACTTTCAGCTTGGTCTTTACTTAAAGAAAGACTATAACTTTCAAACATTTTGTTTAATGTTTTCTTCACCTTATCACACAAATAATCAGCAACTTCCTTCTCATAAAACTTATCCAATCCCCACCTAATAAATTGAAACTTACACCGAGGATCAAAAATTACAGCAATAAAGACTAGCATATTCATCTTTTTGACTTCTCCCCGATAACTACTATATTTATCATCCATAGCATTAGCCATATCTGTAAGTAATGGGTCATCTTTATGAGATTCCTTCCAAGTCTTTAATGCCCCCAATATTGTACAATGTTCCATGAAATAAGTAGAAGATGTTACATAAGTAGAACCTGACACCTTCGTAGTGATTTCAAAAAACAACTTCAAAAATTTCACAAAACACTTGGCATTATCCCAATCCTCATTATTTGGGACACCACCTTCCAACATCACATACTCAACACATTTCTCACCTAATCTCTTAAAGGCCTTTTGAAACTTCAATGCACTTTCAAGCATAAGGTATATGGAGTTCCACCTAGTGGGACAATCATACTGCACAATAGACTTGTCTTGTATCCTAACTTCTTTAATACATGTCCTAAATCTATCTAAACGACCAGGTGACTGAGGAACATATCGAACCGCACTCCTAATTTTCGAAAGTGAAGAATTCATGTGCTTCATCTTCATCCCATCATTGACAACAAGGTTAAGAATGTGAGCACAACATCTAATATATAAATACTCCCCTTTTAATGGATGTGAATTCCAATCCTCCATTCTATTTTTTAGGTACGCGATAACAACATCGTTTGAAGCAGCATTATCAACTGTGATGGTGAAAACCTTATCTATCATCCAATCCTCCAAACACTTTTCAATTTTTTCCCAATTATCGCTCCTTGTGAGAAGTTATTGGACAAAATTAAGAATCCTTTATGCAACTTCGGTCTTGGTCAATGAAATGCGGCGAACCATATAATTAATATTTTGCACAGAAGTCCAAGCATCAGTTGTTAGACAAACACTTTGATTTGTTTCAGTAAACATACTTCTTAACTTAAGTTTCTCACTCTCTTAAAGCCTCAAACAATCCCTAGCAATGGAAATCCTTCCTGGAAGTGGGAACCTAGGTTGTGTAACACTCATAAAATTTCGGAATCCTTCGTTCTCAACAAAAGAAAAAGGCAATTTATCCACGATTATCATTCTAGCTAAGGCTTGTCTACACAATTCGACATCGAAATGGATACCAACAAGTGCATTCCTATTTTCTTTAGATCCTTCTTGAAGGCTAAGAATGGTTTGACTAGGATCAAGAACATGTTTGGGAATTTTTTTACATTGATGCATCAAATGGTTATCTAAGTTTGAGGTTCCATTCTTATGTGAATCAGCCGCATAAGATTTCGCGCACCAATTACATTTAGCCCGAGTACCCGATTCATCTTTTGTAAAATGATCCCAAACCCAAGATTTAGGCCTACAAGGTTTTGTTTACTGAATCTCCATTAGAATCGCCAACTTTAGAATCATCCGCTTCTCCAACTTTCCTTTTCTTTTTCTGTTGAGCATTGTCGCCTTCTTGTTTGTCTAAATCAATAGTTTGGGGCAGGTTTGTTGTAGGCATCAATAGACTATTTTGAGACTGAAAATACATAATACATACATGATAAATATAACCACTTTATCAAATACACTCATAAATATAACCACTTTATCAAATACACTAATTTATCATTGTTTTACCTGATTTTCGGCCATGGAACAGGAAGCATCAGATCCAGTAACAGACTTGACTTCTTTATCAATAGTCATATCTAAGAACATAACTGAAGTTATCATAACAAAACAAATTTACATATAGCAGGCAGCAGCAACACAAAACAGAACAACAACAATTATATATAGACTGGACAATGGAGAAACAGTATATTACAATATAGTAGGCAGCAGTAGCAGTTCTCTTATTACAATACCCCTCTGACAGACTTGCAATATACTGCCACATCACAATGAATTCCCTACTCAACACCTCTATTGGGATAAGGTCCAAATCCAGTATTCTATCAAGAGAATGGAGCTAAGGTCCTACTCAATTTTCTTCCATTCATTTATTTTACCCATCTTGGATGAAGAATCAGAGAATGGAGAAGAAGTTAACTTAGTTGTTCATAATTTTACTCTTCTTTTTTGCTAAAGAGAACGATACTTTGTGTCTGTGATATAACTATAAGTTCACTATTACATCTCTAAGCCCTTGAATTTTATATGGTGGCTGGTTCAAATGAACTTAACCATGTTATGGCTTCCCTTCAAACTATGTATTAAGACAACAGAACAGAACAACAATGTATCAGAAATAACTCATAAGTCAGAAGTTACAGAACAACAGTTATCTATCATTATCTATCATGCATAAGTCATAAGTCAAAAGTTACAGAACAACAATTATCATAAGTCAGAACAACAATGTATCAGACCTAACATTTTCGAATTTTCAAAATAAGTATCATAAGTCAGAACAACAATTTAACTAATTTTCGACCTAACATTTTCGAATTTCACAAGCAATAGCAGTCAATAACATTGTTGTTACCTGGTTGATTCCGTATTTCACTGATTTGTATCTCACCGAGTCACCACCGTTCTTCTTCAGCAAGAACTCTCCGCCGGTCCAACCTTCTTCCTTGAGCCAAATCTCTTCACCGCCGTTCTTCTTCAGCCAGAACTCTCCATCGGTCCGCCCTTCTTCCTCAAGATGCCGTCGCCGTTGTTGTGCCCTAGTTCGTCTTCGTTTTCCTCAAGATGTCGTCGCCGTTGCTCGCGTTACTGGGTCAGGGTCTGGTTCTCACACTCTTCCTTCGCATTTGCCGTTTAGAAAAATAACATTGGGCTTGGCTGCTTCCTATTAAAATCGGGCCAAGTCTGTTATGGTTAAAAAAAAAAAGTTTATAAATATCGCGGTTTGGTTCGGATTGGATCGATTTATGAATACAAAACCGCAAACCGAACCGCTCGGTTCTTTCAAAAAATGGCCCAAAATCATCCGAACCATTGCGGTTTTTGGTTTGGTTAGGTTCGGTTTGCGGTTTTTAATTGGGTTGGTTTGGATATGAACATCCCTACCCCCCAGAGTAGGTGACCTTGCACCGAACTGAGTTAACAATTGATTGTGTTGTTTATTTTTGTGCAATTTACTTCCTGCACAATCTCCAGATTTAACAAGTATTTTTTTGTCAACAAATGTCATAACATTTGTCCTAACATCATGTTTCTGTGTTAAGACATAAGTTTTAACATTTATATTGCAAGTTCTAGAATTTCAATGTCGTTAAGGACAAAAAAGACATGAACCCTAAGCTCTAATGTATCATACTTATAAACTATTTAGGTAATGCATGCATGCCAAATCAAAAAAGGAAAATAGTGAATAACTTATCAAATATTTGCTCTATTTGACATTGGATTAATTGTAGTATGTAGTGGAGTATTATAGCATGGGAATGCTTGAAAATGATGAAATAATAGTATGATCTAATTTCTTTTAGATGACTATGGTTTTGCTTTGTTTTAACAAATGAAAAAAAGGAAGAGATGGGAAATGCACAAATACTTTAAAGAAAGTGTTCAAATTCTAATCTTTATAGTAAATTTGAATTATTTTTAAATTGTGTGGTTTAAATATTGGACGTGAGTGTGGTATGTTGAGGCATATCCAAAGTTCAATTTTTGTAACTCACGGATCCGATTTCTAAAGTATGATTTTTATAACTCTTGTTTTAGCATGTTCTAGAGAGGGCCGACCACTTGTATATAAATATGTCTGGATTTTAAAATCCAAATATTTAGAAATATTTTTAAAGTTTTGTGTATTGTGTGAGTAAGTAATTATGTGTTTTGACTCCTTTTGTTTTAACAAAAGTAAACTAAAAAATTGGCACAACCTCCTAGATCGTCCCAAAGCCTTTTTAGCAAGGATTAAATTGTAGATAGAACATATTTTTAAATAAGGGGGAATTTGTTTTAAGGATTCATAAAAGATTCACGTGAATAAGTTATCCGAGAATAAAATATGAATATTTAATTCTCGGATATTTTTCTAAAATTGTGTTCGACATATAATTTGATATTCTTTGAAATGAGTATATATATATATATATATATATATATATATATATATATATATATATATATATATATATATATATATATATATATATATATATATATATATATATATATAAGGAAAGTTTGTTAACTTAGTTAAGCTTCGGTTTTATTTTTATACACCTAGCTTAACAAAATTTTCTTTTATTTTATCTAACTTTTTTTTTAATATATAAATAAGTTACTATAAATCAAACCATTTTTCATTTTATTTAAAATAAAAAATAATAATTATATATTTTTTATTAAATTTACTTTTGCAATAATGTTAATATTGAATAAAATAAGAGGCTCGGAACGGGTACCCGTGCGATGATACAATTATCAAAATATTGAATATTAACGAAAACATAAAATTGTTGATCAAAATATTAAATATTAACGAGAATATGAAATTACTAATAAAAACATTGAATATTAAACTAACGGAAATATGAATTTACTGATCAAAACAATTAATATTAACGAGAATATGAAATTAATGATAAAAATATCAAATATTAACAAAAATATTAAATTATTATTTAAAATACTAAACATTAACATAAACATTAAACATCTTTATTATAATATTAAATTTTACATAAAATTAATATTGAAGAAAATAACTAAACACCAACCCGTGCACACTAGTTGAACAAATAAAGAAAATGGTTAAGAAATCTCTTCAAATAAACACACTCTTAATCGGTAAGATTAGTCTAATTTTGAAACTACAAACATGATAACATGATAATAATACTATATATTAAAACAACTTCAACTATAAACTGACGTAAACATTTAAAATAATACACGTAATAAAAATAAAGAATTAAGAATAAGAAATGAACTTGGTTTGAAGACCAAGCCGGAGTTGACAACTGAGTATATCGGTAAGAAAGAATTAAGAATTGGGGCCAAATTGCAGACATCAGTATTCATAGCTTCCACCAACTATATCCAAAACGGCAACACCTTCATCTTCTCCATCTCCGATTCTCTCTGCACTTTCTCTCTCTACACTTTCTCTCTCCTTCCATCCAATCCCCGATCCGAGCCTCACGATTCAACCGCCGTGCCGGAAAATTCTCGAAGGTACGCGAAACTCTAAACTCTCTTTATTACTTCTCCGCTTTCCGTGTCTTTACGTGTTTCGGAAGCAACACTGAAGTTTTCGTCACGATCCGTGCGTTTTATTGTTCGGAGTCTCCAAGCTCCGATTCGAATCGCGTGAGAATGCACGCGGTTATCGTTTGAGATCTACTGTTTCTCGATCCAGTTCTTGCATTGCGAAACGATCTAAGTCGTTTTGATTTCGTCGATTTGTCGTTCGAGGAAGATCTGGTGACTTCGTTTATTGACGTTTTTAACTAAACGACGACTTTTATTTTTTGCATTGTTTGATCTGAATTGTTGACATAGTTTATTTTTTCTGTGTGCTATTGTTGATTTGGTTAGGATGTAGTTGAATTAAACTTGAATGCTTAAATGTTTAGATCCTGTGTTTGGCACACTATTTATCAACTTAGCTTAATAATGGAGTAAGTTAGTTTGTTCTCAGTGTCACTATTTTTGAGATTTAAGCTGTGAAACCTTACTTGAGAATTTGTTCTTAAATCTACGGCATTGAACTTGTCGTTGAAGCTGGTTGAGTATGTTAATGGATTTTCTTGTAGTGTACTGTAGACTTTCGTATTCGTGAAGATTTCTTTCATCTGTGTAATGATTTATGGTTTGTTCAGTCATACTGAAGCTTGTCCTTGTTACTTTTGAGTTACTACAAACATTGGACCTAATTTTCCCCTTTGGTGCCAGAATACTTGATGAGTTGTCGTTGTCAATCGTTTTTGGTTTGCCCTTGGTGTTGCTTAACTCACTCTTGGTGGGTCTTATCATGCCACATCAACTTTAAGCAACTTAGCATGTTAAAAATCCAATGGCTTATTTATTAAGTAATTAAAATGGGTCCGGCATGTCCTTACATAGAATTCATTTTTATTCTTAAGCAACTAATGGTCCTTTCATGTGGCTGCCACATATGTATGCTCTAATGGTGAAACTCGATAGGGACTGTTAATATTAAACAACTCAATAACACATTCCTGTTAGGGATGCTATTAGTTACCCAAGACTGCTTGGCATTGAAGTACCTTTATAGGTTCATTTTATTTTATGTAAACACGCACACACCGGTTTACATATTGATACTCTTTTTCTATCTTTTTGATTGGTGTCTTCCCATACAGACCATGACGTTTTTGTTTGAAAAATCAACACAACACCTGTTCTTTCCAAAAGGCTTGCCGCAAAATTCACTGCTCATTATTATCTACAATTTGTTCTTACCTTGACTGGATCTGATCCCATCTTTCCCCTGCGTAGCACATGTGCATTAATTGTATTATGGGATCCAATTCTTGAATATTTTTCTCTGTTGACCTCTCTTTGAAATTACTTTATTATTTGCAGGTGGCTTGGGCTTTCATAATTCAAACAAATATTTGTTAGTTTCTTCATAAACAGCATAATGGAAGAGGAGGAAGAGTCAATAGAGATGGAAATATCTGGTAAAGAATTAAATTCTCATGAAGTAGTAGATAGTGATATAAAACAATTTGTCGAGAGTCCTCTTCAAGAAAATGTAAATGGTAGCAATAGTTTTGAGGTTGAACATGTAGATGAGAGGGTACACTTGCAAGATCAAGATGTTGATTGTGCAACTACAGTTATGGGCGAGGACCAGTTTGAGCAAGTATCTTTAAACGATCAAGACAAGAATAATGAGTCTGAGGATTCAAATCAATCACCAGGTTCTGATAAAATACATCACCTGAATGATGGATATGCAGAGGATTCTCGATACTCATCTGGATCGTGTTCATTAGAATATGATTCTTCCAAAGTTACTGACCTGCATCTTGATAGTCTTTCTCATAGCCCTGGGTCAGAGGGGGGGAATTTCGGTTATACAAACAATCAGTTTGCTCCATCAATTAGTTTTGACTCTACTGGATATTCTTCTACTATTACATCTCCACCAAATCCCAGGCAAAAACATGCAAAGCCGAATGTTTCTCCAGAATTACTGCATCTAGTTGATTCTGCTATTATGGGGAAACCTGAAGGTATTGACAAGCTAAAGAATATTGCTAGCGGTGTAGAATTTTTTGAGATTGGTGAAGAAATGGATAGCGTACCTTTCTTAATTGTAGATTCACTTCTTGCAACAATGGGCGGTGTTGAAAGCTTTGAGGAGGATGAGGATAATAATCCTCCTAGTGTAATGCTGAACTCCCGGGCTGCCATTGTGTCAGGCGAACTTATTCCTTGGCTTCCTTACATAGGTGATACTGATGATGTCATGTCACCAAGAACAAGGATGGTCAGGGGACTACTTGTCATAATAAGGGCTTGCACTAGAAATAGAGCAATGTGCTCATCGGCTGGTCTTTTAGGAGTATTGTTGAGAACAGCCGAAAAGATTTTTACCGTGGATGTTGGCTTAAATGGACAAATGAGGTGGGATGGAACTCCTCTGTGCCAATGTATACAGCACTTAGCGGGCCATACTCTTAGTGTTAGTGATCTCTACAGATGGTTTCAAGTAATTACTAAAACACTCACTACGATTTGGGCTCCACGATTAACACTAGCATTGGAGAAAGCAATAAGTGGAAAGGAGTCAAAAGGACCAGCTTGCACCTTTGAGTTTGATGGTGAAAGTTCTGGTTTGCTTGGTCCAGGTGAGAGCCGTTGGCCGTTCGTCAATGGATATGCTTTTGCTACATGGATCTACATTGAATCATTTGCGGACACATTGAATACAGCCACAGTTGCTGCTGCGATTGCTGCAGCTGCATCGGCTAAGTCAGGTAAATCATCAGCCATGTCAGCTGCTGCTGCAGCTAGTGCGCTTGCTGGTGAAGGTACAGTGCACATGCCCCGGCTATTCAGTTTTTTATCCAATGATAATCAGGGTTTAGAGGCTTATTTTCATGCTCAATTTTTGGTTGTTGAAACTGCTAGTGGAAAGGGAAAAAAGTCATCCTTGCATTTTACCTATCCTTTCAAACCACAATGCTGGTACTTCATTGGTCTTGAGCATATAGGCAAGCATGGAATTCTCGGAAATGCAGAAAGTGAAGTCAGGTTATATGTAGATGGGTCTTTATATGAGAGTCGTCCTTTTGAGTTCCCTCGAATATCCAGACCCCTGGCATTTTGCTGCATAGGAACTAACCCTCCTCCTACTATGGCTGGTTTGCAACGCCGTCGTCGTCAATGTCCTTTGTTTGCTGAGATGGGCCCTGTTTATATCTTCAAGGAACCAATTGGCTCGGAAAGAATGGCAGGGCTGGCTTCTAGAGGGGGGGATATATTACCGTCTTTTGGTAATGCAGCTGGGCTACCATGGCTAGCAACAAATCCCTATGTACAGAACAAGGCAGAGGAGAGTGTGCTTCTCGATGCAGAAATTGGAGGTTGCATCCATCTGCTCTATCATCCTAGTTTGCTGAATGGTCGTTTCTGTCCAGATGCTTCACCTTCTGGTGCTTCAGGTTGGAATTTGATAGATTTAATTTTTCTTTTCTGTATTATATATAATGGACATACACTTGACAGTGTAAAATTTTTTTACACTATCATCCAATGAGAATATATCATTCTGTCATGTCATATAAATTTTTAAAAATTTTCAGTTTTACTTGGCAGAATACATGGTCTTCATTGGTTGACGGTGTAAAACTATTTTGCACTGCATATCCCTTTTTTCCTTATATAATATGTGGATATTTATACACTGCATAAATGCATACAGATTTTTGTGCAGAAATAATGTTGGAAATGTTAACTATTATGGGTTGTTTGTTTCAGCTTTTTTAAAAATGATTTTTATAGTGTTACATATTTTTGTTTAAAAAATTTTTGAAATTTTTTAAAAAAAAATTCAAATTGGTTTAAATAGTTTTCATACAATGTTATTTTAAGTATTTCTTCATTTTACTATAACTTTTTTTTGATATCATAATTTCAAAAAATCACTTAACTTTGAAGCTATTTTGAATAGTTTTTCATGAAAATAATTTTTGAGATATATCTCTTTTGAAAAATTATGTGATTTTGACTATCTTTTAATCTTCAACAATATATATTTTTGTTATTGTTATCAAAATTAGTTTTTTAATTTATAAAAAATGAGTTTAAAATTACTTTTAGCATTTTAAAAATAGTTTTCATAAAAATCATTTATGAAAATACAAAGAAAAAAAAACTACTTTAAAAAGTTTTACTATATTTTGGGTTGGAATTCATAATCACCACAATGGGCGTTATTTCTCTAGTGAAACTTTTTTGTTACATATTTATTAATAGTATGGTTTCTAGTGTAGCTCATTGTCTTGTTGGATTCTCCATCTTCTATCTGAAAGTTTGTTTCCATTTATTTTGCATCAACAAACATGACTTTAAATTTAGAGGGATCACAAACTGTTTAGGAACATGCATTAGGCTCATTTATATATGCATAAAAAGTTGCTAACTTGTTTATAAAAAACATTA
Source organism: Vicia sativa (assembly GCA_021764765.1). Classification (NCBI taxonomy): domain Eukaryota; kingdom Viridiplantae; phylum Streptophyta; class Magnoliopsida; order Fabales; family Fabaceae; genus Vicia; species Vicia sativa. The sequence goes on along the minus strand of CM038793.1, from coordinate 284,276,742 downwards.
TAAGAAATACTAATTAAATTAAAGGGTAGGTAAAAAGTATATAGTTCATTAATTGGCCTGTCTGTGACTAAGCTGTGTTGAGAATATATCATATGTGTGTACCCCTCCTTTATTGTTTCTTCACTTCTCCATACTTTAATAGACCATTTCCTATGAACAATATTAGCCATTTCCAGTGTTTAATATGGCCCAATCAACCATTTGAGGGATAAAAAAATTACATTTATTTACTGTTTGTCAGCAATAAAGAATTTACTATATTTTTTATCACCAAGGCATGAATACTTTGCTGCATCTATCTCTACTTTTCTTATGATCCCTTCATTATGATTCAGGAATGCTTCGACGTCCAGCTGAGGTTCTTGGGCAAGTCCATGTTGCTACACGGATGCGACCTGGGGATGCTTTATGGGCATTGGCTTATGGCGGTCCCTTGTCTTTGCTTCCCGTGACTATAAGCAATATAGACGAGGAAACTCTGGAACCACTGCAAGGGACTTTTCCTCTTTCTTCAGCCACCACATCTCTTGCTGCCCCAATATTTAGAATTATATCCATGGCTATTCAAAACCCAAGGAACAATGAAGAGTTGTCTCGTGGTAGAGGACCTGAGGTTCTGTCAAAAATTTTGAACCATCTTCTCCAAACTCTATCTTCGCTTCATGTTGGAAAGCATGATGGTGTAAGAGATGAGGAACTTGTTGCCGCTGTTGTTTCTGTTTGTCAATCTCAGACGATTAACCATACACTTAAAGTGCAGCTCTTCGCCACACTGGTATTAGATTTAAAAATTTGGAGTTTGTGTAGTTATGGCATACAAAAGAAGCTTCTATCATCACTTGCAGACATGGTTTTCACAGAGTCAACTGTAATGCGTGATGCCAATGCCATTCAAATGCTTCTTGATGGCTGCAGAAGATGTTATTGGATTGTTCATGAAATTGATTCAGTGAATTCTTTTTCTCTAGCTGGGGCAACACGTCCTGTGGGTGAAATTAATGCGCTGGTTGACGAGCTCTTAGTGGTAGTTGAACTTTTAATAGTGGCAGCTCCTCCTTCTTTGGTCTCAGCTGATGTCCGATGCTTACTTGGATTCATGGTTGACTGCCCACAACCCAATCAGGTAAAGTAGTGACATTATTATTATTATTATTATTATTATTATTATTATTATTATTATTATTATTATTATTATTATTATTATTATTATTATTATTATTATTATTGTTGTTGTTATTATTATTATTGTTTTTTTTCTTCTTTTTCTTAAGGGGCAATAAGAAGGCACTGTTAGTTAGACATGATGCTTAAATGATACAACAAAAACAACCACCATAGCCTTTTCTCATTATTCGGTTGAGTCGGCTACATAGATCAATTTTGGGTTTAACTATCCTTTCAAAACTGATTTGTTAGGTGAGGGGTGTCTCTCTTTATAAATTCTTTTTAGGTCTTATATCTTTTCTATGTGGGACTTGGGGTTTTTCCTACTATACCCCTTACACCCAACAATATTGTGCTTGTTGTGTGGATATAATGGTGGGGTGGTCCGATCGGTAGGCCCAATATAAAAATATGGTATCAGAGCTGAGCTAAGGATGACAATGTAGGAGTTGAATTCAGAACCCATGCTAGGTGTGATGGTGGATATTGAAGTTGTATTGTTCTACATTGCTAAGGTTCCTGAGGTGTTGGATGTGTATATGTGTTTGGACACCCGCATTCTTTGAGGTAGTTTTAGGTTGAGATCAAAGCCCATTTAACAAAAAGGAAAATGGCATATTATTAGATAAGGTCCCAGACACAGGTAGTGCCTAGACCAATGCAATCAAGCGTTAGGGCCTAGACCAATGCACTATACAATCAAGCCAGTTGCTGAGATAGTAGAAACCAGAGCCCAAACTCAAGTTAAAGTAGAAAGTTACACTAAATAATGCTAATAGAATTACACCTTCCTACTTCACCCAACTATCCATTACTAAGTGAATATCATTAGCAGTACAACATAAGGCAGTGGGACCAGTACTCACTCACACCCTGATAAGTTAGTTAAGTACCAGTTAGTTCTGTCATACTTCCATTCTGCTGCATCTAAAACTGTACAGGATTGGTATCAGATTCCAATTTTGTCATGTTATATATATATATATATATATATATATATATATATATATATATATATTCTTCTTCCTTCCTTTTTAAATAACTCCAGACCTCGACACTATCCCAACCAAGCAATCTCAAACAAAAATTCGTCCAACAGTCTCCGAAACTCATACTTCTACATCGGAACTCATGATAAATTAGCATGATAATCCTATCTAATGACACATAGATATAATATTTTCAAATGTATTTGACAACACACCTCATCATGGTGGTTATTATGGTCTAGCTTACTGAATTCTACATACCTGAAGTAGTTCCAGCTAATTAGCTCTACTCTGCTGTATGTTGTATATATTAGATGCAAGTAAGATGCATGCTCACACATACTAATCTCATATATAGTGGTTCTTATGTAGTTTGGGAAATTTAACATGGACTTGTAATGCTTTGGTTTGATTTGAAATTGTTTTCTTAATTATCTATTAAGAATTTAGGCCGAGCTAACACAATCCTACAAAATTGGCTTGTATGGCGAAGACTATCCCCACTTCTAAATACATTTTCAAGGCCTTATCTCATCAAATGTGGGACTCTTATCAAGTTACCACACCCCCTTACACCAGGATTGAGCATTTGGAGTGTGGTCCGATAAAGGTGACCTGATAGCAGGTGGCCCAACGGATCTTAGATATTTTTTGATATCATAATAAAAATTTGAGTGGAGTCTAACACAATCTTACAAAGCTGGTTTTGTAAGGTTGAGTTACGCCCAACCCAAAATTCTTATTATCTAAACAAAACTTTATAGTACTCACTATTCATTCGTTATTTGCTTCATTTTTCAGGTTGCTAGGGTTTTGCATCTCTTCTATAGGTTGGTTGTCCAGCCTAATGCATCTAGGGCTAACACATTTGCTGAAGAATTTCTAGCAGGTGGTGGGATAGAAACTCTTCTCGTTCTCCTCCAAAAGGAAGCTAAAGCTGGTGATTATGATGCAATAGAATCTTTCTCAAAGAATCCCGAACTTGGAAAAGCAGAGTTTGATCATAGTAATGAAAACGCTGAAAGAAGTCAGGATGATGACGGTTCAGAGGATAAAAGTGAAGCCAGCATACTAGACAATGATAAACACTCTCAATCTGTTGATAGTTGTCATAGTCCTGATCCTAGTTCTCCAGATGTTAACAGCGACAGGATGACATTTACCTCTGAAATTCCTTCTATCAAGAATCTCGGAGGCATAAGTCTATCTATTAGTGCTGACAATGCTAGGAAAAATGTCTACAATATTGATAAAAGTGATGGCATCGTTGTTGGGATCATAGGTCTCTTAGGTGCTTTAGTAGCTTCAGGACAACTGAGATTTGTTTCACGTGCTGGTCCTGATACAACAAGCAACCTTTATGGTGTTGGGCTCAATGACAGGGGTGGAACTATGTTTGAAGACAAAGTTTCTATTCTACATTATGCTTTACAAAAGGCTTTTCAAGCAGCACCTAACAGGCTAATGACTAACAATGTTTACACAGCTTTGCTGGCTGCCTCGGTATGTTTTCCTTCCTGTAGCTTATCCTCACTGCATATGGCAATGGAAACACATATTAGTGGAAATTGTTCCTATACTGTTGCCCAAATGGAAATTGTTTTTTCTTTGATTCTTTTGAAAATTGTATTTTCAAAGTTTTTGCGCTGTTATATTCATGGTATGCCTTATTTTTCGATTTTGGTCATTATAAGCTTATATGTTCATAATAATTTTATAATAACAGCATAGTTGCATCAGTATGCAAAATACAAATATGTTTACATTTATAAATTCTACTGGCAAAATTTTTAGTTCTCATTAACTAGGTTAGGCAAAATTATTGTTTATATTTGATCCGCCAACATGCTACCTATGCTAACTGAATTCTGCATTTAGCTTTTCTGTCTTTTCTTGTGTAGTGTTGTCAAATAAAGCGACTATAGTGTTGCAAAATTTTAGCATACCACTATTCTGTGATTCATGATTTTGTACAAAACGTTGTCAAATAGTGACTATCACTGTAATATAGCAGAAATTTGAAATAACTGCTATTTTCTGCATTCTATGATTGACAAGTCTTGCGTTCTTTCTCGTGTTATGCATGTGAAAACATTCATACTCGTAGACATTCTCTCAGTTCACCGGTGCACATTACTAGGAAATTTGATCAAGTTGCAACTCTGCTTTGTAATTTCTCATAACTCAGAGCATCTTAATATTTAACCGTGCTCTGTGGGCACCTTCATTCTTAAGACTCTAATATTCGACTGTGGGATAACATATTATCAAGTCATTTCCATTCATATTATCAAGTCATTTCCATTCATAATCTTTTTTGCGATACTGGTATCAAATACTGTTGTTTTAGATTATAATTAGAACAATTGAATACTACTGGCAAGTATTTAAATTTGCATGACTTTTGCATTCCAAAAATGGGTATCCAATATATAGGGGTACTATATATACATCTGCAAAAGAAGTTGGCCTACCATATGTATCTTTTTGGAATCATTTGAGTATTTTTCGATGATGTTGTTTCAATGATGCGCATGTATTTGTTCAAAATGCCACTGTCTTGTTTCACATTTATGTTTGCAATCTAAAATTCATTCTGAAATTCTGTGACAGTGGGCCATGCAAGTTTTTGAATAAACTTCTTTAGTGTCCATCTTTTATCGGGGAGGAAGTTTTTTTATTCATTGACTACAACTTTTTTGTTTCTATTAGTATTAGAAAAAGGAAGTTCATTAGTTGAACAGAGAAAGAAACTTGCTAATATAAATGATAAAAATCCCCTATTTTAACCACGACAGACTGCATAAAAAACTGAAAAACATGGAAGCCTTCAAGCCTATATGAATGTCTATTAAGGAAATCCTTGAAAAATCTGGTAATTAAATTGCCAAAATGGCTATTCTATCTCCGTTAGCTGACTTTGCCATTTCCATTTCAGATCAATGCTTCTTCTTCAGAGGATGGACTAAATTTCTATGATTCTGGTCATCGCTTTGAGCATTCAGAACTTTTATTGGTGCTGTTATGTTCCATTTGCACCCAGATCACTGCAGAGCAGGGCATTGCAGGTGTTTGCTCATTATGTCTGTTTATATGCATATAATGATTTATATTTATATATTGCATTTTACAGTTATTTTTATTCATAATTAGGATATGTTGTTAGATTGCCCACTTCTACAGTTATTTTAACTCATAATTGATTTATGTGTTTTTTTCTTTCCCTTTCTCGCCTATTTGGACCCATTGACATGTTATTTCATATTGAAAAGGAAACTATAAAAGTCTTGTATAATCCGTATTTGAAAGAATTTCTTTACCCGAAGTTTATTGTTGCTTCTTGATGATGTTCAACACGTGGATTCTTTCATTTTCTCAGTGGCAGATACATTGAGGCTTTGTTTGGGAGTTTGGAGGGGAGGACTTTGAAAAAAGGGAAGGATAGAGTAGAAAGAATTAAAAGATTTTGGTTGGGAGGATTTTGAAGGGTTTGTTTTTATTCATAACAAAAAAATCCCCTAATTTGGGGGAGCTCTAAATTTGTATTGGAGTAGTGTTTTGGAAGACTTACATAATTTCTTCAAATATATTTTATGTTATAATATTTTGAAAATTAAAAATCAGTAATGATAAATATTCATTTACCATTCTATAGAAAAGCAGAATTTTAAAAAATGTTAAAGATTTATCTATTATATTTTACAAATCCCCTTCCCCAAAGCCCTCCCTTCCCCTTCCCTCCAAATTCCCAAATAAACCCCGCGGGTCTAGGCTAAAAAGGAGACTGTCTTATTCAACCTTTATATCCGTCTTCACACATGTCTTCTTTTCTTTCCCAGATTTTTTCTCCTCTTTACAAATAGAACAATTACAATAAAGAGTTATCGTGTCTTTTAAGTTCCACAATCCTCTCTTAGGTTTCTTTTTTGGGTACCTTTTTATGTCATCATTAAATCATCAAATGTCCATGTATTTAACACAGCAATATAAAAGTTTGTGTTTGGAAGTAAGACCTCCAACAATGCACAGTTCCTACTAAGGATTTTTTTTATACCACCTAGCTTTAAGCTGCTTGGTTTTGTATATTTTCAGGATCTTCTATTTTTGGCTTGCAGTCATCCTGAAAATAGGAACAGTATGATAAATATGGAGGAATGGCCTGAATGGATTTTGGAAATCCTGATCTCAAACTATGAGGTAATAACATTATGTATGAGTAACAAATTCTTTTAACAGGTGAGTCCAAGCTATGATCTTGGAAATCCTGATCTCAGACTCTGAGGAAATCCTGATCTTCTATTAAATTAATGCCAATTTCTTTTATAACACTTGTTTTGGGTGTGATTTTTGGGAGAATTCCTTGACTGTTAATTGCATACTCTTTTTTAACAGCTGGGTCCAAGCAAATTGTCTGATTCAACAAGTGCTGGCGATGTAGAAGACTTGATTCATAACTTCCTAATTATCATGCTAGAGCACTCAATGCGCCAAAAGGATGGATGGAAGGTTGATTTTTGTTTGGATTTTGTACTTCTTTCATATGGAAATAGTTCATGCTACTTTCAAATCTTGTCCATTTTGCTCTTTCGTTATTCACGATGTTGCTGATGATAGCTGGCACATGCAATAGTTTGTTTGCCTATTTTGTGTTCTCTCTATTAAATCTTTGTTTTTTTTGTCAAGAGTTGAACGTCAAACAGTAAACTGGGCTTGAACTTTCAATGAATTTGTAAATAAGTTTATACGCTCACAGATATGAAAAAGACCGTTTGTTTCCCTCCCCCCTTGTTCTTTCTCTGTATAGAAAGAATTTTATTCCAAAAGAAAAAAGTACAACTTTTGGAGTTAATGGGGTTTAGTTTCATGAGATATTTCAAACAAAGAAATCAAATGAATTCTGGAATCAAAGAGGCTTAAAATAGTAGCTGAATGGACATATTGATAACATATTGACGGGTGAGATTAAAGGAGAATCTTTTAGATGTTTACCATACTTGTTGGTTTTGAGCAATGATTTGTCTACAAAGGATTATTAACATTGAGTTGAGACATTTTGTAACATTCTATTTTCTAATCAACATAATTGTGGTCCTCAAGAGAAAGTAAATGTTCATTGAGTTTGCATGTGAAACTGCAACTGACTGCTGAAATATTGTGTAACTTCTTGGTCATCATTCTGTTGGAATTTAACTTCAGTTGTCAACATCCATATCTGGCCGCATGCATTATTTCTGTTTTATCAGGCTAATTCAGGCTACTCAGTGTTACTCATTCTTTCCAGGATATCGAAGCAACAATTCATTGTGCGGAATGGCTTTCTATTGTAGGTGGTTCTAGCACAGGTGATCAGCGAGTAAGGTAGGTTTATACATCCATTATGAGCTCTTTGAGTATTCTATTCTTTTTTATTTACTTCGATATTATTTGGCATTGTTTCTGAGCTAGACATTTTACTATCTTTTTAGTATGGATACTAGACCATTTCATGAGCTCTGAGCTAGCTTAAGTCTTTAGCAGAGTCGGTTCTTGACATGCTATCAGAGCTTCTATGATCAAGTGGTCAGGAGTTTAATTTTGACTGCTCCCAAAACTTGACTTTCAGCATAAGGTTGGGTGCGCCATTCCACTGTCCATGCCTGAAGTTCAAGTGGCTTGGGTTGGGGGGTTTTGTTTTGCATATTGATCAATTTTTACTTGACCGCTTAAGCTTTTAGTTGACCTCCATTACTTTGCAGAATAGTTTTGACATCATCACAAATTTTTAAGTGACCTCCTTTTCTCTAAATTGTTTAAGTAGTATTCTGGTGTAATGTGGAAAAGAATACACAGAACTGCTCATACCATCATAAGTTGTTCTAGATTATTAAAGTAAAAGCCAAGGACAAATATTAAAGGAGAATTTGTATGTTCCATTAGAGTTTGACCGAATCAGCTTTTGCTAAGTTTTGAAATTTAATAAAAAAGTTGATGAAAGTGTAAACTTGATGAGGCAATATGAAAAAGCTGTGCTGGTATATGTTTCATGATAATTCAAATATGACAATTACATTTGAGACATGCTCAAAAGATAACATTTAGAGCAATAATCTCAGTCTATGTTTGTTGATCAGATTATAAAGAATTTTGAAAGAGTTTTATAAATTCTTTTATACTACCATATTTCTCTTGTCTTGATTCAAAGTTTCTAGCAACAGTTTATAAATTTTGGTTTCATTTTATTTATATAATCATAATATTTTGGGTCAATTTTTCTAAAGACGTGAAGAATCATTGCCTACATTTAAAAGAAGACTCTTAGATGGCTTGTTGGACTTTGCTGCTAGGGAGTTGCAGGTTCAGGTAAATCTTGTTTTCTATTGTTACAGTTTTTCCTAATAAGAAGTTTTATGCATGATATGCCATGCCATGCCATGGTAATGATATTCTTTCTGCTATTGTTGCCCCTCCCCCATGTTAATTTTATTTTGGAATGTCTATCACTCTTTGGAAACAAAATCGCTATGAATATCAAAATCATATGCAAAAACTATAAATAAGTGCAATTATCTATGTTTCTCATTTTTATTATGAATTGAAGAAAAACAGTAATGACGCTCACATACAGCTTTCCCTTGCTGCAGACTCAAATTATTGCTGCAGCTGCGGCTGGTGTTGCAGCTGAGGGCTTGTCCCCAACAGATGCTAAGGCGAAGCTGATAATGCTGCCCAGTTGTCTGTGGCCTTAGTAGAGAATGCCATTGTGATACTTATGCTTGTTGAAGACCATTTGCGGTTGCAGAGCAAACAATCTTCTTCACGTAATGCAGATATATCTCCATCTCCCCTTTCTACTCTGTATCCAATAAGTGATCACAGAAGTTCATTGTCAACAATAGACGAGTCAACTGAAGTCACTGACAACCAAAGATCATTATCCAGTGGATCAGGGGCAATCCCTCTAGATGTATGCTTATAGTACCTAAAACTACACATGCATGCTACATGTTATAAATAGAGAAGTATTTTGTTTTGATATTTGTGCATCTCCAGTGTCACATCCGTTTTTAAAATTATGCATAACATACTGTTCTATTCTCAAAATATATATTTTTTAACTCTTCCCGCATTATACTTCTTATCTCCAACTTTTGTGTTTGTCTTTCAGATTTAAGAAAATTTGTGCCAACTTTTTTTCTCTTATTGCCATTGCATTTGCATTCTCATCGATTTGATTTGTATATTAATCATCTTATCATTTTTGTTCTTATATTTCTATATTGGTGAAACTCATACTTTCATAATTTTTGAAGGCTCTTTCTTCAATGGCTGATGGAAGCGGTCAGATCCCTACATCATTGGTGGAAAAGATTACGGCTGCCGCAGCAGCTGAGCCTTATGAATCTGTATCTTGTGCTTTTGTGTCACACGGGTCCTGTGCAAAGGATTTAGCTGATGGCTGGAAATATCGGAGCCGTTTATGGTATGGTGTTGGCCTTCCACAGAATCCAGCTGCATTTGGTGGTGGGGGCAGTGGATGGGATTTTTGGAAGTCAGCTTTGGAGAAAGATGCCAATGGAACCTGGATTGAACTTCCTTTGGTGAGGAAGTCTGTGGCAATGCTCCAAGCATTATTGCTAGATGAGTCTGGACTCGGTGGTGGTCTTGGTATAGGGGGAGGATCAGGTACCGGAATGGGAGCGATGGCTGCACTGTACCAGCTATTAGACAGTGACCAACCATTCTTATGCATGCTTAGAATGGTTCTTCTATCGATGAGGGAAGATGATGATGGTGAAGATTATATGCTGATGAGAAATACAAGTATTGAGGATGCAGCTCCTGAAGGAAGAAAACCGCGATCAGCACTTTTATGGAGGTAGAACAATCCCTTCAATCTAAAATTGTGTGCTTGTTTCTGTCCTATAATGTAGTCTTGTACTAGTTTGACTGCAAATAATTCAGAAACATGATTCAAGTAAGACATATTTTACAACTTAGTTTGGAGGACCAAAACAGGGGCCACAAAAAAACTGACCAAAACAGGGGCCGCAAAAAAACTAATATTACTGATGTAGAAAAGGTGATTGGAGAGTGCTCCTCTTGGTAAGGTAAATCCATAGTGCTTCTCCAAGGAAAAGGGATTTTCAATTTTGAGGAAGAAAGACTAGTAATACTCTCTAACTTTGAACGTGTTTCCCATATAGGGAGTTAGTAGCTAAAATAATAAAAATCCCTATATACAGCATAATTACATTCGTTTTCTTGGTAAAACATGTCTTAAAATTTGAATTAGGTATAACTCAATCCCAAAAGCTAGCTCAATAGTCAATGGGTGGGGATTGCCCAAGCTTTATAAGTAATACTTTGGTCATCTCTAGCCGATATGAGATCTTAACACATGCATTCACCTGCACGAGTCAACATTTGGAGTGTGAACAAGTATGGGTCAATAACTATTAGAGGATAGTTAATATAGAAAGATTAGTTCAGTATTAGCCTTGTAATGACTGACATGTGTCAAGTCTATGTTGTGAGTAACCTGCTATAGCAGGTCTATGTTGTGAGTAACCTGCTATAGCAGGTCACACTGTTGCCCTATAAATGCAACAATGTGCAATCATTTGTAACTAACTTTACTAAACAGAATTCTGTTATAACAGAAAATGAAAAGTTCATCTTTGATTTCTATTATGGTATCAGATTAGCTAGCTTCGATCCATGGTGTCTTCTCCTCCAGGATTGCCATCTTCTGCTAACGTTTCGAACCAAAACTCGCCATTCATGGCGGCGTCTGACGAATTGCGCTGCCTTCAATTCTCGCTCAAGATTGCGCACAAATTGGATGAGAAAAACTTCCATCTCTGGTGTCAGCAAGTGAAGCCTTACATCATCGCGCATGGTCTCACCGATCTCGTCGTTTGTCCTTGCATTCCTCCCAAATTCGTGGACGACGCTCATCGTCAAGGTACGATTAATCCTTCATACTCGATTTGGCTTCAGAAAGATCAACTTCTTCTGGCTTGGCTCTCTCTCTCTCTCTCTCTCTCTCTCTCTCTCTCTCTCTCTCTCTCTCTCTCGATTCTGACAACCTTGACTGTTCGATTTGTTGACGCCATAGGTGAAAATTCTTTTCATCGAGTTTCTGCGCAATCTTGAGGGAGAAATGAAGATGATGAACTTCATCAATCAATTTGAGGTAACCGGTGCCGGAGAGGGGGAAACCTGACCGGAGGAAGGTGGCGATTGAGACAAAGGCGGAATCGCGACCATGGATCGGACCTAGGTTGAACTGAACGTAGCAATCTGATACCATAATAGAAACTGAAAGTGCTCTTTCCATTTTCAGTTATAACCAACTTTTGATTTCTGAATAGTTAGTTACAGAAGATACATCTATTTGCTCTTTGTATAAGGCAAATAGATGACCTGCTATAGCAGGTCTTAGTTACTCTCGAGCTGACACTTGTCAGTCTTGAGTTAAGACACTATTCTATAGTAGCTATACTACTCTATTCTCTAATACTCTTAGGTATAGAAGAAGACTTACCCGGATTAGGACGATGATTAGGATCATCTCTTGGCAGGGCTGGGCAGTGGATTCCTTGATAAATCTATTATCAAGACATAATATTATAGAAAAATGTTAAATGGATGCTTCCCTTTTTATTTTCATTATCTGATGTATTCTAGATGGGTCAATCTTTGTCTTGTTTAATTTTTTATTTATTTTATATTTGAACAGTGTTCTCTCACCTGTTCTCAACATGCCAATTTCTGATTCTAAGAGGCAAAGAGTCTTGGTTGCATCTTGTGTGCTATATGCCGAGGTTTGTGTTTTCAGCTTGTCCATTTTCATTCTTTCTGAATGTCTTCTTTTTGTATACATCACTGTAGTTACCATAGTAGTACTCTGTCAGGTTTACCATGCTGTTAGCAGAGATCAAAAGCCTCTTCGCAAACAGTACCTCGAGGCTATATTACCACCATTTGTTGCTGTCTTAAGGAGGTGGCGCCCCCTTTTGGCTAACATTCATGAGCTTGCTACTGCTGATGGTTTGAATCCACTTGTCGCTGATGATCGTGCATTAGCTGCTGATTCCCTGCCGATTGAGGTACTTTACTGTCCATTCCTCTAAATACACACATTAAAACATATGTAATAAGAAGGGTTTGACTTAGTTTTATGCCAATACCTTCACATTCACTTTAACACATTGTTTAGTTAACAATGTTTTTTTAAATTTATAATAAATTTTATTTACATATTATTTATAGTAATATTTAGGGATGTCAATGGGGCAGAGAATTTTCGGAGGATACTTTTCCGCTCCCCGCCCCACCCCAAAATTTATTCTCCATCCCCGTCCCCAATCCCCACCACGGAAAATATTTCCCCCCATCCCCACCCCCACAGATCCCCATGGAGATCCACAGAGATCGAATATTAAAAAAATTTATATACTTTTCAATCAAAACTATGACACTAGTATTTTGTTATTTTTTTCCTTTTTGTTTAAAAACACATTTTACATCTTTCTTTTTTTAATATTTAAAATACATCTTGCATCAATAACGAAAAAAAAAGAAGCAAAAGCACTTGTTGCTGCTAATATTTTTTCTATAAAAATATAAATATTAACATAACTTGTTGCTACCATGCTTCTGCTAATTTACTACCACAATACCGTTGTTCAACATAAGTGGTTGATTATGTATGAGTGTGGAAAATCCATAACTACTAATTTATTATTTGAGTGAAAAACATATTACTAATTAAAGTAAAGTGAGTTTGAAGAGTAATCACCATAAGCACAATGAATAAAGAAGAGTGGTTGTTGTGATGATGATGAGAGCAGAGGATATGATGAATGGAGGAAACAAAAATAATTGAGAAAAGAAAAGGAGGAGACACTGTGTATATTCTATGTATTGTGTGCATTTTTTTAGGGTTGGGTATTTAGTTAGTGAAATAATACATTATACAATAGAACATAAAAATATAATGGTCCATCAACGACTCTTCATTTTCTAATACATTAATTTTTTTTTATGTAAAATATATAATTAAATATAAAATAGAAATAATATAGTCGGAGTCAGGGAATCCACGGGGCGGAGGATACTTTTCCAATCCCCTCTCCAGAGTGTCATCGGGGAAACTTTTCCCTCCATCCCCATCCCCGCGGAGAATAAAATCCCCAACTTCGATGCTCCGAACAGATAATCTCCGCAGCGATCTCCGTTAACAAATGCAAATTGACATCCCTAGTAATATTGTATATAAAAAATATTAAATTTACTCTCTACCCAATTGAACAAGGAAAGGGAACACTTGCAAATTTACCACTACTCATTTTTACTGATGGATATTTATGTCATTTTAAAATTATTAATTTTTCCTTTCCTCCAACTTTCTACCCAATTGAACAAGGAAAGGGAACACTTGCAAATTTTCCCTTCCATTTTATTTTTCCAAACTATTAAATCATCTCATTTTCTACTCTCATTCGTTTAACTTTATTTCCTTCTACTTCCTTTGACTTGCTCTTCCAGATTTTTGGTTCTAATAAAGTTGATCATAGGTCTAATAAGATCAAACAGAGTTGTCTAATTTCTTTGCATATGGGAAATACTGATCCCCTGAAATAATCCATGTGGAAAGACCTAAGGGAAGGCCCAAGTATAATTCTATCCAAAGAAAATTTAAAGGCAATAATCACACCCTTGAAATGCAAGATATTCCTTTCCAACACTAAAATAAAATCCAATACAAACAAACATTGGCACAGTGTATTTGTTAAGAGTCCCACATCGGATAATATATAGCCTGAACATGTGTTTATAAGTGGGAGTAATCTTCACCTTACAAGCCGGTTTTGTAGGGTCGAGTTAGGTCCAACCCACACATTCTAAGAGTATTGATTTCCTTCTTATTACCAAACCATTAGACTCTCATTTGATTGGCAAAGAAAATATTTGTTTGAACGTCAAAATGACATGTGTAGGCATCACAAAAATTACTGCAATTCCACCCAAGTTGGCACCCCAGCTATTACCTATCACTTTTAACCCACCATAAGTTTATTAAGAAAAGAGAAAAAAGTACCCAAAAGAAATATGGGTTATTTCAGAGGATCAGTACTTCTCCAAATCAAATAAATTAGACTGCTCTTAATGCTGATTAATCTTATTGTGAATTGTGATTTAAATTGCTTGTATGAGTTCAAGTTAACTTTGAAAAATTTCTTGTGTAATTGATAATTGCTATTTTCTTAAGGCTGCTCTCGCAATGATATCTCCTGCCTGGGCTGCTGCTTTTGCATCTCCACCTGCTGCAATGGCATTGGCTATGATTGCAGCTGGTGCGTCAGGTGGCGAAAGCCAAGCTCCTGCAATACCTACCCATCTTAGGCGTGACACTTCACTGCTTGAACGCAAACAGACTAGGCTTCAGACGTTTTCAAGCTTTCAAAGTCCTTTGGAGGTCTCTAATAAAACACCACCTCTTCCCAAGGATAAAGCAGCTGCAAAAGCTGCTGCTTTGGCAGCTGCTCGTGATCTTCAGCGATTTGCAAAAATTGGTTCTGGAAGAGGTCTTAGTGCTGTTGCAATGGCTACATCTGCAAAACGAAGGAGTGCTAGTGATATGGAGCGGGTCAAGAGGTGGAATATTTCTGAAGCAATGGGAGTTGCCTGGATGGAATGTTTGCAGCCCGTTGATACAAAGTCGGTGTATGGGAAAGATTTTAATGCTTTTTCATACAAATATATTGCTGTTCTTGTAGCCAGTTTTGCACTAGCAAGAAATATGCAACGGTCTGAGGTTTGTTTGCTAATTTTTTTCTATGACTTGCAGATTTATTGAGAAGCTGCTTGTTAAATATTACATGTTTGCCAGGTTGACAGGCGCGCTTATGTGGATATAGTTACTCGACATCGAATCAGGACTGGAGTCCATGCATGGCGCAAACTTATTCACCAATTAATAGAGATGAGAAGTCTTTTTGGGCCTTTTGCAGATACTTTATACAGCCCGCCGTGTATGTTATGATATTCATATTACAAATCTCAAATTTTTATAACTAGAATGTGTCTTCAAGGAAATGTGCCTTTAGTTGCTTGCTGTTGTTTCATGTCTATTCTAGGAACAAACCAGAGAATTGAGATTGAAAAAACTGCTTTTTGTTTTGTATGGCTAGCATTTGTATGGGACTTTTGGTTTTGCTAACTTTTTTGACTGTTCAATTAATCTGATGCCATGTTTTTCTTTTTCTTTTGTTTTTGTTTTCACTTTTTTTTGCCTATAATTGGAGGATATGTTATCTGGCCAGCTATTACTCCTGCTAAAATTTAATCATGTGACAAAGTACTTGAGTTCACTTTATCATGCTTATTATTATTTTTTATTTTGTAGGTTTTTTGGAAACTAGATTTAATGGAAAGTTCTTCCAGGATGAGAAGATGTTTGAGGAGAAATTACCGAGGATCTGATCATTTAGGTTCTGCGGCTGATTACGAGGAATACTCAGGAGAGAAAAATAACCAGGGCACTCCAGTTTTGTCTGCCGAAGCAATCTCATTGGAAGCAGTCAATGAAGATGAAGAACAGGTGGATGCTGAGAATTTGGTTGCTAGGGCTGATGATATTCAAAATAAAGGAGAAAATCAGCCCAGACTCTCTGAATCAGCAGAGCAATCTGTCCGGGCATCTTTGGAGTCCAGTGGGTCTCAACTTGCAACTGATGAACACGATCAGAGTTCTTCAGCCATTGCACCTGGGTATGTTCCTAGCGAACTTGATGAAAGAATTGTTCTCGAGCTACCAACTTCTATGGTCCGACCACTTAAAGTCATTCGGGGAATCTTCCAAGTAAGTTTTATGGGCTGAATTTAGAAATGATTATAATTTTGACTAAGTTGTATCGAGTTATGAATGTGAATGCCTCCATTGATTCTGAAACTATCATGATGATACTGCTTATGTGAATTGTAGATTGTGTGTACTGTATTGGCATATATCTTTTGCATTGAGAAAATGTGATTATGTGACTGACCTACTGATGTGTATGCATTGACATACAAGAAAATTTATAAAGCATGAAGAATTTTATGGGAAAGGTGTACTGCATATATATTCTAATAGTTAGAATATTTAAAAAATACCTTTGAGGCGGAGAATGATGCACACCCCATGAGGACAGTTTATGCTATTTAGCAAATATATATTTTTGAGAATGTTGTAGAATTTTTATTGATTTGATCTTATCTTCTGGAAGTTAATTTTTCTGTTGTTTAATTTTGATAAAGGGTTTTATTTTAATATAAATTGAACTACTGGCTGGTTTAATGGAAACAGAGGTTTGAAAATAGTTTCGCTGCTTTTTTTTATTCAACTAGAAAATAAACCCATGAATCACACTCACAAATGGTCAATGAGGCTCGGTACAAGGAAAACATAAACAATGATTACAAAAACATAAGTTACTCAACTATAAACCAGGATATAAGGAAAGAAATAATCATGGATATCAGAATCCCATTTCTTATCACAAGGGATCCCAATCCAACCCTTGAAACGATTATTTTTCCATAGTTTTACTGTTTTATAGTGCATTATAATACACCATATACATTTAATTTCATATTCTGTTTACTCTATTCTCTCTGTATCATGTTCCCTTCCCAAGCCCAATTGTTTCAAAGTTTTTCTTGTCTTAGATATGATAATTTCACTCATATGAAACACTATGCTCTTGTATAGGTAACCAGTAGGAGGATAAATTTTATAGTTGATAACAATGAGACCAGTGCCACAATAGATGGTTTGCATTCCAGTTTTAAAGCAGGGAACCAAGAAAAGGATCGTAGCTGGTTAATGTCATCTCTTCATCAAATATATAGCCGGAGGTAAGCTCATTTTGTTGATTGTATTGCTACCCAATCCATTCCATTCTGTTGTCATTTTGAACATGTAAGAGTGAGTATGCCCAGCGAATGGGCTGGACATAGTAATGGATTGTTTAGTATGAATCTTGAGAGTGGACGGTTTACTGCCGCCCCCTTGCTATATGTTGGATGTGCATTGAGCCATGGATGTCGTTGATATTTATCTATGAGCTGTTTTAGTTTCATTCATAACATTATGTACTATAGTTTTGAAAGAATTGAACACCTGTCTCTCTTGAAGCACGATCTCCCCCTTTTGTTTGATTACATTACGTTTTTTGCATCATTATTATTTTTTGCTGTGCCGAGTTATTGCTCATATGCCATGTACAAATTCTGAAAAAAAATATACATGCTATTTGTGGTTTACAAGTGTTAGTTCCTTTACAGATACCTCCTTAGAAGAAGTGCTCTGGAGCTATTTATGGTGGACCGTTCAAACTTCTTTTTTGATTTTGGGGTATAATTTCTTGCATATGCTAGTTTGTTTCCTTCTATTTTTAAAGAAGAAAAAACCCTTTTTTGTTTTGGGACCATTCTCAAAACAGATCATGTAGAAAATAATATTGGTGGTTCTATATTATCAATAAAGGTGCTCCTTTTATGAGAATAGAATAATAAGAAAAGGAAATAATATATGTTAAGAGTCCCACATTGGACAATATATGGCCTGAACATGTGTTTATAAGTGGGGGCAATCATCATCTTACAAGTTGTTTTTGTAGAATTGAATTATGCCTAACACACACATTCTAAGATGGTATTAGAGCCGGGTTAAGGACTGCAATGTGGGCATTTCACTCATACCCACGCTAGGCGTGAGGGTGTGTGTTAAAGTTGGTATTTGTGTTTTTGGACTTTGTTTAAAGTCCCACATTTCTTAGATTCCCGGGCTGTCGGATGTATAAATATGTGAGAGCAACCTCATCTTTTGAGCTAGCTTTTGGGGTTGAGATCCAAGCATATCTAAGATGGTATCAGAGCTTCGTTTAAGATCCGATGAACCACCTGCTATCAGGTTTCTGCTATTGGGCCACCCACCATTTATTTCCACGCTCAAGTTGTTCAGTCCCATATCGGACAATATATGACTTGAACATGTGTTTATAAGTGGGGACAATCTTCACCTTACAAGCCATATTTGTAGGGTTGAATTATGCCTAACCCATTCTAAAAATATATATTTCAATTGATATAATTTTGAACACTTTACTGATGATTAGTAAATCTTGTACACTTATAATCCTAGTCAAACACATCCTTCTTAAGCTACTACTTGAGGCTCTTGAACAGTTTTGTTTCTCTTGCATGACCCATCTCACAAGAGTCTTTTGTTCTCATAGAATGGTTAATGCACAAATCCATTGTACCTTGTTTGGATTTAATTACGAAAAATTGGGCTGACAAGTAGGAAAGGCAATGGATAGGGTTTGGGCGGGGTACAATAGTATCCGTCCCATACCTACGATTTGAAAAATCCTCGTATCCGAGCCCAAACCTTCGAGGGCACCAATGTTCATACCCATATCCGTACCCTATATGTACATCAATACCCATACTTGTGCCTGTTTATCCATGTTTGTAATAAAATTAAATTAATTATAAAATATCATATAATTTAAGTTTTTTTAACAATATAAAAAAAAGTATGGATTTATTATTGAGTTAAGAAATAAATAAACTTTTATTAAAATTTGTAATAGTTTAATAGCCATATATTTTTAAAAAATTGATAAACGTGCATTTTTATATAATAATATAAATGACATTATATAAATATGTAGTACAGGTATGAGGCGGGGTGGGTAATTACCCGTACCCGTATCCAATTTGCGGGTTTTTACCCTACCCATTATGAGTATTTTTTGTGGGTACCCATAGAGTATGAGTCAAATTGCCATCTAAGGATTGATTCGTGACCACTTGGTCTTAGCTGTCAGGTAGAGATTTAATATTGGTTCACTATCTTTCTAACATCTCTCTTCCTATTCTTCTTTAGAGTAGTGAAGGGCGAAGAAATGCATACCGGGCAATTGTTCAAGCACGACCTCCTCATTTAAACAATATATATTTGGCTACTCAGGTAATACACAGGTTCTCTGACTGTTCATTTGTGCTACCTTCTCTGCATTGGGCTTATGATTGGAGTAAACGTGAATGAAGTTGAAAATTTTTTATTTTGATGTTACTGTAATTTTCCAATTGTAATCATGTTATATTTTTATTTTCTGGAATAGTTTTTATGCTGCATGTTGTAGCTCAAAAACCTAAAGAAGTATTACCTTCTTGTTGCAGAGACCTGATCAACTTTTGAAAAGAACTCAACTTATGGAGCGCTGGGCTAGGTGGGAGGTAAGATTTTTAATTAATGAAGAAAACTAGTTTATATTGTAATAGCATAGTTTATGAATGTTTTACTTTCCTTGTTCAGATCAGCAATTTTGAATATTTAATGCAACTCAATACACTGGCTGGGCGTAGTTATAATGATATTACCCAGGTGATCTCTCTCTCTCTCTCTCTATATATATATATATATATATATATATATATATATATATATATATATATATATATATTTAACATTTTAGTCCTATCTTCATAATTTTTATTGATCATTAGTTAATTAATCTTGGCAGTATCCGGTGTTCCCCTGGATTCTTTCTGATTACGATTCAGAGAGCTTGGATATTTCAAATCCTTCTTCTTTTCGAGACCTTTCAAAGGTGTTATGTATTCCATTGCTTTAATCACATTTAGTAAAAACATGTATTAATATTATATTATATGTAAATTTACAATTTAATCTTTTGATATGATGCAGCCTGTTGGGGCGCTGAACCCAGATCGTCTGAAAAGATTTCAAGAGAGATATTCCAGCTTTGATGATCCAGTCATCCCTAAATTCCACTATGGCTCACACTACTCGAGTGCAGGAACAGTGAGTCTCCTCTTCTTTATTAGGAGTCATTCTTGATCATTATAGTTTATTAGCACTCTGAGTGATAGGTTCTTTTGGTATCTTTGATAATGTTTGAGTCCTAGGCAGATAGTTTGCTTACTCAGTTTCATTTCATATCAATGCTGTGCACCTATAGTTTAATTCAAAATGGTGCTAAGTTTAACTTGTTAACTTCAGCAAATTTCACATTTGCGGTGCTTGTTTTATATATACGAGATAAGTATGTATGGCCAGCAATTGCTGGCTTATTTCTTCCAACATATTAATGTAATTGCTGAGACAAATTATTCATAATTATTAACTGATCCTAAGCTGGGATATGTTGCCCTTCAGGCAAATGATTTTCAAAAAGCTTCTGTACCATACTATTGTAATAACAGCCTTTTAATTGATCATATTCATACATATTTAAAGGTAGACGCTATTTCCAGCGAATAGGATAATCACAGCAAGCATCGTGGTTGAAGGCTTGCCAATCAAAATTCATTATTTGCGGAAAACACAGAAGCTTGGCAAAGTACAAAGCAGTTCCTTTTTTATTTGACTCAATACCCGGAAGTTCTTAAGTAATGGAGCTAGTGGAATTGTCTGACACGTCATTCGATAGACATAGAATTTTCCATTTTTAAGTGGATTGTTTTGGCTTTCCTCTGTCGACGTATGTAATATACTAGCATAGGACTACAGATAAAAGACCATGTTAAGAGTCCCACATTAAAAGAGATATGGCATCAACATGGGTTTATAAGTGAGAATCATTACCTTACAAGTCTGTTTTGTGAGGTTGAGTTAGATCCAACTCAATATCTAAGACATATGATATAATCTGTATAAGTGTTCTGTTTCTTCTGTAAGTAATCTGTAAAAGTCTACTTAAGCTTGCAAAGGAATAACACGAACAGTGATTGGAAGTGGGGGCTGTATAGGTTATTTGATCAGTACCTTTGCAGATTTTTATTTTAAGGTTAAAACTAGGCCAGATTCAAGCAAGTGCCCACTTAGGTTTTGATTGTTCACTAAATATTGTAGGTCAGTAAAGGCTGTAATTTCATAAAAAACCGTGCTCATAAGAATCTTAATAGAAATCGTTCTATGATTTCTCAGGTACCACGCATCTTGGGTTGATTATGCAATCAATTTGAAAGCTTTTTACTGAATTATAGCCATGTAACAGTCCTTATTAAAATATATTTTTATCCATCAGATCTTGTTTAGACTCCCACATGGACAGTGATATGTCATGGCCAATTGTTACAAGTGGAGGCAATCCTCACCCTATGAGCCTGTCAGGATTGACTTAGGCTCTAATCCAAAATCAAAGAGGCAACGGGAAAGTGGGACTGCCTAGGCAATTTCTTTGATGATTTGATCTGCCGTGTTGTGTCTTTCCTCCCAACAATCTATAACTCTCACCCCATGAACTAGTTTTTGGGGTAGAGCAAGGCCAAACCAATCGTCTTAAAAATTGTTTTACATCCTTTTCATATAAAGGGAAAGCATGTCTGATGCTGTATAGAAATATACTTGCTAATAATGGTACAATAGGAATGGTAACATTTAAGCAACTTAAATCCAATTACTTACACATAAGCAAAGACATTAAAGAATTAGATCTATAACCCAAAACGGAACTTAACATCTTTAAGAATATCAACCTTAAACTTATGCTTTCTTAATATTTTGCTGTCTGTTTAGTTTCTTTTTGCTATTGCATTCAAGCCTCCGTTTATGTGTGTATTGGACCACTGTGACTTCTGATGCCTGATTTTAACTTTCTATTTTTATTCCATTCCAGAACAGCAAAAGTAATTCTCCAGTAATATAATACTGTTGTCTTTGATGAATTTTTAGTTTCTGATTTTGCAATAACTAGTGTCTATTATCTTCCTTTTATAGGTTTTATATTATCTTGTTAGGGTTGAACCATTCACTACCCTTGCTATCCAACTGCAAGGTGGAAAATTTGACCATGCAGATCGAATGTTTTCTGATATTTCTGGTACTTGGAATGGAGTTCTTGAGGACATGAGTGATGTAAAGGAATTGGTATGTATATTCCTTTACAACAAATGATTGGGTCATATGCCTTGGCTAGCTTCTTTTTGAATATCGTTAACAAAATTTAATATTTTTATTAATATTAATTATTATCATGGTTTTATTTAACTTATATCATAGTAATTTTCCTCATTTATGCTTTTTTAGGTCCCTGAGCTATTTTACCAACCTGAAGTCCTCACAAATGAAAATTCAATTGATTTTGGCACAACACAATTGGGAGGAAAGCTCGGTATATTAATTAAGATTTTCTGCAGTAGTTTGACTTCTTTGTATACTCGATGCAAACCATGGTTAATAGTTCATTTCTGCCATATCAGATACTGTAAAACTTCCTGCATGGGCTGAAAACCCAGTCGATTTTATTCATAAGCATCGGAAGGCTCTGGAGAGTGAATACGTATCTTCTCATTTACATGAGTGGATTGATCTTATATTTGGGTAGGCTACTAACTATTTTCAGTTTCACCCCATTTTTAAGGTGTTTATGTTAGCGGCTCTGCACTTCTTCCTCCTATCATTTAATGTTTTCCCCTTTTTCATAAGTTTGCTACACCGCTATTTTTATGAAATATGCATTTTATAATAGTTCCTTTGTATTGTACTTTTTGTTTCATCAATTAGTTGGACCATGCAGGTATAAACAACGGGGCAAAGAAGCTGTTGCAGCGAATAATGTTTTCTTTTATATTACCTATGAAGGGACGGTGGATATTGATAAAATCTCTGACCCAGTATGTCTCCTTTACCTCATATTTTCAACTCAATTATTTGTCTGAGCAAAATGCCACCCCTCAGAAAGCTCATAAAAAAAATGACACATTTCTTCTTAGTTGATATTTGATGATTCCCTTCTTCACTACAGTTAATACTAAATCATATTTTATGTATGTATCCTGCTCCGAGTACATCTATAATGCAGAGCAATCCATGTTCAGATAAATACTTGGCCTTATTTATCATCAATCAAGTTGGAGAAAGCCTTATTTACCACCTAGGGTTTTATTGATATTAAACACAATTTTGTTAAGCACCAACAGGTTTAACTTACATACCTTGTGGCAATCGAATTGTAAAATGTAGCGGGCAAATATTATATATTATTCAGCAGGATATGTACGGCTTAAATGTGATAATTACAAAAAAAATCTACACTTTAGGTTTAGGATTGATTGGATATAATAAAGAAAATGTGAATAAAATCTGATCCTAATGATAAATAGAAATATTCTAATAATTGGGAACGAAATATGCGCTGATCTGCATGATCAAACATGCGATATTTAGTCTGCAATAACTTAGCTTCACATTACTAATATGATAGAAACTAGTATCAAATAGAAATATATCATAGAATTTGTTCACTGTTATTGATGATATAGAATATCTAGTTCAATAGAAAGACACAACTCTCACAATCTTGACATATATAGAATAAAAGATAAAGGATTACTATCCAAGAGTTTCTAGAGTCTTGGTCTCTCTCCTCTAAGAATTCGGGAACTTGGTCCCTCCCTTCCAAATAACCTCTTCCTATGATGCATAGGTACCTGATATGTGATAAGGCATTTTTTTGAAAATAACCAAGGTATGGGATACGTCTATAAAAATTAAGTTTTTTCTAAAAAATGTATTGGTGGAGAGCTATATTGTTTAATTAATAATAAAATAATAAAAGTATAAAAAAACAAATATTTTGTTAAGTTACTATAACAGAGAAACTAAAATACGTAAATCTATTAAGTTAATATATGAAAAAACTATAAATTTCACTTAAAGCGAAATAATAAGATAAAATGAAGTACCATGAGTATAGTACGTGTACTCGGTACGGTTAAGTACCCGGTATGGTACCGGTACTATATAATTATAGAAGTACCCATGCTTTAGAGACCTTCTTCTAATTTTCCGGATGATTCATCTAACCTACGAATAAATGTTAATATTAAAAACAGTAATAGCTAATAGAAAAGTAACTGCATGATAGAACAAAACACCACATTCATTTTTGGTTCCTAGTAATTAATTCCTAAGGTCTAACATGATACTCAGTCATGTTTGACATGGTTGGCATAACTTATTTGTTAAATAATTAGAAAGTATCTTATAGTATCACAATTTTATCATAATATCTTAGATTATCTCTCAGGATTGGTTTTCTGGTTTTTCTGTTACTATTCTAATTTGTTTCCCTAATTGATTTGTCTAAAATTAGTATAAAAAAGTTTGGTGCATAGTTCATTGATTTATCATCAAACCATAATTATGATTCAAAATATTTATTTGTTTCTCTTCCGTGCTTCTCTTTCTGAAACCTACCATACCTTCAATATGGTATTAGAGCCGTACAAACCTCCGTGACTTATCCTATCACTATTATGTTATTGAGCTCTATAAACTTTGAAACTCTACCATAATAATGTTGTCATCCATGATGCTTATCTTTCTGCATTATCCCTCTCCTTCTTTGGTCACCACTCACCACTGTCGATTTCTGAACTCCTATGTATCTTACTGCACTCAACTTTTTTCTGGCCACCATCAGCCACCGCCAGAAAAGTAATTGCACAAGTCTATTGACTGAAACCACTACCCTCTGGCAATGCGGTGGGATCTCTTTGTTTTCTCTACTTTCTCATGTTTTCTTCCATTTTCTTGGATTATGTACCTTTATTATTCGCCCAGCACTTCCAACAAGTTATTGCATAAGAAAGCCATTGCCATACACTCGGTACAAATGCCAACTTTTTTCAGAACCAGAGCAACACATAATACCTTTAAGATGAAAGACTTGTTTGTGACGCCTTGTATAACATGCACCACATGTCAACTGGCCGAAATGGTCTGGGTTTTAAAACAATGTTCATACCCAGAGGAAGCATAGGTTTCCAAGAAGAGGTGTCTCTCCTAAATGAAATATAAGCAAAAATTGACTAAACTATGCATTTTAAGAAATGTATTTGATCACATTTAATCTGTTCAAATTCAATAAAAAAAATTAGTCAATTGCCTAAGTTGCTCTTAGACTAATAAATAGAGTCATTGGAAATACAAAAGGTTAAATTAAATTTTGAGTATTTTTGAGATACTGTCATTAAAGTGTAAAGATGCCTTTCATATTTACTTATTTTTCATTCCACGAAATATTAGTTGTTTTTGCTTATAATTCATTTCAAAAGGGGTATACTCCAAGGAGTAGCACGGGCAGCAACAATGATAGGGTTGGTGTTTGGAGCACACCCCTTTTTGACCTAAACCTATAATTATGATCTTCCCACTAAATAAGATGAACGTTCCATTGAACTCTTGGGATCCAGCTTTGCTCCTATTTTCTTATGGATGAAAACTAAGCAATTCAATATTATTTTCCATTCTTTTAAAAGTGAATGCAAAAAATTTAAGGTGTTGATTTTTTTTCTCGAAAAACTATCTTTCAAAGTAGAGCGGGGTCTGATTGGAATCTATTTGACATACTTGTTATTGCTGGTAGATGTGACTAGTACTGCACGCATTTTCTTATGAAGTCTGTAATTATCATATAAAGTATTGATTTTGCCATGAACAACTAACCCAAAAACTTAAACTGTTTGGTGAAAACACAGATAAATTTATGTTGCATCTCTTAGACAACCCTCATGCTAGAGCCCACATAGGGCTTGAAACGTTAATAATGCATAGGCTTGCCTTGCCTACCTTCTGGAAATTCAATTTTTTAATCAAAATAATGGAGGAAGAATTGGTTAAACTCTAGACTAGGGTCATATGGGATCTAACACCATGCCATTAACCAACTATCTCAAACTATAAGCTATTAGATGAACATACATGAAGATAATTTTGTGGAAAAAATATGCGAAAGCGTTTTGCATTAGAGATTTGTCTTAAAATTGAATTTTGGATAACATTTGCAAGGAATTTATTGATTTTTTTCCATGTTTATGTAACTTACTATTTTCTTTTGTACATAATAAGTAAAGGTTCAACAGCATGCCACACAAGATCAAATTGCATATTTTGGACAAACACCGTCCCAGCTTTTGACCATTCCCCACTTGAAGAAAATGCCGTTAGCAGAAGTTCTGCATTTGCAGGTAACTATTAATTCTTTTGGTTTGAAAGCTTCTATTGATAAATTACATCTTGACTCTTGACTTCTTGACTGAGCATATGCATATATGCTTGAGTGTGCTTTCCCCCCTTCCTTATCTTCTCGTTTCAAATAAAAACCAAATGTATATAACACAGGGTCTGTCTGGGAGTTGGTTTTTGGAGGGTTGCACCTATATCTTGAAATATGTTTGATATTCTTAGAATGTGTGAGTTGGGCCTAACTCGACCCTACAAAACCGGCTTATAAGGTGAGGATTGCTCACACTTATAAACACATGTTCAGGCCATAGATTGTCCGATGTGGGACTCTTTAACACCCCCTCTCACGCCCAAGAATTAGGGCTGGAGCGTGGAACTAAATGGTGGATGACCCAATGGATCTTAGATGAGGCTCTGATACCATCTTAGAATGTGAGTTGGGCCTAATTCGACCCTACAAAACCGGCTCGTAAGGTGAGGATTGCTCACACTTATAAACATATGGTCAGACCATAGATTGTCCGATGTGGGGCTCTTAACAGATATTTTTAAAAAATTTTAAAAACAATATACTACATTAGCATATAAAAGCATATTCTTTTTTAAACTTTTAAAAAATATTAAACAAATTTTAAGATATAGACACAACCCTCCAAAAACCAACTCCCAAACGGACCCTAAATGAATTTTATTCTCTCTAAATAGGAGATGCTTCGCTAAACTTTGCTTCAAGTTGGTGCATATAAATCATATGCGTCAAGCTTTTTACAATTAAAGCGAATATGAGGACTTCAAAGACACCTAGTGAGAATATATCACTAGGGTTGACAAAACTCAATGGCAATTCCTTATAACTTTTTCCTGTTAAACTCAATAGTGAAATTTACAGTTTACAATGTATGGTTTATGTCTTGTAGTCTCTGTAAAGGGTTTACTGTATTGTATACATATTACTCTCTATGTCTAGCTGATACATGTGACCCAGAAGTCAGTTTGTCAGTTAAAATTTCTGACTTGCCATTACAAACTGCAAGTTACTTAGAGATTGTAACTAACTTTTAAGTACGACACGTTAAGAGATTCATAATACAGAAAGTAACTTTTCAGAAACATTTCCTCAGGACTAGTTCCTCTCTCAAATCCTCTCCAATAACTTCTTTCATTTAATATTTATCACTAAACCTACTCGGTAATCTAGATAAACAATTTTTTGTAAAACAATATAAATACTATTTATAACTATTAATCTTTGAAATGTTGGGAATATTATTGTTCATGAAAGTGTTGCCATGTTCAATGGTAAAATATATGTGAATACAATATGAATTTGTCATGAGATGCCCTTCAGTTTTTTCATATTTACTTCATTGTTGATGCATGTATTTCTTTTCATATCAGACAATATTCCATAACCCAAATGAAGTCAAGCCTTATGTTGTTCCATCACCTGAACATTGCAATCTTCCATGCTTCCATTCATGCATCTTCAGATGCGGTTGTGGTTGTTGATATGAATGCACCAGCAGCGCGTGTTGCACAACACAGGTGGCAACCCAATACACCTGATGGCCATGGAACTCCTTTTCTTTTTCAACATAGAAAGGTTACAGCAGGCTCTGCTGGTGGTACACTTATGCGCATGTTCAAAGCACCTTCTGCATCGGGTGAAGAGTGGCGATTTCCACAAGCTGTAGCATTTTCTGCCTCAGGAATTAGAAGCCAAGCTATTGTTTCTATAACACGTGACAGAGAAATTATTACTGGTAAATCTAAAAGAACTGAGATTATTTGCATATGCTGCCTTCGTATTTACTTTATGAAAAGAAATCTTGTGATTGGATTTGGTTTATACTCTTGCTTGCAACATTGATAATTAATTATCAGTTATATGGAATCTCTCCTAGACGTGAACCAGAAGCATAGGATTTTCTAGACGTTTCCGTTGTAATGTTTACTTAAGTAGCACTTGCTATTGTTCTAATATTCGTCATGGAAAAATAAAACAGATAGAAAACTGGATATAGCAGAGCATTTAGGTAAATGCCACATTATTGTTCAGTAGAAATGGAAATGGAATAATCACAATATGCAATTACTAGAATAAGGAGGATACTATGAATTGGATAGGAATACCATTGTCTTTTGGCCCTTCTTAAAATTTGCATTTAAATACCATAGGAGAAGCAGCTGCTAAAACAATAGAGCAATCACTTCAATTATCCCTGTATTTAAACACTTGACCCCAATTTCTAAATTCAGTTCAATTACGGAAGGAATTTTGGATATCTTCTCAATCATTATTTAATGAAGCTTTCCTTCAACACTGAAATCATAGACATAAAAGTCATTTTCTGTAAGTATGGGTAGCTCCTAAAGCTAATTGTTGCAAAACTTGTGTTGGAAATTTTGCGCCAAATGAGTTCAAGTTTGCTTATTTAAATTATCAACCAAATATTGAATATTTATAAGTATAGAAGCATTGGTAAAATGCCGCCAATGTTAGCTTTGCTATGCATAGCTGGTCCAGTCAAGATAACAGGCTAGGGTTGTGTTAGGCTGTCGACAACAACATAAAACTTTGTCGAATCTCAAGTACATGGATCAAATACGTAATAATGTGAATGCTAGGTTGTTTTTTGTAAGCAACATGTTGTATAGCTCAGGTGTTGTGTCAAATGAGTAAGGTTGTTGCATCGCCGCTTGGATGTAGTGAAAAATAAGCAAGAATTCTCACACTTTCGTGAATGAGTGTGGGTGAAGAAGTTAGTTCATGAGTAGGATTTGTTTTGGAACATAGAATATATACAACTTATTGGGAAAACTTGTGGAAACTATACTTCGGAGGAAAATCAATTTCACGTGCCTACAAGAAAATTATGTGGACGAGTGAAAGATGAAAGAATTAGACTAATTGCGATTTTAGCTTTGGTATTGCGGTAGAATTAGATTGGAAAATGGGATAGAGATTCTTGTAGACAAGGAGTGGAAGAAGGATATTTTGGGTGTAAAAAGAGTAGGAGATTGGATCGTAGCTCTGAAATTTGTACTGAAACTAAATACCTTTAATGTTATTAGTGCTTACGCACCTCAAACTGGGTTAAGAGCACCTTAAAGTAAAATTTTGGGAGAATCTAGAAGGTTTATTTCAAGATATACACCAAAGAGAGAATTTTTTTTCTAGAAGAGGATCTAAATGGACATATAGGGAGCATATTAGGAGGGTTTGGGTCCATCTTAGATTTTCCATCGGTTTTTTATCTTACTATATCTAATGAATGCTTAAGAAAAAGAGATAAGCATTTTATCATAATTAAGTGGGGTGATATGTTAGATAGATTTCTTCTTATTAAGAAGTCAAATATGAAGATTTGTATGGATTGTGAAGTTATACTTGGAGAGAACTTGACTACCAAACATAGAGTATTGATTATGAATGTAAGAATCAAGAGAAGAGCAAAGAGAAGAAGCCACATGGGAGCTCCACGGGCTCAAGTGGTAGTATTTAAAGGGTGAAAAACAAAGGAGTTTCCAACACAAGATTTTAGAGGGGGATTCAAACAGCCACAAGGAAGTGAAAATGATATGTTTAACAAGATGGCACAATAGATTAAAAAAGTAGCGAAAGTGACATTTGGAGAAAATATTAGACCTAGGGGTAAAGAATCATGGTGGTGGAATGAAAATGTTTAGAGTAAAGTTAGCGTAAAAAATGAATGTTTTAAATAATGGTCTAGGGGTAAAAATGCCCAAACTCGGGAAAAGTATTTGAGAATTTTGGGGTAACATCTATAATAGAAAAGATGATGGAAAATAAGTTTTAGGTGGTTTGGGCATGTAGATAGAAAATATGCAGGTTTTGTTTTAATAAGAGTTGATCAGATGGAAGACCTTGAAAACTATAAAATTTTGCTTGAAAGTTTGGAGGGGAAGGGAGGAGAGGGCTTTGAAAAAAAGGGAGGGATTGAGTGAAAAGATAGAAGGATTTAGGCAGGGAGGCTTTTGGAGGATTTATTTTATTCAAAAATCAAAATCCCCCTAATTTTAGAGAACTAAAGAACTGTATTAGAGGAGGGGTTTGGAGGACTTAGATAAATTGTTCAAATATAATTTATGTTGTTATAGTATTTCAAAAATATTAATTATAAGCATTCTTTTATCTTTCTATGTAAAAAACAGTTCAAAGAAATATTAAAGATATTTTAATATACATTTTTTTAAAATCTTTATTTTCGAAGTCCTCCCTTCCCCTCTCCGAACTCCCAAACAAAGCATAAGCGAAACTATTAAAAAATATTCAAAGATTAACGAATTGGATATAAACATGATCTTTGATAGAATATTATGGTGTAATATAATTCATGTAGCCGACTCCACTTAGTAGGATAAGATTTTGTTGTTGTTGTATAGAAACATCAATAGATTAAAAAAAAAAAATTCACAATCAGAACACAGTTTGTTGCTTTGTTTATATTTATATTATTCTTGGCCTTTTCAAAATTGATTGCAATACGTCCAAGGTCTTGGATGTGTATGATTACTAAAATCTTCTTACTGGGGAATAGTTTTTTTTTTAAAATTATATTTATTCTGTCCTGTCATCTGTTGCATAGAATTTTGAAATTTGCGTTTCATCTTGTATTCTGAGCTGTGTATTTGACTTATGTGAAATATTTACTTCTGATTGATTAGGCGGGCATGCTGATAATAGCATTAGGTTGATATCATCAGATGGAGCTAAGACCTTAGAAACAGCTTATGGACATTGTGCTCCTGTAACTTGCCTTGGTCTTTCACCTGATAGTAACTACCTAGTCACAGGATCCCGAGATGCAACAGTATTTCTCTGGAGAATACATAGGGTTCTCGTGTCTCACTCGAATGTCGTATCAGAACATTCCACTGGGACTGACACACAATCTCCAACCAGCAATAGTTCATCACACTTGATTGAAAAAAATCGGAGACGACGAATTGAGGGCCCTATACAGGTACTTCGGGGGCACCGCAGTGAAATAATCAGTTGTTGTGTTAACTCAAATCTCGGAATAGTTGTTTCTTGCTCTCATTCATCAGATGTCCTCTTGCACTCCATTAGAAGAGGACGTTTAATTAGAAGATTGGATGGTGTGGAGGCCCATATTGTCTGTCTTTCATCAGAAGGGGTTGTGATGGCTTGGAATGAATCACAGCATACTCTCAGTACCTTTACTCTCAACGGTACTCCGATTGCAAGAGCACAGTTCTCCTTCTTTTGCAGTATCAGCTGCATGCAAATTTCTGTTGATGGGATGAGTGCTTTGATCGGAGTTAATTCTCTAGATAATGGTAGAGCATATAATAACAGTTTAAGTTCACAGTTGAATAAGTCAGGTGTTGATTTTGATTCAGAATTAGAAGAAACTGACGAAAACAACAGAACAGATCTTCCATCACCATCAGTTTGCTTCCTGGATGCGCACACTCTTGAGGTACATGATTAAAATCTCAAAGATAAAATTACGATTTTACATTTATCATATTTATACACCACGAGAAAGAATTATATCTTTAATTACCATTTTACATTCATCATATTTATACACCATGAGAAAGTATTATATCTGAAAAAACCAACAATTTGCAAGATTATTTCCTTTTCTATTGGGAGAATCATCATATAAGTATTCTGCAGATTTGAACTTTCAAATACAACAATTGAATTCTAATGAAACAAAGCATTTTGTCATGCCTTATTAGTTACCAGTCAACATTTATTCACTATTATTTTCGACTATCATTGTTAGCAAACTGTTCTTCAATACTAATCATTCTTGCATTTTAATTTTTATAGGTATCTCATGTATTAAGACTGGGAGAAGGGCAGGATATCACAGCTCTAACTCTTAACGAGGATAACACAAATCTTTTGGTTTCAACTTTGGATAAACAATTGATAATCTTCACTGATCCATCTGTAAGTTAAATCTTTCTTCGTAAGTATCTTTGTGAAATATCAATGAAATGCCAATGGTCCTTGAAAAATATCAATGAAATATATCTTTCTTGTGAAGTATTTTTTGTGCATGAAATGTGTTGAGATATTTAGTTTTCCTTTCTTAGTTGATAATTAGGAGACTCGTGTTTTCATATGTTTGTACATTCTCCTCACATAATACGGACAACATATTTCAGTCTCATGTATATTCATTTAATACCGTAACTTTTTTCTTGCAGTTAAGCTTGAAAGTGGTGGATCAAATGCTCAAGCTTGGCTGGGAAGGTAATGGGCTTCAGCCTCTTATAAAATCATAGCTTTTAGGTTATACATATATGGATTACAGATCATGTATACATCAATTAGGAAAGTTAGATTGGGGTTGTGACACGTGTGTAAGCAGTAGCCAGTTTGGCTACGTTCTTATGGTTTAGAAATGTCATGTGACACTTCCTATTGTTATCACCAGTGTTAGGTTCGTAGATTTAGTGGAGGGTTCTTTGCTCCTCCAGTTGTGTAAAAGTGTTGATATTGGACAAGCTTCTTAGTTCCTTCCTGAGGTTTGAGCCATTTTGTCCTACAATTTTTTTGTTTGTTTGAGAATGAAAATATAGTAGCTGTTTTTTCTTGTAATGCTGCTGATTTTCAAACTTTTAGATGGATTAGTTTGGCTGAGATTTGAGTGTTCAATATTTTGTCAGTGTAATGATTAATGAATAATTATTGCTTTCTGTAAAGTGTTTCGTTGTTTTTTAGTATATTACTATCTTATTTCTCATTTTCTCTAATTAGAACCAATTCATGAATAAACATTGATGTTGCTAATGGTGATAGGCTAAGATAGTTAAATATCAAATTATGTTGGCTCAAAACTGTTTGGTTTCGACTTTGTTGATGATCTTTCATGATTAAGGTTGTTATTTGTGATGTTTGCCAAAAAAAAAGTATGTTACTATAAGATTAAATTTTTTTAGTATGTTTCTTCTATCTTGAGAATTGTTCAAAAACTGATTTTTGGTTGCATAGATCAATCTATAAACGATATCGGAGAACAAGTGTCCATTTTTTTTTTTTTTTTTGCATAGGCACTATTCAAAATGCTTTTTGAACTGCAACTGTTTTATGAGAATTTTTTCTGCCATCCCCATTTGAACCTGACACCCCGAATAATTTTATCAAAATATCTCTGTAAAATATTGGAAAGGTCACAATTTTTGGCACTTACCGGAAATTTTGGAAAACTTATTATTTTACCGTCCTTGATATCATAAAATTTAGATGTTCGGTACCGTAAATTTGAAATTTTCGGTACTATTTTATGCTGAAAATTTCAAATTTACGGTACGTATTTGAGTTTACACTTGTACTAGAAATTTGAATTTTCTGTTATGTATTTCAGTCTACAATGGTACTGGAAATTTCAAATTTTCAGTATAAAAACAGTATCGAAAATTTTAAATTTTTAGTATGTATATTCAGTTTACATTAATACCGGAAATGTGAAATTTTGGGTATAAAAATAGTACTGGAAATTTTAAATTTCTGGTAATATTGGGACTTCAAATTTTTTATAATTTATTTTACACTTTTACTTAAGTAGAATACATAAATATAATGTCATACATAGATACATTACAAATATAATTAATGTCAACAAATATAATTAATGTTATACATAAATGCATTACAAATAAAATACAATCACTCTCCGGACAGTATTGCTCAATGTCTGATCTGACTCGCATATGCTAATTCTCATTTTTTTGCAACATCAGAACAATTATCTCTCTAACGCTCTGTGATGGGAGGCAATGGAGAATCGAGTTTCAATTTTAGCAGAACCCAATGATTTGTGTTAAAAAATCGACTGCAACAATTGTATGTTGATTTGTGTACATGGGTGGAGGTATGAGAAGCGAAAAAAAGTCCTGCTATGAGTCATGGATAAAGAAACAAAAAATATCATATCTACAAGCAATAAGGTAACCCATATCTGAAATCGACATCAATTTCTCCCTATCATGAGGATCCAAGTGTTTCACGATTAATGAATTTTCCACATAAGACACAGTGTCGTAGAACACCTTGGAAAATAATGTTTCGTGTTGATGGATGTGAGTATTGTAACACCTCTTCTAATTTCCCCGCGATTTATATAATTAATCAGAGTTTAACATAACGAAAGGGCGTCACAATTTAAAAATTCAAAAATAACAAATCAGTGATCATGCTTTTACTGAAGAACTTATTAAATGTAATTTAAACCAATGATTATGTTTTACACAGCGGAAAGATAACATAAAATCCGGAATAATTCACTCAATAGTTATTCCCAACATAACTCAAAGGAAACAAGTTTAAATCCATAAAATTCCAAAACGATCGTTCCCTAGTGTTACAACTACCAGAGCATGACACTGACACGCGGACTATCTAAATAGCACAACTCTATAAGTTGTCCTCACCAATTCCCCGAGCAGCTATTCACTTCAATCTGAAATCATTAAAGTAAGGGTGGGATTTCATCAAGATTAAAATGCATTATACGTTTCTTTAAAACAATAAAACAATCAATACATTATTCCATCCGTATTAGCATGACCAAATTAACAATCCACAATTTCATTCCATACAATTCATTATGCACATAACAACAATTAATGCAATTATAACACTGGAAACCATCATAACATGTTATAATTACATATGCAATGCAGACTCAATGCATGTGGTACCAAATGTGAACCAAGTTCACACCCTGTTCCGTTTACACCTCGGAAAACAGCGACAGCGTCAATCAACGATTCGCCCATACACCACTGAGTCAAAAATCTAGCCTCACCACCACTATCCACTGGATACGGTTATTGGCTCTGCAAGTTCAATTCCACACAATGGGAATGAACCATCACCAGAATGCTTATGCATGCACATCAGAAGCATGCAACAATCCAAATACGGAATATGATCACACAACATTATTCCACTCATAATCAATAACAACAACAATACATGATAACAACAATCATGAACATATAACGTTAATTACAACACATGGAATTAACCTACAACAAGTATACACAGCGAATAATTCACGAATCACAACGAATTCTTGTTACGGAAGCCATATTAATTCTTCAAGATCTCAATTACTGGTTTTGAAAATATTTTTATTAGATAGTACTCGTTCTAAGCTTTCCAACGATACCAACTATGCCTAAATCGGAGTTACGGTCGAAAAGATACGACCGAAACCGTTTTCAGAAAATTACATTTCATTCCTGTACAGTATGTATCGACACAGAACCTCATGTGTCAATACATAGACTGCTTGCGTCGACTCATGGATCGTATGCATCGATGCATACAATTAAAATTCTGCATTTTTCAAATTTTGTTCAGTATGTGTCGATGCATAACACGTATGTGTCGATGCATAACTTTGATTTTCTTCCTATGAGTCGATGCATGACTCTATGAGTCGATGCATACGTTTTCCACGCCTCTGGTTTTCTAAATTTCTGCTGCTTGCATCGATTCATAATGCCATGTGTCGACCCATACTGCTGTTTTCCCACAAAATTGGTTTATTTCTTCACTGTTTCCAATTCCCATGGGTTCCATTCATCACCAAACTTTGCAATACACCAGAACAAAATTTATTAATGCGTTTTTACATCCAATTGACCACAGAATCATATTTTCTAATTAGCCTAGATTCATTCTTCATCCATTAATCGTTCTTATCAATTCCAATCGAATTATTACGTCGAATTATAACGTTAGGGCACAACCTAGAATCCTAATTCGAGATTCC
The DNA here is from genome assembly GCA_021764765.1 of Vicia sativa. Taxonomy (NCBI): domain Eukaryota; kingdom Viridiplantae; phylum Streptophyta; class Magnoliopsida; order Fabales; family Fabaceae; genus Vicia; species Vicia sativa. Next base: position 284,240,764 of record CM038793.1, on the reverse strand, counting down.
TAATGGATTAGATTATTCTATTGATCATCAAAACCTATAAGGCATAATAATCAGATCAAATCACCCCTTACCTCGCGATGAATCTTCGAATTCTGACGATTTGACTTTTTCTCCTCTTCCTCTTCTCACTTTTTCCCTTTATTTATTCCTTTTTATTTTCCAAATAATAGAAATAAATAAATTAGATTAATTAGAGCCTTTTACTCTACACACCTCCCAAATCTACTTCACACCCGTAACACATCCATTTATTTAATTAATTAATTAAATCCATTAATTCAAAAATGTCAATAATTAAACCTTTAATTAAATTAATAATTAAATTTCTAATTATTTAATAGTTGAATTAATTTGGGGTGTCACAAGTATCTAATTGCTTCTTAACATCAAAACATGCATATGTGTCCCATTCCAACGCAGTTGCAATACAACGGTAACCACAGTTTCCATCTGGTTTTACATCAATAATATCTTCAATGTATGGATGAAAAAAGTAGGAAATTATGGCAGATACTCACCTTTTGCAGAAGTGGTACAAGGTTGCCTATGAATCGGTATGGTTGACGATTGACTTCCACTTGGTTGTGTGCATGATCTCTTTGTAGTCTGACTCCCTTGCGCAGCTTCAACATATTTCCACTGACTTGGGTCACGATGCACATCACTTTTCATACCCTTTTTACTCTTCTTAACTCCTTTCTTTGATGGCTTATATTTCACCGGCGGTGGACACATTGAAGTTGTTGATTGATAGACTAGGTCACAAACTTTTTTTCCAACACTCTTTGTCCCACAATATTCAGAGCACTAAAGTGTTTCTTCAAATCTTCACACTCCTCTTCCAAATCCCACCTTTTCTCTTCAGGAATCTCCTCATATTCTACAATTTGCAATTTTGTCCAAAACACATGAATTGTTTTTAAAGGTATAGGTGTGCCTAAAATTTGAAAACCCGCAAGCTAACACGCACACGGTAACCTATGTGTTGTTCTAATGTAACAACAACACCTCTCTTTGCTTGCACCAACATATTTGACTATTTCAAGTTCCTTTCCAATGAGTTGTATACACTATCTTGAAACAAAATCGTGTAACTTAGAATAGAATGGGGTGTTATACTTGTGATCAATATTGACAATACTTTTTTTGAAACGACACCCTTATATAACCTAACTGCAACTTCAACATTGTGTTCACAACATCCCAACTTGCACATAAATCACCATGACTTGTAGTCAATATGTTTTCGGTCTCAATGTGCAGACTCCACCCTAGACATCATAAACACATTACATAAACAACTCTCAATTTAATGCATAAACATAAACATTTCATGTTAGAAGAATGTACCTGTTTGTTGTTGTGTTCCCTAAATGAGTGATTTTGTTAGTCCATGCAGCAACAAACGTTCTTTATATGGTGTTAACCATGTTTCTTTCACATACTTCACAAATTTAGGAATATCACCACAAACACTCTCAAAATGGTTCAGATGCACATCAAATTCACCTTCTGTATTTGAATACATCATGTTGTTCCATTGATCCATGATATGTTCCTCTAATTTCACATACTCCTTACACTTCATGCTAACGTTTTTTGAAATGTCAAACGTACATAGCATATGAGAAGCATTCAGATACACCGACTTAATGACATTCATTAGTGCAAGCTCCCGATCCGTCACCATGACATTTGGTAGCAATTTCTCAGAATAAAACAACTCTTTCAACCTCTCCAGCGCCCATGTGAAGTTCTCTTCCCTTTCATGTTCCAAGTATGCAAAAGCAACTGAAAACGTCAATTTTGTTGATGTAACACCAACAACCTCAAGCAGTGGTATCTGGTACCTATATAATTACAAAACTCAGACAATTCAGCAACAAACTCACTCAACATATTTTTAAGATGTCATGAAATTAAACTTAAAATTCTTACCTATTTGTTTTGTAAGTGCAATCAAAAATCAACACCATCGGAAACATATTCAAGAACTTCACGAATCGGTGTCCAAGATATCGACCACCATATCTGAATTGTCCTTATTTCTAGACCAATACAAGTATTTCTCTTGGTGAACAAGACCCAATAACATTTGCATTTCTGTCATTGCACCTCTCTAGTTCATTATGTATGTTGCTCTAGCTTTATATATTTGGGTAATACTCCTAAGGTTTTCTGGATCTTTGTCTTTCAAAGCAGAAACTATGTACCTTGGAGCCATGTTGTACCGTCATGTCATTCACAAACTTTCTTTCTTCCTCTTTTAGACGGCCCAAAATGTCATGCCCTACCAATTCTTTGTCTAGTTTATGATTGTGCATCCCACATCTTACCATCACCTTCCAACCATCACCACTCGGAACAGATCTCAGCCTGAATGGACATTTAACCTTCATAGAATAAGTGCCATCGGAAGGAGATGCAACTTTATTTTTCCTTTTGTAATTACCTCCTCACACCTATAATCAATTTATCCTTCCTCCCTCGCATACCATTAGCAGTGTCGGTTCAGATAGTAACAACAACAATACCATGAGTTTTTCCAATTGACCGTGCCCATTCAAAAAATTTCTCTCGCGATTCAAAAATCTGGCAATCACAAAAACGTATAAATAGCTAAATTAAATCAATTTAGGAAAAAATATGAAAATGCGTATAAAGTCAAGTATAGTGTACCGTATCGGTGATGAAGTACTGCGTAAGATCAATACATGAATCCGTAGAAGAAGTCGAAGCTGCCGATCTGGACCACAAATATATAACACTTCATCTGCCATACCGAAAATTTCAGGTTTCAACAAAATTTCCGATATATATCGAAAATATGGAATTTTCGGTATTATTTCTCGTACGTGAAATAACGAAAATAAATCACTACGTCATAAATGACCTACGAAAGTGCTTTTTTGGGCTTTTAAATCGCTTTCGTAGGTGGCGTTGCTATAGGTTTTAGCAGCGCTTTTTGTTTTGGCAAAAGCGCTTTCGTAGGTCTATCTAAGGAAACGCTTTTTTCTAAAAAGCGCTTTCTTAAGTAGACTTTTAGCAGCGCTTTTCTCTGGAAAAGCGCTTTCTTAGGCCTACTTTAGAATGTCTTCTATGCTTTCTGTAGGCATCCTAAGAAAGCGCTTTTCAGTAAAAGCGCTGCCTTAGGCTACTTTTGAAAGTGCTTTTTGATAAAAAGCGCTGCCTTATGCCTACCTATGAAAGCGCTTTTAAAAGCGCTTTCTTATGTATATCTTAGGCAGCGCTTTTACTCAAAAAGCGCTTTCTTAGGTGGCCTAAGGCAGCGCTTTTACTGTAAAAGCGCATTCTTAGGGTTTTTACTGAAAAACCAAAAATTTATATAATTTTTAAACCTGCATTTTTTGCAGCATTATTTCATAAACCTTTAATTCATAAACCTGTAATTCATATACCTGTAATTCATAAACCGGTAATTTACAATCCTAATCCTGTTATTTCAACAAAGAGATTATATACAAATATACCATTGTTATCCAAAATATATATACACCATTGTAATTCAATTCACATATTTTTAACATTACCAAAATCAACCCTAACAAAATCAGCTATAACAATAACTAAATCAGTCCCAACGTATGAACAAAACACGATCAATTATATATTCAAGGTCCTGGTTCTGCATGATATGAACATAATAACATGATCAATATTGTATTCACACAACAATGTATTCATAACCATTTTCACACAATAATGTATTCATACCTTATAGGATTCTTTGCTCAATAAAATATTGACACAATTCCTCTTTGAGTTCTTCCAACTGAAGTTTCTTATAATATGCACACTTGTGTTCATCGAAGTACTACATAACAAAACAAATAATATGCATGATTTAGTTAAAAATAATAAATTATATGAAATATCCGATAAATAATAAAACAAATCCTAAGTTATAAATCCATACCGTGACTGGAATCTCTATTTGATTCATTTGAAGGATTTCTTTGATAAACTTCAAAACGAAGTATCCACAATCTACGCCGTTTTGTTGTTGAGGATACTACATAGAAAAACAAATAAGAATATATAGTTGTCTTGTTTTATCAAGTAGCATAAATATTATACGCAAAGTTGTGGAAATTAATGTATCTGCACTTTGATCCAATTAATGTTGTTTGATTTAGACTGTGGTACCCGAGCTTCTCTTTGACATCGGAATACTTGTATTGCTCTAACAAAATAAAAATATATATTTAGAACAATGTCACAGAAATAATTAAATATATAAATACACACGAATATTTAGAATAATCTCACTTACGTATCAATCATTAACCTTATATCCGGATAATTTGTCCAATCACCGTCAATCGAATTTAGATAATAGACCACTTCTATTATAGGATCCATAGCAACCAACAACCAGTGAGATCTATAAATTAAAACAACAATTTAGATGAAAATTTTCATGCAAAAAATACGAATATTAAAATGAACTTAGAATGAAAATCTAACCCTGTAGGAATAATATTATACGCCAAAAGATACAAGCTTTCTGTACTGTCAGTTGCCATGAATCTCTCGACTAAGTGCTCTCTTACTGACTCTGGTTCCCTAACAATTGTCGCTCCGCTGACACGGGAGGAAGACACGAAATGGAATCTATTTGAAAATTGATTCCTGCACATCAATTTGTCATATAACGACCTTAAATAAAAACATAATTAATATTAGACTATTTTCATTGAAATGTTTTAAAAAAATGTTCAACCAATTAAATAATATATTGATCGGGTTACCAGATGTATGAGTGCATAACACTGACGCCTAATTCTCTATGAAGAAAAATTTGTTCCATGTCCTCTTGTCCAATTGTTTCGGTGTAAGGAAAATCAAAGATACCTTCATCCATATCCATTTAACGAATACCATCATTCATCAAATCTGATGTTCCCACTAGTGTTTCAAGACACTGCCGGAATCTAGGCACAAATTTTCTGACAGGAACCCTTTTCTTGGGTGGTACCCTACCAACTTTCTGGCTCACTTGTTGTGACCCTTGAAAAGATACCTAAAATTTATATAGACTTAGGTAAACTATAAAGTTATGCAATTTTTTATTCGGCTCATATAATTAACACTTTAAACGTACCTCTTTTGTGATGCAAAGACTCACCATGCTGCAAAATCCCTTTATCCTTAGATGCGAGTTTTGTAGGAGTCTAAAATTACCATGTAAAAATGAGGTCGAATCTTGAATACTTAAAGATTCCTAATGATTTTCAACATACCTGATCATCTATGAAAATGAGGTATGATGGCCATGCAACAAAAGATTCTACCGCATCTCGTAGCAATGTGGTCTCAACAACAATGTCAGGTACCAGTAGCAACGCATCCAGATCTAAAGCAACATCAACCGATACTTTCATCTAAAGCACAATCAAACCAATGATTTCACATCATAATAGTCTTAACTACCTAAATCCAATCATGCTATTTGTTTAATTCAACTTCAAATCACTTTCTTTAGATTTGTAGCGTAACAGTGGACACAGTTGAATTCAAATTCAAAATTAATCGACTAAAACAAATCCAGGCAGCCACAATTCAATTGATTACTCAAAATAAAATGACATTTCTCGCTCAAATTCAAACAAAAGAAACGACATAATGCCCAATCAAAATTAATATCGATTATACGTGTTTGGTATATGAGCTTCCTAGATCGAATAACTAACTATAAAACTATGAAAAACTATGATATTGTTTATGAAGCTAATACTTAAAGCACAAAACTAAACAAAAAATTCAAGAGAAAAAGAAACTAACGAAGAAAAAAGAAAAGGTTGATCCAAGCTATTGAAAACACTGATAGTCAAGTTATCTTTAGTGAAGCCTTAATCTGAGGTCCTGGAAACTGTCCATTAATCATATACCCTGCCATTTCATAAAACAAACATTCAATACATTTCATTAGAAAATAACGTAAGAAAAGAGAAGACGGCGGAGGAGTACCAGCTAACACCCAGAAGACGACAGAGGAGTACCAGCAAACACCCTGAAGACGGCGGAGGAGTACCAGCAAGAACAATGGAAACTGGTGCGAAGAAGCGAAGACGACGGCGAGGTTAGCTGACAGAGGGAGTATGTCGTGGCTGAGCGAAGAAGCGAAGACAGCGGAGGAGTATTATGAAGATGAAGGAAGAAGAACGGCAGAGAAGAAAAAGTTTGCAATCGTGTTTTCTGAGAAACTAAAATCGTGTTTTCTGAGTTTAGGGTTTATTAATTTTAAAAATAAAATTAGCTACGAAAGCGCTTTTAAAAGCGATTTCTAAAGGCCAATTATAAGAGCGCTTTTTCCTTAAAAAACGTTTTCGTATCATAGTCCTATAGCAGCGCTTTTAAAAGCGCTTTCTAAAGGCCAGATATAAGAGCGCTTTTGAAAAGCGCTTTCTAAGGCTAACTTTTAACAGCGCTTTTCAAAAGCGTTTTCTAAGATGAGATTTTCTAAGGCCTTTAGGAGCCCTTTTTGAAAAACGCTTTCTTAAGATACCCTTTGAAAGCGCTTTTTTTAAGCGAATTTTTTTTAACCTATGAAAGCGCTTTCTCCTATTTTATTAGTAATAAAAAGGCGTTATACCTGACCTAAAAAAGGCGTTTGCAAAAAGAAAGAAGGGAATTAAAACAAAGTAACAAAGGAATTAAAACAAAATATCACGTATATTTTAATCTTTTTAGCACAAATTAATAAGTTTTAGAGGCTCATTCATAAGAGTTTTTGCTTATAATATTAGTGTCTTTAACTCTTATGTTGAATTTATGGTTATCATTTTATCTAGGATTAATACATAATTTGTCTCCTGTAAAAAGATAAAATCACCGATTTTCGTCGTCAAATTTTCGTCCTATTTTTATGAAATTGAATTGCCACAACATTTTTAATGGTATGGCGTTCTCACATAGGGATGTCAGTTTGGACCTGTTAATGGGGATCCTCATGGGAACGCCTGTCGGCCCCAAAGATGGGGAATTTTCCCGTGGGGCGGGATGGGAGAAAAATTCCCGAGAGCATTTGGGACGGGACGGGAATACACCCCATGGGACCCCGCCCCGCCTATTATTTTAATATAGTTAATTTAATATATATTTTTAGATTAGGTTTTTAGTCATTTCCTTTATGTTTTTTATAAAATAAATAAATAAATATTCATGTATTTATTAAGAGAGAAATGTAAATATTAGACCCTAAAAAGTTGAAGCGTTTCATTTTCTTCCAGACATTTAGAGTCTCACACGTTAGACTCCTTTTTCTTCTCCATCAAATCTCCATTCATCTTCCTCTTCCAATTCCATCTTCTCTATTTGGTGTGCTTCCATTATTCACTCTTACAATTTCATCAATAAGGTTTGATTTTCATAAATTTGTTCATGTAATTATTTATAGGAAAAATAGATTATTTCTCTTTGATTCTCATAAATCTGTTTATAGAAAAAAGTAGATTGTTTCTCCTTGATTCTCATATACCTGTTCATGTAATTGCTTATAGGAAAAGTTGATTATTTTGATTAAATTTAAATTAAATTGTTTAGAAATTTTAGAGTTATCAAATCATTTTCATATTAAAAAAATATAAAATAATTAAAAAATTACTCATTTTTATCTCCTTTTAAATATTTTTGTGTTCATTTTTTATCTATACTATGCATTTGTAATTAAAATAATGTCGTCAGTTTTTCCTTAAAATAATGTCGTCAGTTTTGCAAGGAGAAGTTGGAAAGAGAGACATGATTGATCATTACTTGTTTGGATATTTTGCTTAATATTTTAGTTTATTTATATGTAACTTTGTTTTAAGTATTTTGATATTTCTACTTTACGTGTGTTATCAATTGAGCAAATAGAGATATGTTGACTTTTGCTTTTAGTTGACTTATTATGAAGTATTTTTTAGCTTTTCAAGCATACTCATGATGCTAAATTTTATAATTATCCCTTATTAGTTTTGATGAAGTATAGTTTTTTAAGCATAATTATGTTGTTGGATTTTTTTAGTTGTTTAGGCATATTGTTACTTTAAAAAAGTATTATAGTTCATTTTGTTGAATTTTATAGCATTTTATAGAAATTTATAAAAAAAATATTATTATTTTGTGTTCCATTAGTATTTTTAATAAAAAATAATAAATGTCAAACACTAGTATTTTTTAATAACATAATAAATATGTGAATTCTTTGTGCTTTTTATTTTTATAGAAGATATAAACATTTTAAAAAAATAAAATATTAATGAATAAATGTAGGATCTATGGGGATTCCCGCGGGGAACGGGGATCCGCGGGGAACGGGGATGGGGATAGAAATTCCCCCGTGACGGAGATCGGGGACGGGGACGGGGAATGAATTTGATGGCGGGAAAAAAGATGGGGAAGTGTCCCCCGGCCCCGCCCCGCTCCATTGACATCCCTATTCTCACATGACTCTTTAAAAGATTTTATTTATTTTAATTTTGCGTTGCTTTCACATGTAATTTTATATAATTTCTCTTAAAAATAAATTAAGATTGAATAAATTAAATATTTTGCTTTGGTACAATTGTGGAGAGAAATTAACTTGGCACTCTCTCAATTATATTGGGCACTGCTGCATGTTTTCATAATTTTCAATGGACAAATTTAAGTTAAAAGTGCAAATTAAGTTTTCGGTAATTCATACAAAAAAATTTGGTAACAAATAAAAATTCTGATAGTTTATTTTTAAATTGCCGATACGAATTATGTCGAAATTTTCGTTAAAAATGTACAATTTAAAATTTGTGATAAAAACTTTTTCAAGAGTATTTATCAAAAATATTAAAATTTGTGGTAAAAATTTTAGAAAATTATAATTTTTTATCATAAATTTCAAAATTTCTGATATTTATTTTAAATTTTTAATGTAGTTTTGAAATTTTTGATAAGAACTCATGAAAGTTATGTTTTTTATTGAAAATTTAGAAATTCAATATAATTTTAAAACTTCCGGTAAAGTTTCATACTTTTTAAAATTCAATAACTTTAGGCAATATTATAACTGGAAAAAACATGCAATATGTGGATTGCTAGATATAACTATAGGGATCTCAATTGTGAAGCTCTGTTGTTTTCTAAAACTCCAAAAGAGTAATGTTATTCATATACCAAAATACTATATCAATATTTACACTAAATACTATTTATCGTATAAATTTTTTTATTTATAAACAGTAATATATTATTATAATAATATTTTTATAATAAAATTATATTTTTTAATAATAAAATAAAATTGGTTAATAAAATATAAAAAAATAATTAATGAAGTGATGAAATTGGTTAATAAACGTTAAAATATAAAAATTAATTTAGTAGGAAAATAAGGTTGCTTAATATAAAGTAAAAAGTTGGGTAATAAAATATTGAAGTTGGTTAATAAATATTTAGATATCATAAATAATTTTTAGTAGTAAAATAAAGTTGATTAATGAAGTGTAAAATATTGGTCAATGAAGTTATGAAGTTGGTTAATAAACACCCAAATAATTTTTACTATTAAATTATTTTTAATATGTAGTCATTTATTAACCAACTTCATCACTTCATTAATCAATTTTTTATATTTCATTAATCAATTTTATTTTACTATTAAAAAAATATAATTTTTTTGTAAAAAAATAATATTATAATAATACATTACTGTTAATAATTTTTTTTAATATATAAATAGTGTTTGGTGTAAGTATTAGTGTAAGATTTTAAAGTACGAATAATATTACTCAATCTAAAATGTTAAACTTGGTCACCAATTTTGCCATCCACAAATTTGGTTTCAATCAATTTCGTGTTTCCACTGAATTTGTGTCGTCATCTCTATCTCATCCTTTTCATCGATATCTAATCAGTTTAAAATATTTTTTTGAAAATATTTATCCCCATAACAACATAGCTTATCATAATCATAATCATAATCCTTCCCTATTTTAAATTTGTAAATAAAAGTGTTTTGTCGAGACTATAGGTGGAAGAAAAAGAAATGACTAGGACAACTAAGTTTGAGATTTTTTGATCATATGGATCTATCTAGATTAGAGGAACTTGATTGAGGTTTTTGAACCTTATGGATCTAGATGACTACAACGTTGTTGTTATGGGTGTTTGAGTGGTGTGTTTGAAGGTGAAAAAACACAAAAATGGAGGTTGAAATTAGTTGATTTTTTCTGATTAAGATTTGTTATTATATTATGATTGTAATGTTCATAAATTTATTTAGATTCTGATAGATAACAACAGAATAATTTTAAGCAGGAGTAAATAAAATAACAAGATAACACACAAGCAATTTATCCTAATTTCTCATATAAATCAGGAGTAGTCTAGGCCTCTCGCATTTCCAAGAGATTTTCACTACGACCAAATCTGATTATAAGTTGCTCAAGCACACAAACAAGAGATTTTTAATGCTTAAACACACCAGTAAGAGACTTTAATGCTCCACCACACAAGCAAAAGATTGTTGATTTCTTAAGCACACAAGCAAGAGATTTTACTGCTCAAGCACGCAGGCTAGAGATATCACAAATGCTCAAGCACATAAGCAACAAACTTCACTGCTCAAGCACACATGCAAGAGACTTCTAACAATCTATCAAATAGATAAAGGGTTAAATACACAAATCCCCCTGTAATGTTAGCTAGTTTTGATTTTATCCCTTGTAAAAAAAAAAAAATTAACCCCTCTTATGTTATATAGATTCCCTCATAGAACCCCTAATAGCCAGGTGGCATGGAAGATTCATCGGGTATTTCAAATACTGGCCACATTGTATTTTTTTTACACATATGGCATTTTGGTATATCATTTCAAACAACATAGTTGGCAAATAACACATATACTTCTAAACTACCCCCTTGCAAAAATTAGGGTTCATCTAAAGAACAAAAATTTATGAAGAAAACGAATGTTTGCAACAGTACGAAGACGATAACGAACGGTGGCACACAATCATAATCGAAGAAGAAGACGAAAACGAACACATAATCCTTGTCATTGAAGCGTGTAATGTTTCAGGTAAGTTGATTTACGAACTTCATCAATCGTAATCGTTAATATCCGTGTTAGTGCGTTTTATTTTGTGCGAAATCTATATTTTTGATATGTGGGTATGATTTATTCACGGGATTTGCAACATTTTAGGGTTACTTTTCACCATGGGGGTGACATTATTAGGGTTAATCCAGATGAAATTATTTACAGAAGGGGGGATTGATTTGATTGTAATTGGGATACATGTTGTGAACTGGACAATGAATAACATTGGGAAGTTGGTGAGTTGGTTGGGGTATAAGGATGGTAGTTTTAGGGTATGGGTAAAAGACTTAGATATTCAAGAAGGATTTATTTTGATAAGAAAAATGATGATGCTGTCGATTTTGCTTTATACTTTAGCGCGATGAATATTAATGGAGATTTATTTGTGGAACATTTTCTTGGAAACATGGATCCTACGGATAAGGAACCTAATTGTGTTAATGAGGAAAAGATGATAGAAGAGGAGATTGTGTTAGAAGAAGAGATTGTTGAAGGGTTAGATGACATTGAAGATGATAGAGCTACTGCTCTTGTTAATTGCTTTGAAGTAATTAATGTAACATTTCCTATCAACGAAGATGAAGGTCCTAGTGGGCTTTTGCTTAAGCCCGATAAGAGTATGGATGAAGATGATTACTACAATGATGAATTGAATATTTATGACCCAGATGATTCTTGTGATGATGAAAGGCCCAAGTATGAGACGTTTAAGAAAGAGCACCTCAATAAGGACTTTAAATTTAAGTGGGGCATGGAATTTAATTCTCTTGCTGACTTTAAGGAATCAATTCGTGAGTGATCCTTACTAAATGGGAGAGAAATTAATTTTATGAAAAATGAGGACCATATGGTAAGGGTAGTGTGTAAGGCTAAATGTGGATTTTTAGTCTTATGCTCTAATGTGGGCCATAAGGTAAGGGTAAGGGTAGTGTGTAAGGGTAAATGTGAGTTTTTAGTCTTATACTAATGATCAGTACTTCCCTTTGGCCTTTGGTGTGGTTGAAAATGAAACAAATGAGAGTTGAACTTGATACTGAAGGAGTAGAGGAGAAACCTTGGTTCTACTTAGTAAAGAGGTATCTCGAGGCTCAAGAATATCCTGAAGGGGCATTTGTCAATGACAAGAAATTTCTAAGAAGATTCGCTGCCAAGTTCTTCTTAAGCAACGATATCTTATACAAACGCAACCATGACTTTGCCTTACTCGGGTGTGTAGATGAAAAGACAACTGAACGAGTTATGGAAGAACTACATGAAGGCACCTTTGGTACTCATTCCAGTGGACATACAATGGATAAGAAGATTCAGAGAGCAGGTTACTATTGGTCCACTATGGAAGCTGATTGCTATCGCTATTCCTGATCTTGTCACAAATGCCAGATATACGCAGATAAAGTGCACGTGCCTCCAGCTCCATTGAATATTCTGACCGCTCCTTGGCTTTTTGCAATGTGGGGTATTGATATGATTGGAGAAATCAAGCTGACCTCTTCTAATGGGCACTATTTCATCCTTGTTTCTATAAACTACTTTACAAATTGGGTAGAGGCAGCCTCATTTACATCTGTTACCAAGAATGTTGTGGCTCGATTCATCAAACATAATCATATTTGCCGATATGACATCCCTGAAAGGATTATCATAGACAATGATATCAATATCAATAACAAAATGATCACCGAACTTTGCACGTAGTTCAAGATTAAGCATCACAACTCCTCTCCATATCGGCCAAAGATGAATGGCGCAATGGAAGCCACCAACAAGAATCTTAAAAAGATCATACAGAAGATGACAATGATGTAAAAGGATTTACATGAGATGTTTCCATTTGTTCTCCACGGTTATCACGCTTCAGTACGAACATCTACAGGGGCAACCCCATTCTCTCTCGTATACGATATGGAAGCAGTTCTACCAATTGAGGTTCATATTCCTTCACTTAGAGTTTTAAGAGAGGCGAAGTTAGACGAAGACGAATGGGTCCAAACTCGGCTTGACCAGATAAACTTGATCGATGAGAAACGGCTCACAGCCATCTGCCATGGACAAATATATCAGAAACGCATGATCAAAGCCTTCAATAAAAAACTCAAGCACCGAGTGTACCAAGTTGGCAATTTAGTAGTCAAGCGCATTATCCTACCACAAGGTGATCCCAGGGGAAAGTGGACTCCCATGTATGAGGGGCCATTTGTAGTTAAGACAATATTTTCCAGCGGAGCCATGATACTGGGCACTATTGATGGAGAAGACTTCCCGCACCTTGTGAACGCAAACATAGTTAAAAAATACAACGCATAAACGAGACCTGCTTGGTCGAATGACCTAGGAAAAAATAAGGGCGTCCTGACAAACCAAAAGTGTTCGGGAAAAAGTTAGGGACATATATAAAAAATGTACACCCGACAAGTCGAAAACCTGCAAAGTCGGCCTGGGCAAAAAAGGGTATACCGGTAGACTGAAAACCCGAAAGGACGGTCTAGGCAAAATTTAGGGATTAAAGCGTATGACTATGTCTCGTCAAGATGACCTACTTACAGACTACACTACCATCAGCTTCAAGTTCAAATGGCGCAGGTCAATCTAATCACTTTCTTCTAGCAGCAAGGAGATGAGATAGTCAAAAATATATGAGCAATAACAGAGTTGAAACTCAACGAGATTATTTCCACATAGCTTTTACTATTTTTCAAATGCTTCTGACAATTTCCTTTTACTAGGATATTTGTCTCTTTGTACGCGAACTTCCTGTCTATAGGTCTACTTTTCAAAATCAATATAATTCCTCTTTTTCCAGTCTCAAACTTTTACATTTATCTGTTTTGTTTGCATAAGTCCAATGATTGCTCTGAATGATTATATGCATTTGACAATAAATATATGCTCACAAATACATGAAAAGCAAACAGAAACAACAATTACTACATGCTCTAGAAATTGAGGTGACAACCTAAGCCATCAACACATCCCCGCAGAGTAAGTTTAGCAGAAATATTTCTACAGAATAAATCCCCACAGAGCCATCGCTCCCTCGACAGAGACAGATTTCCCAACAAGATTACTACTCTATCATCTCCTTTTAGCAGCGTCCACATTTCTACTTGTTACATTAAGTCTCTGAGCGGTAGCAAGACAATTTCCAACTCATCACGTTAGTCCCTGAGCAATGATCGTCTCAAATTCATCATGTTAGTCCCCGAACAGTGATCGTCTCAAATTCATCACGTTAGTCCCCGAGTAGTGATCGTCTCAAATTCGTCACGTTAGTCCCCGAGAAGTAATCGTCTCAAATTCATCATGTTAGTCCTCGAGAGGTGACAGTCTCAAATTCGTCACGTTAGTCCCCGAGCAATGATCGTCTCAAATTCGTCATGTTAGTCCCTGATCAATGATCGTCTCAAACTCATCACATTAGTCCCCGAGCAGTGATCGTCTCAACTCATCATGTTAGTCCCCGAGCAGTGATCGTCTCAACTTATCACATTAGTCCCCGAGCGGTGATCATCTATATTGTCACGCCAGTCCCCGTGCAGTGAACGTCAACTTTGTTACATTGGTCCCCGATCAGTAATAAATCATCAACCAACTTATTATATCAGTCTCTGAGAAATAATAGGTTGTTTAAAACCACATCATTCCCCAGCAAGGGTTATACACAAGATATTCATCCCCAATTGAGTATCACTCAAGGGTTATCATCCTCCAACAGCGTCAGTATCCATACCCGAAACTTGGTCAGATAGTGCACCGGAGGAATCCACTTCTCTCTTATCCCCTAGACAGGGTCTCCAACAACTATATCCCCAAGAAGAAGTCGAAGATCTCCAGCAGAACATTCCTATCTTCTGCAAGATGGATACACTTTGAAATACCACAATATCTACATTTATACATCATTCATAAAAAGTCACAGCATGTGCATACATAATTCGAGAGCATCATGACACATTTTCATGCATCATAATGTGCATAAAACTAACTTCGTTCTTTCAGGTTAAATTCTCAAACAGGCGAAAATTATTCACGAACTTCTACATGGAAGGTCAAAAGATTAAGCCCTAAACAAGACGGGAAAGCCATCTATACGACCAAGTCAGTATGAACCCTCGAAACAAGATGGGTTTACCAAATAAGGCAACTTGTAGATTAATTCCCGAAACAAGATGGGGCGACCAATCTACACAATCGAACGATATGAAGTCCAAAAATCAGACGGGTTTACCAACAAACAATAGGCTACAGATTAATACCCGAAATAAAACGGGGAAACTATCTATATCCCGACGAATACTTATCTCGGATAAAACTGATACGGAGATTTATTCTGACTCTCCTATCATCATATGGCATCTTTAAGCCCATCTTCGACTACACATTGTTATCTCTCCACCTGTAGAATGCTGCATATCCGGTTAAAAATCAATGTGTATTAATAACTTCATTCAAATACTGCCATGGAGTATAACATACAACTCACTCTCTAACATCAGTTTCTCTAAATGGGATCTATAATCCCATTCCAGTAGATCGTCAGCTGACAGTCTTCTTCCATACACCAGAGAGTGCAAATTTCAAGGGCATTGGAGTATTCAATCATCTTCTACCTTCTGGTCACGAATGACAAGCATACAAACCTAACCCCTCAGGTACTAGAAGATTGAACAGGGGAAACTATTATACCCTAAAATTTGATTAACCTAATTCAGTCTCCTATATATGAACAAGGATTCCAGATTCTTAGGGACGATTTTGGCAACCTCAAGAACCCTAACCTAGCTTGAAAAAACTGTGACTTTCAAGTAACTTGCAATCAAGGTTTTAACTTTATTTAGACCAAACAAAGCCTCAAACTACATTTCAACCAAGGTGCTAGCTTTATTTTCACTAACATATTTCTTATTATCCTGATTATTTTTGTATTTGCTATTCTGCATTTACAATTCTAGAAAAGGTGTATAGGTCGCACGATTTTTATTTTGTAATAGCGTAGAACATGGTCATGTCCCTTGAACATAGGGATACCATTAGCAAAGACGCTTACGAATAATATCATCATAGTCCCTTCGATACAAAGATCATAGTCCCTCGATGACCCTCGATGTTGCCTACGAATACATGATCTCGTCCCTCAATTGTTGCCTACGAAAAATGATGATCATCCCAAGAATTGCTAAAGGTATCCTTACATGTTGCCTTCTATGATCATACGATGACCCTTCGGTTATCCCTTTACATCCAAACGAATAAAGTTACCTGCCAACTAATGGTATGGATAACCTTATTCTAAAGGAGAAGGAAAAATAACATGGAAATGACCATTCTTAATAGGTAATAAGACTCTGTTGCTTGCTCCTATTAAAACACTTTTTACACCTCACACTTTTCAAAACACTTTGTATACATTCCAGCGTGAATCATTACAAAGTTAAACATCTTTACATTTCCAAACACTTCGTATACATTCCAACGAGAATCACTACGAAGTCAAAGCGAAATGCCTTTTCAAAATACATTTTCAAATTACACAAACACAAAAAGAAAATTTTCAAATTGAGCTAAGCAACTAAGAGCCCGTAGATAACTATAGATGGAAAGGGTGCTAATACCTTCCCTTTTCATAAATGCCTCCCATACTCAGAATCTAATGAAGGTCTTTTCCTGCTCTTTTCACCATCCCTTTATTGGATAAAAGAAAAGTCAACGGCAACTCTTGCTATCCGCAACATTTGCGATAAAAAGCAAAACAAACAAGTTAGTTATCCCACCGTGTTACAAAGATACATCGTATAAGAAAAATATGTATGGTAAAACATCAGATGAAGCATGTGTAGATGACAATACATCAGACATGGATGATGATACATCATATAATAAAAATAGATGAGCGAAACATCAGATAAGCAGAAAAGGATGGTAAAATATCATATGAGAAAGATACGGATGGTAAAACATCAGATGAAGCATGGTGAAACATGTATGCAAATGGTGCAAGAATGAGATATAAGGAGGGTGGTGATGGTACCTAATGAAGAAGGTATGTTGCCTCTTCACTGCGCATATAAAATAAGAAAATACCGCTGTGAGCGTCTTTGAATTCCCTCGATGATGAGTATCCCTTTTGGTCTTATCTCGATCATCCAATAATCGAGCATCCAGGTTGTATCAACAATCGATGACAATAATATCAACGAAATGATAAGTATCGTGGCAATACTTAAATGGTGATTAAAGCATGCAAAGAGATAAAATCCTGAGCTATAAAGAAATGAAATTCTAGATTATTTCGATCCATATGAGAAGAGGAAATCAAATTTACAATTAGAGATGTATAGAATCGACAATACGATAAAAAGTTTTGATAGACGAATAACATAAATCAATCGAAATGATTAAATAACTAATTAAATCAAATTATTTTATTTAATAAAATTAATTAACAAAATAATTAATAAAACTAAATGTAATCTTTAAATCTAATTAAATATTTAAAAAAATAATATTTTACAATTTTATTATTTGATAGAAATTAAAAGAAAATGAGATCATGAACAAGAAAAATAAGAATAAGAGTATATGGCCAGAAATGGATGTAAACAGGGGGGTGCTGAATAGCAAAGAGGTCCAGGCCCAAGATGAGGGTCCGCTGGATCCAGTATGGTGACTTCAGGGAGGTTCATGGAGAGTTGCTCGCTTCGGCAGCGTCAAAATTGATCAGATGGAAATTTGAGAGTGATGATGATGGCTTGATGAAAATCAAACGGCTGAGAGGCGATGGAGCGTGGCAGTTTGCATGAATATGCCTGCATGAGACAAAAAAAAAGAAGGTGGTGACAAGTGTCACCACCGTGTTAATCCCTAACTTATAATTTAATAACAAAATTTAACAAATAAATTAGTGAAATCACATATTGTTCTCTTTTTTTGCGTTGTACTCTCTCTCTCTCTCTCTTTGCTCTCGTTCTATTGTATTAGTCCGTCGGAGAAGACACTTCCGTCAGCCAAATATCGCCTTGGCAGCGGAGGCCAAGTAGGTGGGCGGTGTATTGTCTCCGATCATCATTTATCTCCTATCTTCTTCTTCGCCTTGCCCTTCTGATCACGAATCTGTGACTGGTTTTGTATGAACTCGCCAGAATCTCATGACTCTGTCGCGCCGGAAATCGCCACCTGGTGGCGGCTATGTCCCGATCTTTGATTTTCTTGCATTTTCTGCTTCGTTTTGTCCTTCTGGTTCTTAATCTAGTACTTGATTTTGCATATGCTTGAAGAGTTGTTGTAGATCTGAAAGGGGATTTGATCGGAAAAATAGCAAGTGTATTATTTTTACCGATGTAGTAATAATGGGATTTACCCCAAGTATCGATCTCGAGGATTGCGTAGGAAATACTGAGTTAGATGATTTATTCAATTGAACAAAAACAATAGTTTTAAGATTGGGTGGAATAAATCCTTACAGAAAGTAAAAAATTGACTTTTCGTTTGATTAAAGTATGCTAGGGTGAGTGTATAATTTGCCATGTAAAAACCTTCACTCTTTGATTTATTCAACAAGTTCATATCCTCAATTATCGATTCTCAATATTATTTTATCCTAATTCCTTAGTGACAAAACCTTTAACCTTCTTTCCTAATTTCAATTTCCATTTAAATTAGTAGAGAGGTTAAGCATGCAATTACCAAGAAGTATTTTGGTTAGAATAGGATTACCCTAGTCATAGGTGAAATTCTTAATAATGTCATTATTTAGAAAACTTTAACACGGCCGTCTGACTCTACTGTGTTAAAATAGTGAAATCCTATGGTCCCATAGGGTCAAACTACGAATTAATCTAAATAATGAAATTGATGCATAATGAACTAAAATGTTGACTAAAACAGAGAGATCAGTATTCTTAACATAACAAATTAGGGACACCCTCTAGCATTGGGGGGTTTAGCCTCTCATAGAATTCAAAAGTAGCATAATCAAAATATTAGATAAAGACATTACAATAGATTGGGTCTGCGATCTTCAATTGCTCTCGCGCATGAAGAATTCTACGTTCCCAAATCCGTTGAATCTCTGCTCTTCTATCGTGAATTATTCTCTTCGGTGGCAAAAAGTCCTCTTCTCCTTCTCAAAATCATGTTCATATAGTGTTAGGTCATTCCCAATCAATACCAAATGTCCAAAACACCCTTAATGACCCAAAACACTATAAAATAGCAAAAATCATAATTCTCAGCGTCATGGTTGACACGGGCCGTGTCCGATGGCACGGGCACCCGTGTCGGCCTCTGTCCACGCATGCTTTGCCCAAGCTTCCTGACACGGGACGTGTCAGTTGACACGGGCACCCCGTTTCAGCTCCTGTTTCTTCTCAAAAACTCTATTTCTGCGCTATTTTTGACACGGGTTGTGTCCCATGACACGGGTGGCCGTGTCAAGACCTCTGTAGCCTCAAATACTCTGATTGTTGCACTTCTTTTGCCTCGATTTATGATGTTTTATTCTCCTGACCCTGAAAACACTTAAGCACACAACCAAAGCATCAAATGTCGTAGAATGACATATAACACTAAACAATTACAAGAAACGATAACAAAGTTCAATGTTAAATATTCGTGTAGAAACCACCGATCAAACTCCCCCACACTTAAACTGTTGCTTGTCCGTAAGCGATAACTATAAGAACTTAATGGACTCACAGCAGTCGGTATTCATACGTGAGACTTCAGTTCACATTGCTCAAAAGGTAGTTTGTCCGACCTTCACATGACACAAAGAGTTTTCGGTAGGAACCTTTTAACCTGGAGCTTCCTCTTCAGATACCTCTCCAACTATGCTTTGTACCACTTAAGTCTTATCCTGATTTTCCTCCTTTTTCATTCGTACAATCAAATTAAGGCAATAAGAGTTAAGATGATCATCACATGCAAGGGATTAATCAGAACTTCTTATTTCAACACCAAACGAGCAACATTTGCTACTTTTAATCACCGATGAAATTTTCAAACTTTTGTAGTTATATATTGTCCTTTTGGACGACGTTTGGGGATCAACTCCCTTTGGGCTGAATAACCTGGTGAGGGCTACCCAACTTAGCGAGCTAGTTTCCTTTTACCGTCTTTTCATTATGATGCCATATTTATTTATTTCACAACCAATCTTACCTGCATGCGAATCAAGACTATGCCAAACTGTGTGAATAAACTACTCAAGGAATACTTTCCAGGATTCAAGTACTCAGGTACAATTCTACACGATAGACTCATACCATTGTCACGTTATTCAGAACTTTCTCCCTTCAAACAATCATCCCTTTATCTCGATATACTATTCCCGGGCTTTCAGAAACACAAGCTCTTGAGCAAATCAATACCAAAATTTTCGGATAAGATTAGTAAAAATTAAAAATTTCGGGGGAATTTTTCCT
This sequence comes from Vicia sativa, assembly GCA_021764765.1. NCBI lineage: Eukaryota > Viridiplantae > Streptophyta > Magnoliopsida > Fabales > Fabaceae > Vicia > Vicia sativa. The sequence goes on along the minus strand of CM038793.1, from coordinate 284,220,265 downwards.
TTTGGTTTTACGCAACACTTAACATCAAATTAACAAGTAAAAATAACCAAACAAAGCAATAAAACCTCCCCCAAACTTGAACTAAACATTAGCCTCAATGTTTCAGACCAAACTCAAGAGAAGTGACTCACAGAGGGTAACGCAACACCAACTGCTGCCTCTTAGCTTTCGCAAGAAAGTACCCCTTTTTATTACCTGCAAACAAAACAAAAAGAAAACTAAGTTATGAAAAGCGTGGGTTGCCTCCCACGAAGCGCTTCGTTTAACATCGCATGGCTCGACGCTTCATCCCATTATGGGGGTACTTTTTCTGCCACACTTTGTTGCTCATATTTTCTTCTTCTACTTTAACCATACCAACTGAAAAATTTATTCTATTCACCTGCACCTTGTTTCTTGACTTAAAACACCTTCATGGTCATTTTCAGATCAAAATATTTTAAGGTCAGATGACCTGTCTCGACATCAAAATTGCATCTGCTAGTCAACAAAAAGGGTCGACAAAGAATGATCGGCGTCTCTTCATCTTCAGGTATGTCCATGATTTGGAAATCCACTGGAAAAGAAAAAATTTCAATCTCTACCAACACATCTTCAGCTATCCCATATGACTTCTTGATGGTATGATCAGCAAATTTTAATTTTGTTTCACTCCCGCTTATCTTTTCAATACCAAGCTTCTTGAAGATTGATAATGGCATTAAATTCACACTAGAGCTAGAATCAATTAGAACCCTTTGGAAAGTTCTATCTTTTATGGTGCATGGTATTGCCACTGATCCAGGGTCCTTCTGCTTGACAAGTATTTTTCTCTCGGGCGCAATTGCACACAACTTCTCATCAACGTGTACCTGTTCATCATTCGTCAGCCTATTTTTTGATAGAACCTCCTTCATGAATTTTTGGTACAACGACATTTTCTCAAGTGCTTCAAAGAAAGGTATGTTAATCTCCAGCTTTTTGAATAGTTTGACGAATTTATCGAATTCCTTCTCCTTTGTGTCCTTCTTTGCCGCTCGAGCGGGATATGGCAGCCTAATCTCAAGTTTAATCTTCTCTTCCGCTGGCTTCACAGGTAGCACCACTTCTGCCTGCTTTTTCTTGTTCTCTCTCACTTCTAAATCAACTTCTATAATATTATCATCAGATTTTACCTCTTCTTCTCCTTCCTTGGCAACCTTTTCACTTCTCCTTGTTGTGACAGCATTCACATTCTCATGGCTCTTCTGATTGCCTTGAACTTGCTGAGTTATTTGTTGTGCAATCTGCCCCAATTGGACCTCTAGATTTTTAAATGCAGCTGTGGTGTTTCTCTGATTGCTTCTTGTTTCTTCTTGGAATTGGGAAGTGTGGGCAGCCATCTTTTCAATAGCTACCTCCCATTCTGCCTTTTGAGGAGTTTGTTGCTGCTGATCTTTCTAGGAAAAATTCGGATGATTCTTTCACCCAGGATTATTCTGGTTCAAGAACTTTATATCCTCAATTTGTTTTGGAGTTGCAAAACATTGCACAGTCATGTGTGGTCCACTACAAATGTCACAAATCACATTTTTAACCTGTGCTACCTGTTGAGTTGCCATGTTCATAGCTTTGATCTTTTTCTCCACTTCTGCAGCAATCACCTCTTCGAGTTTTAATTGTTTGTTTACTTCCAACTATAAATAAATCACTCCCTCTGGTTTACTTGTAGCTCTGTCATACATTTCCAAATGCTCATTTGCAACAATGGCTTCAATGATCTTCTTAATACCAGTGGCTGTTGTAAAGTTGGATGAGCCACCGGCAGCCGTGTCAATAAGTTGCTTTGTCTTTATCATGAGGTCATTCACAAACATCTACATTTGTTCCGTTTGGTCCATGTTGTGAGTGAGACAAGCTACCAACAACCTCTTGAATCTCTTATAGGAATCACTAAGTGACTCTCATTCTTTCTGCTTAAATTTCACAATCTCATATCTTTTGCAAATATAAACAGAAGCAGGGAAGTACTCATCAAGAAAAAAATTCTCCATCTCTTCCCAAGTAGAAATACTACCAGCAGGTAGTGAGTAAAACCACTCTTCAGCATCTTCAGACAGGGTAAATGGAAACATTCTTAGTTTCTTTGCTTCATCCGTATGCCCATCAATCTTCAATGTGGTGCTCATGGTCAAAAAACTCTGTAAGTGTTTGTTGGCATCTCCATTGACCTTTCCGGTGAAAGACCTTCTCTCAAGCTGATTGATTGTTCTAGGATGCAATTGGAAATTAGGCACATTCACTAGATGGTTTACAACTGTCAACCTGTCACCTGGTGCATTTGCCCCACCATAATCCCCAAGAAGTCTCTCTGGTGGATCTTCAGCCACGATCTCTTCCTCTTCTGACTTTGACTTTGTATGAACTGAATGTTCCTCGTCAGAAGCCAGTCTGGCTAATTGAGCTCATCTTCTCCTTTCGCGAAAATTTCTTTCAATTTTTGCGTCAAAAATAAATTCAACTGAGGGTTTTCCTCGCATACAAAGATTAGACAATTTATTAGTGGTAATAATAAAATAAACAGAAAATAAAATTTTAATTGCAGAGCTATAAAATTTCAATTGAACAATAATCAACTCGGTATTTTTGCAATCCCCGGCAACGGCGCCAAAAACTTGATCGTAAAAATAGCAAGTGTACTATTTTTACCGATGTAGTAATAATGGGATTTACCCCAAGTATCGATCTCGAGGATTACGTAGGAAATACTGAGTTAGATGATTTATTCAATTGAACAAAAACAATAGTTTTAAGATTGGATGGAATAAATCCTTGCAGAAAGTAAAAATTAACTTTTCGTTTGATTAAAGTATGCTAGGGTGAGTGTATAACTTGCCATGTAAAAACCTTCACTCTTTGATTTATTCAACAAGTTCATATCCTCAATTATCGATTCTCAATATTATTTTATCCTAATTCCTTAGTGACAAAACCTTTAATCTTCTTTCCTAATTTCAATTTCCATTTAAATTAGTAGAGAGGTTAAGCATACAATTACCAAGAACTATTTTGGTTAGAATAGGATTACCCTAGTCCTAGGTGAAATCCTTAAAAATATCATTATTTAGAAAACCTTAACACGACCGTCTGGCTCTACTGTGTTAAAATAGTGAAATCCTATGGTCCCATAGGGTCAAACTACGAATTAATCTAAATAATAAAATTGATGCATAATGAACTAAAATGTTGACTAAAATAGAGAGATCAGTATTCTTAACATAACAAATTAGGGACACCCCCTAGCATTGGTGGGTTTAGCCTCTCATAGAATTCAAAAGTAGCATAATCAAAATATTAGATAAAGACATTACAATAGATTGGGTCTGCGATCTTCAATTGCTCTCGCGCATGAAGAATTCTCCGTTCCCAAATTCGTTGAACCTCTACTCTTCTATCGTGAATTATTTTCTCCGGTGGCAAAATCCTCTTCTCCTTCTCAAAATCAGGTTCATATAGTGTTAGGTCATTCTCAATCAATACCAAATATCCAAAACACCCTTAATGTCCCAAAACACTATAAAATAGCTAAAATCATAATTCTCAGCGTCATGGCTGACACGGGCACCCGTGTCGGCCTCTGTCCACGCATGCTTTGCCCAAGCTTCCTGACACGGGCACCCCGTTTCAACTCACGTTTCTTCTTAAAAACTCCATTTTAGCGCTATTTCTGTCACGGGCCGTGTCCCATGACACGTGTGGCCGTGTTAGGACCTCTGTAGCCTCGAATACTCTGATTTTTGCACTTCTTTTGCCCCGATTTGTGATGTTTTCTTCTCCTAACCTGAAAACACTTAAACACACAACCAAAGCATAAAATACTGTAGAATGACATATAACACTAAATAATTACTAGAAACGATAACAAAGGTCAATGTTAAATATCCGTGTAGAAACCACCGATCAGGATTACCGAACCTTGGTTCGCTTCCGATTGAAATTTCGCTGAGATATCTTTAATCTTCTTCTATCTCTTCATGGAGTGGCTCATGATTTGCTTTTTTTAATCTTTCCATGAGCTTTGCCGGAAATTGCATGCGTGGCAGACACAACGACGAAAGGCGATTTGGTTCGCAACCCCCTGGTGAGGTCTTTCTGGTTCGAAAATAACTTGTCCTCTTTTTCTTTCTCGTATTTTCTGAAGGGTTGTTAATTTAGGAAAATTATGATAATGGCTTTGGGTTCATGATTTAGTGGCTTTTTGTGAATTCGATTTGCCTTTTTGCTTCTTTCTAATGATCTGAAGGTTTGATGATGGGAAAATGATGATGCTAGGGTCTGTTTGATAACTTGTCATGGCTTCTGTGAGTTTTTATTTTGTTTCTGAAGGGTTTATCAAAGGAAAGTGATGAACAAATGTTTTTGATTTCTGGGTTTTTTTGATTGCTGTGGCTGCCTAGGGTTTTCTGTTGTATGGACAATCAAACTTTATTTTTGTGCCAATCATTGCTTATATATTGTTGATAACTAGGACCTATTTTGTCCCTTTTTCCGATTTATGTCAAAAACAGGTTTTGTGTGAACTTTTGCTTTTGGGCTGAAACTTGTGATTTATTTAATATTATATTATATTAATATTTTCGAATTACCGATCTATATTTATTTTAAGATGAGAATATTTATATTAATCAATATATTTGATAATATATTTGGCGATGTTTCGTTCGGTCTGGTTTTTATTCCGTTCGGTTCGGTAAAATATTATTTGAACCGATATTTAATTCCCCGGAATTATTTTAATTAATTGAATTAATAATATTAAATAAATTAGGGGTGTGAGGATTAATTGGGAAGGATTGGGTTTACATAATTATAAAACCAATTTTTCCTCATTCTTTCCATTTTACAAACCAAAGCCAAAAATAGAAACTTGGAGGAAAAGAGAGGGTTTTGAGAAGAAGAAGAAGAAGAAGAGGAGCAAGAGAATAGCAAGGTTGGGTTGTAGGATCATCAAGAATCATCCAAGATTGTGAGGTAAGGGGTTTGATTTCCTTTCCATATAGTTAGGGTTTGATAAATATATTTTGGATTTAGGAGAAATTGCTATGTTGATTCTTGAGTTTGGTTGGTTGATTGTTGAAATAGCATAGGAAGGTTGAGTTAGGAGTATAGATTGTTGGGTGTTTCTTTGCTAGTAGTAGAAATAGAAGTTATAAATGGAAATGAAAAAGGAAAGAAAATTGTTAAGAGAAAAACCAGAAAAACCTGCGTTTACTGTAAACTGGAAGAAGAAAGGAAATGGAAGGTGGTGGTATGGGGGAGGCGCCCACCTCTAAGTGTGGGGCGACCGTCCTCCTCCTTGAGGCCCCCGCCTCCCTTTCATTTGGCCCCTAGGGCATCCGCCTCTTGTAGGTAAGTGGGTGCAACGAAAATTCCCATTTTCTGTTTACTGTGTTTTGGTTTTCTGCAGAATTATTCCTGCATAATTTTCCATTGCTAGTTTATGTTTCTGTTTAATCCTCTAAATCCATATACTACTAGTTAGTATTAATAAAATATAATAAGGACATAAGTTAGCCGATTAAATTTGGAACCCGATTATGTTCTGATTTTTCGATTTCGATAATTTCGGCGACGAAGCAAGTTGCTCCGAATCCAACAAAAATTGACGTGCTAGCTAAGTTCGACGTGTAGAGCGTAGTGGTGAGGTTAGTTTTTCGAAATTAAGAGTTTTTACGAGATGACCCGAATTACGCCAATTTACGGTTAAATTGAATCGGATTGCGTTTTAGTAGATTTAAGGCACGTATGGACAATCCGATTTCGATGTTGACGATTATGATAAATGCCGGTTATTAGGAATAGCTTTCGCGACGATTATAGGTGTTTGACTATTTTTTCCGTATTTGGAATTTAGTGAATGAATTGATAATGATGTGGTGTGATTAAACATGATGTCTGCGACGATGCATTTATTAATGAATACTTGATGATATGCGATGCGATGATATATGTCTTTGTACATGATGATGTGATGATTATATTGATGTTTTTAATAAATGCTTCCGATTTGTGAATGCATGACTTTTGATGATGATGAATTATATGTGATGTTTTGCATAATGCAAATATGATGCGATGATATATTTATCTTGATTTGGATAAATTATGGCGATGTGGGCTTTATGCCAATTTTGATGAGCGATGGTGATGTTTTTGTGTTGTGTTGTTTTATTGTCAAGTCACATACATTGCATTGGCGACGATGGGCTGTTATGCCAAACGACGGCTTTTATGCCAAGCGACGAGGCTTTTATGCCAAGTGTTCCTAATTATGGACAAAGCGACGGGTACCACATGCATAACAAAGTCGTGTCTCATGGAGTCGGTTATGTTTATGTTTGAGTTGTTTGGCGTTGGGATTTAATTGATGGATGATGTTGAATTGCGATGATATATGATGGTTTGTTTGGTGATGATAATTATGATGAACATGAAATGAATATAACTTGATGATTTCATGATAACTATGCAATGAATATAAATTATGAGTTTTGCGATGATTTAATTTTGATGAAATGCTTAATGCACATATGATGTGATGATGTTTGTGACGATGGGCTTTAGCCAATTTGTGATGATTTTATTTATGTTGCTTATGTTATTAGCATTGTTTGATGTTGTTGTTAATGATTACCGTGTTGATTAGTGACGTATTAACTTGTGATGATTTCGTGGTGATGGAATTTTATGTGTTGTTGTGATGATTTATGCCGATGAGGTTATGACGATAAAGTGTAGATTATACACATTAGAATGACGATAAGAGTAAGTGAGTTTTGGATATGTGTCGGAGTTGCACTTATTAATCTATACCCTTTATAATTCCGAAACTATGTATATATTTTATCATGCCTTTAATTATATGTTTTGGAGTATCTCACCCTTTACTTGTTTCGTCGTTACCTTTATATTGGTAACGTGGTGTTATGAAGAAGCTTATAGTCGCTATTAGTCGAGTGTCGCCTCGACACGTAGCACTCGGGGGGAATATTTATGTTGTCTTGTTGTTGTTCTTTTATTATTATTCCTTTTGTGAATAAGAATCATACTTTATTAAAACATGATTTGAGGAGAAAGTTTATTAAAGAAGATGTTTTGATTTTTAAGAATTAATTTATGATTTCCGACGATTGCTATGTATCCGAGATTTATACTTTAAAGCAAACTGTTTAAAGTGATTTGGTTTTGATGGTGTGATGCCTCAGTATTGAATTGATGAAATTTTAAATTACTCTGATTTTTACATATAAAACCTTGGGTAATATTGGGGTGTTACATTAGTGGTATCAGAGCAGGTCGGTCTGTCGGCCAGATTATTAATATGTTTAACCCTGTTGTATGCAACATGTGTGTGAAACACTGTCAGTACTTGCTTGTTTCTATTTGTTTGTCTGTAGAGATGAGTGTGAAACAAGTGGGAGAGAAATTTTACTTCTTGGTGACGCTTGTGGCTTAGGATGGAGCCTCAAGCAGGGTTACGCTTTGGTAACTTGTAGTGTAAGTTTGAAGACGCTATTGTAGTTTGGTAAAGATGGTTTATGTCACCATCATGATTATCGACTATCTATTGACAAATTGAGGAACTAATCACCCTTAATCTCTTGTTGATAGTAGTCGGGATTTGTGTTGGTTGGGATGAACTTGTCTTGCCAGCTTAATAGTGTATGAAGTGGATGAGTTAGCACAAGGTGGTGCGTGGTTACTTGAGTGGTGGGCGAATTTGGATTTTGGTGAGAAACAAGATTTTGGCAAGCGAACTTCTTGTTGTGATTCTTCCGAAGCATATTGTGAAGATGTGAGTGAATTACCGCCGTAGTGCAAAGTGAAGTGTTGATGGATTTGGTTTCTGTAACTAGTTGTGATTCGAAGTATCCTTTAGGGATGTTTATTTTTGAGTAAGAGTTGAAGAGTCAACTTGGGGATTGGTTTGAGCAGAGTTTGTTTATTCGAGCGGGTTGTTGTGGAATGCTCCAGTTGTGTTGTTCAAAATGGAACGAAGGTCGCTTAAGTTGGTGTGTCGTTTTCAAACAAGGGAACGAATTGGATGTTGAGGACAAGTATCTACTTCCAAGGACTGATGTGGGATAAATCAGTCATTTGGAGCTTTTATGTTTAGTGAGATCGATGTGAAGTCTGGCTGTCTACGGGTTAGTGTGTGAGCTGAAGATGTTTAGACAATTCTTTTCAAGTTAGTGTATGGTCCTGGCGAGTATTTGGTGATGTCATTAGTGTGACTAATGCGTCAGGTATGATTTTGGAATGTTCAGACAATACTCTCAAGAGTAGCTGTAAGAGTTATTTCGTTTTCATGGATATTATTTGGTTCACATCAAGTTAAGGAAATTGTAGCAAGCATCTGAGCTTTGTGTTATCAGTAGTGAAGTTAGACCAGTGCATGTCGAGTATTCTAAAGATAGAGTTTTGAACTGTTGGACGTGAGTGCCTTAAGTAAGCGACTTGGACGGTGATATTTTGGACAGTTCCGCGAAAATTTATTTTGTATTTTGTAAAAGAATTCAAGGGGTTATTTCAGAGCTTAGAAGTTCCTTTGTTTTGGGATGGTTAGCTTCGTGAGTTTGATGGAAGATCTTTTTATAAGTTGGTATTGATCGTGGGTACTTTGACTTGAGATGATTGAGTCGCTATTTGGACTTCGCAATGGGAAGCGAATTTGTATGAGCTAGTGAAAAGTTTAGCGAATGCTTTGATTTTGGTCTTGTTTAGTACTGAAGAACCTTGTGCGGCATATTGTGATATTTCATTTTGGACTTAAGATGTATTTCGACATAGAGTTGGAAAAGTGCATCGCAGTTCGGTTGTGTTTGAGTAACTTGTTATTGTTCAAGGGTGGTACGTTGGTAATCTACAAGGACGATGTGACCTTGTGATTTTCTGGAATGAAAGCGATAACTGCAAGTGTAATTCTTGAGTTCGTACTTATGCGTGAATGAAGGTGTCTTTTTCGTGTTTGCGTAGCATGCGTGGTACTATCCTATTATGATTGTTTCAGTTTTGGTTTGTATAACCATTTTGTTGTCTTTGTTTTAGCGATGGAGTCGATGTTGTGTCGTAGGACTTTATGTTCCTATATTTGGTGACTCGTTTCCGAGGTGTCGGTTCGAGTGTGTGACTAATTCCATGATTGAGACGTTAGGATGGTATCGATCTTTTTTGTTTAGTTCTCGAGCAAACCGGTGTGTCTGCGACTTGTTTGGTTGTTAGGTGTTAGTTGGTTTTCGAGTGCATTGTATGGGCTTTGCATCTCGGCATAGTTGTTCTTGACTGAACGTTGTGGTTAGGGAGATGCCCTTATTTTTGGTGTCTTTTGTATGTTGTTTAATTGACGCGAGGATTGAATGGACGAATGCGTAGGCATGTCCCGTTTCGTTCGTTTTGGTCGAAATTTTGAGGACGAAAAGTCTATAAGTGGGGGAGAGTTGTAACGCCCGTTTTATTTAATATTATATTAATATTTTCGAATTACCGATCGATATTTATTTTGCGATGAGAATATTTATATTAATCAATATATCTGATAATATATTTGGTGACGTTTCGTTCAGTCCGGTTTTTTATTCCGTTCGGTTCGGTAAAATATTATTCGGACCGATATTTAATTCCCCGTGTCATACCCCAATTTTTGACCTAATATACCACCTTACATCTGCATCATTGCATCACTAACAGTTTAGAACAGAATTAATCGGGTGTAGCTTCTACAGGTCAAAATTAGGGTTTCATCAATTTTTCATCTGATTCAAGAGGCAATCAATTAGGGTTTGAGTTTTATTCACCTCATTTGATCTATCTTGATCAAATCATCAACCTCTGATCTTCAGATATCAAATTTTTCCTCATGATCTATCAAGGATCGACCAATTAGGGTTTTCATCGAGGATGAGCAATCTCTGATTTTCTGATCAATGAATGAATTTATTGATTAGAGATTGATCTTCATATCTTAGATACAACATGTTGACCTAATTTCTGGATTCAAAACATCACAAAAGTTCACAAAATTCATCAGTCAATTTCTGAATCATCTGATGAAATTTCATCTGCACTGAAAAGTCAAACTTTGACTTTTGGTCAACTTTTTCAAGACAAAACTTTTTCCATCATCAAAATACTTCAAATGATCCATCATGATCATAAAAAATCAAGAAATTTGGAAAAGTCAACAAAAAGTCAAAAGAACTCTCATATCCATGGAGTCTAGCTATACTTTTGATTTTGAAACATAGAGCTCCAAAATCCTTGATTTTCAAGTACAAATTTCAAGATTATAGGTCATTTTTGAGCTTCTTCTTCTAGAAGCCATGCCACCTTGCAAAGAGGGATAGGGCTGATAAAAAATCAGATGGAGAGTAATTATGATGGGATAAGATCAAGTTGAAAAATTAACCATGGTTAAAAGGAAGCTTCATTTTGCATTTATTACAAAAAAATGACTTTCTTGCCCTCTAAGGCAACTTGTAAATACCAAAGCCATTCTCCTTCACTTGCCATTCAGAACTTGTGACCTATAAATAGAGGTCATGTTGGCCAATTAAAACTACACCAAAGCTATGCCAAAACAAGCTTTCTTACTTCTTGCTTAAAATTCAAGTAACTTATGTCAATTTGAAAATACTTGCATTTTTGAAAACTTGTGAAGAAACATGAGATATTTGGTGTCTAATATGTCATAAACATCTATTAAAACTAGTTTGAAACTTAAAATTAATCTAAGAAACACTAGAAACCAGATTTGCGTTTCACACTTTCAAGCTTGCCCAAAACTGCCTTAACTGTCGAATTCAATGTTTGGCTCGAGCAAGTTGTGATTTTTTCACTCAAACATCAAATTCAACCTGTAACAGATCATTAACTTCAACCTGTAACAGCTCTAACATCAAATTCGAGTTTCACTTTGAACCATATGCAGGTGGACTTGGTCAGAACAATTCAAGCAATTTCAGTGAGGCACCTTCCTCACATGATCCTTGAAGTCCGTGGTGCTATAGGAATCATCAAATCACAACTCGAAACACTCCATCATCAATTTCAATCTCAGCTTGAACAGGTAAGAACACGAACTTCAAACTCTATGATTCCTTGCCTCCAATTCAAAAAGCTCTTGGCCGTTTTGTTTCTGCACTATCACTGATCAATAACCCTCAATCAATTGATCAATTCGTTCACCATACACGATTTCAATTAGGATTTTCAGATTTAGGGTTCTTCGTGTTCTTGAGAAATTTAATCATGTTAGGCTTAAAATAAATGAAATTAAAGGACATCATCATGTTCCTGGGCTTAAAACGATCAAGTTTGATGTTTACATCGAGCAATTTCATGGAGAAATGAAGAATCCATGGCTGAGTGAAGATTGGAGGAAGAAGAAGAAGTTGCGCGCGTTTTTTCAAATTCAAATATCCATTTTAAAATATATTAAGTTGGTTTGACTCCAATACACGGATGTATTGCCGCCCCAGCAGTTGCCAGCTCACTCTTAAGTCATTCATGCCTTGCCTTGCCTAATGGTCCCGGGTTCGAGTAGCCTTGGGACCATTTTTTGCCAAACTTTGTAATTTTTCTTCATTTTTTTTACAAACTTTGACTTTTTCAAAACCCAATCAAAACTCCTCATTTTGAGGTGATTTTTTGTACACTTGTCAATTAACATGTCTATTTTAAGATAGTGTCAAAAATTTTCAGAAAAACTTTCATCCGATTATATTTTTATCGAGCCGAAAACGATACAAGTGAGTACGTTTCAAAGCACTTTCAAAAGCGATTTTTTCAAACTTTCGAAGCCCGATTCTTTTCAAAACTTCTTGTAAGTAAATTTCATCTTTCAAAAACACTTTCAAGAACATTCTTCAAAACTTTTCACCAAAACTTACATCTTTTTCCATGATCGATCCGATTTAAATGATAAAACCGAATTCATTTTTCTTCGAATTTCTTAACCGATCATGGGCCTCCCTTACGGTGTAAGTCCCAACAATTCTTTTTATGTACATAGCTATTTCCTTGTACATATCAAATTCTTTCATGTACATATCAATTTTACTTGTACATAATACATATACCTTTGTAAATACTCAAGTATAGACAAACTTCGTCCATTTGTTTTCATTTCGCTTGTATACACACTGAATACCATTGGTATTAAAAGGAGCATTATTCCCGGTGAAACTTCTTTTATACCAATGGGCCACCCTTATGGTGTAAGTCCCAACCATCCTATGTACATCCACATCCCCTTGTACATAAATACTCGTTCGTGTACATATTTACTTCCTTGTACACAATTCAAACTTGTAAATAATCAAGTTACGCTCGTTTTAAACGTTCGTTTCACATACACTTGTTTATATTTCCTTCATAAACTCTTGTAAATAAACATCATGCATCTGTTTATATTTCCTTCATAAACTCCTATGAATACATATCACACACACACACACTTGTTTATACAATTTTCTAGTTATAACATAACAACTAGTCTAACCAATAGGTTCCCCACAGAAATAGCCTCCTTTTGGGCTTTGTACAAGGTAACTCAGTTCATCTGAGTTCAGCCTCCTCTTAGGCTTCATATAAGAAAACTCATTCATCTGAGTTTAGCCTCCGCTTAGGCTTCATATAAGACAACACTCCCCTGTTGAGTCAGCCTCCTCTTGGGCTTCGCTCAAAAGAACTCCTCATTGAGTTTAGCCTTCTTGGGCATCATACAAAGAAAGAGACCAGAAATATCTTAATGACCTCCTATTGGGCTTCCAATACAAAGAATCATCCGCGCTAAGATAGAACCCTGAGAGTATAATTTCCCGGTGAAATTGCTCTTAATTCCAAAAGGATGGTTTCCCGGTGAAATCCCTTTTAAAGCCAAAGCTAGCCATACCCTATAGCTTCCTCTTGAGCTTCAGACAAGGACCTCGATGACCCTCGATGACCCTCGAATGCCTCCTCTTCGGCTTACAATACAAGGACCCACGGGCTTCTTAAAAGCATCCCTCTAATCCAATCAATTTCTCCTTGAGATTTAGACGTTTATCATCTCTATGGAAGAAGTATCTCATCTATCACATCACATACAATCTTTTCAAACTCTTTTCAAAACAAAAACATCTCTTAATCGTAAGTGGTAACGCTTGTACACTCAAGCAAAACACCCAATGCTTACAATTAAAAGATTCAATCATCTTTTTCAAACATCTTTCTAAAAACTCGTAAGTGGTAACGCTTGTGCACTCAAGCAAAACACCTATAACTTACGACGAAAGATTCAGTCAATCAAACTTTTCAAAATGTATGTGATGAAATAGATTAGATACATTTTTCATTAAGATGACATTTGTCTGTGTCTCTTACTAACATCCCGTTGCTTCCACTAGCATAAGTGGGAACTACGATTGCTCTGACTTTCTCAACATCCTTTTGAGAATACGTAGGCACAAGGTCTCATCCTTGCCGAGCAAATTTCTCTCTTCCTCAGACCAAACCAACCATAGATCCCTTTAGATCCGAGCTACAAATGCTCTGATTCCCACTAAGGGATATGTATGCATAAGATCCCAAAGATCTTTGCGAGCACAATAATAACAAAACATAGGATCCCACATAATCTATCCTTCTTAAAATCCCAAAGGAGAAACTTTCCCAATCATAGAAATAGCAATTAAAACACACAAACATATCAAACGTATTCATATATAAAGCTATAGATAACTATATATATTTAGGGTGCTCCATCTATTCCCTTTATATAACAAACCCCCTTACCCGGAATCTCCCCAATGCGTTGCGTCTAGTTCGCACTAGTCGTAATGCATATCATATCAATTGAGGGTATTAACAGCTTTCCGCTTTTTCATAATCATAATTTCTTGTGTTGAAAATAATAAAGTTTGATGCTCGCGACATCTTTATAAACAAATCAAAAGAGTAAATCATTTCGAGCCAGAGAATCCGAATTCAGATTCGATTCCCTCGCCACTTTTAACACCAATGAAAATGGCGAATCATTGGGAGTACGCTAAATTTTGATTTTCAAAAATGCGACTCGCTAAGAGCACCAAGCTTTTTTGTTTTCAAAATAAAAAGGGGTTAAGCTTTCATATGTGCATATGTTTGTTTTTCTTTATTGTGTGTTTTCGCGATTTCATCTGGATGGAAAGAAATCCTAACCCGGATTTAAGAAACATTTTAAGATCTAGGTGGGGTATAGTCCTATTAACTTGTGAGAAGTCTCAAGATTACGGAGTTAATTTGAGATCCCTCTCTGGAGGTTGTCTTGGGAGTATTTGTGTTTAGCAAGTATTTGCGAAGACATTTTGCTTTCGAGAGAACTAAGTCGAGTGGTCAGAAACACATAACCCATCCTCGCCATTTAGGATGTAGTGTAATTTATTCGGGCGTAAGCCTAGAATAATTGTCATGCGAGACTACGATCAAAGTAGTTTTTCTTGAAAATATTATTGACTTCGAGTATTCAACAAATCCGATAATATTTCAAAGAGAAACGTTGAGCCTCAGATTATCGAGAACCCGCTTCACGTATGAATAAGCCCTTAGAACTTACCCACGCTGATTCTTATCGCTGGCCTCATGCTCGTGACTTCAACGCTTGACCGTGTGTATAACTAATAACCATGTTTGTAGCATTCATGCATTTATTCAAAACTTCATTTTCTTCCCATTTCCAAAGAATTTAGAGATTTTTCTTTGTAAATATTTTAGGTTAGAGTGATGGACGCCGAGGAAGATTCACCAAGAAATACAGCTTTAGGATTCCCGATGTAGGAAAGTTAAAAGAGTTAGCATCCTTGGTAGAAGATCCCTGATTTTAAAACGCCATGGAACTCTTTAACGTCCCGAACACTAACGTTGATGAGGGACTTCAAAACTTTCGTTCAGTTTTACGATCCAGTCTATCGTTGTTTCACTTTCCCTGACTATCAATTGATGCCTACTTTGGAAGAGTATGTACACATCCTAGGTATCTTAGTATCAGACAAGGTGCCTTTCAGTGGTTTGGAAGCCATTCCCAAGTCACCAGTCATTGCAACAATGACTCACTTAAATAAATCTGAGATAGACAAAAACCTAACTACCAAAGGAAAACTCTTAGGACTAACTTCAAAGTTCCTAATGGAGAAGGCTCTTAAATTCTGTGAAGCCGGTAGTATGGTAGCCTTTGAAGCTATTTTAGCTTTGCTCATCTATGGATTGGTGTTGTTTCCCAACGTCCCAAGTTTCGTTGATATCAACGCCATAAGGATCTTTCTGATTGGAAATCCCGTTCCCACTTTGCTCGGTGACACTTACTACTCTATTCATCATAGGAATCGTCAAGGAGATGGAACTATCATATGTTGTATACCTCTGTTTTTCAAATGGATTGTCTCACACTTGTCTAAATCTCCTATCTTCCGCGAAAACAAAGACGATTGGCATTGGTCTCGAAGGCTCATGTCTCTTACAAACGATGATATCCATTGGTATACCTTGGCAGACAATGAGATGGAAATCATTGAAAGTTGTGGAGAATTTGCCAACGTACCTCTCATTGGTACAAAAGGAGGAATCAACTACAACCCATTCTTGGCGAGACGTCAAATCGGGTATACAAACTCTAGTAAACCTCTTGGTTTTACAATCGAGAGCTACTTCTATCATGAAGGAGAGGATTCCCAAGGTTTGAAAGCTAGGATGATCAGAGCTTGGCATCACATCCGAAGGAAGGAAAAAGGTAAAGCAAGGAATTGTGTAGCCATGGAAATCTACACTTCTTGGGTAAAGAAAAGAGTGAAGGAATTCTGAATGCCTTATGCTTATGAAGAACCTATGTTCTCAACAGCTTCCAAATCAATAATTTTTCCCGTCGAGACTATGGGAGAATACCAAGAAGCTTTGGCCAAGATGAGGCTCGAGAAAGAAGCTTTGGAGGACAAGTTCCTTAAGACTAATCTCGAAAATGAGAAGCTCAAGAAGCATGTCAAAGATCACGAAAAGACGCTTTATTTCCAAGATGAATGGCTCATGGAGAAAGATGAGAAGATTCGTCAGAAAGATAACGCGATCAAAATATACATCAAAGAAAGAAAAAGAAAGCTTGAGGAAATGACAACCAGCAATCCTGCTCCCGGCGAGTGGAAGAAAGTCATCAGCAAGCTAAAAGCCGAGAAAGCTGAACTAAAAGCTCACTATGGAAAGGAAATCCTGAAGTTGAAGCTACATCAAGCCTTTGGATCTTCATCCGACGAGGACGATTAATTAGTTTAGATTGTAATTTTTATCATTTATTTTATCATTTGTGTGAGCTATGCTCAAAAAACAAAATTGTTGTAATCTTCTTCTTTGATAATTAATAAAATATGTGTTTTCCATCCAAATATTTGCCAGAAATTTCTCTTTTAGCGTAAATTCTTTGGAAATTTCTTTTTCTTTGCATTTATAATCATGCATCATACTTTGCATATCGAGTTTATTGTCTAGAGTTTGATCTTTTGGAATTTTTTCCAGAAAGGAAAAGATCGCCAAGCTGTCGCGTCTTAGAGTTTCTCGACCACGTTCACAGCCTACTCCGTACATACAATACACGTTCTAAAAGAAGGAAAGTAATGGAAGGATTTGAGCAAGAAAATGTTGAGCTTCGTAGTATAGTAACAACACTACAAGAAGAGGTGGAGAGACTCACTTCTTTGGTCAATTCATTGGCAGCAGCGCAAAGTCAGCAAGCAACATTGAGCAGTCAAAATCAAGCAGCGATTTCAGAGGTTACTACTACTTCAGTTTCAACTGCTGCACCAAGAGTTCACCCTTCAAGATGCCGAAGGCTATCCATGGGCATGCCTTTCAATTTCGGCATCGGATTTCGTCAACCGACTTCTCAAGTACAAACAACCACGCTTGAAGTACCTACTTTGCAGAACTCAACACTTACTCCACAGCATGGAGTAACTTTTCCGCAAGTCACCATGACGGTGTCTCAACCGATCATGACAAACTCAGCTTCTGTAGTTCACACTACTGCAGACGAAGAAGTTCACCATAGCCCAGGCGATAACACGAATCCTCGTGGCCCAATGGAGAATCTCTAGGAACAGCTCCTCAAAATGCAGCTTGAGATCAAAACAATTTGTGGAAAGGAATTGTTAGGGAAGAAAGCCCATGATCTGTGCTTAGTTCCTCGCGTAAGGATACCTGCAAAGTTCAAAGTCCATGACTTTGAAAAGTATAAAGGAAATTCCTGTCCACAGAGTCATCTTACGACAATCACCAGTTGTTAATCCACTACTTCCAAGACAGTCTCACCGGTGCCGCACTGAAGTGGTACATGGGGCTAGATAGTGCGAATATCCAGACATTCAATGACTTAGGTGAAGCCTTCGTCCAACAATATAAATTCAACTTGGACATGGCCCCAGATCGGGATCAACTCCGCTCCATGTCCCAGAAAGAAAGAGAGACATTCAAAGAATACGCTCAACGTTGAAGGGAAATTGCTGCCCAAGTCAACCCACCGTTAGAAGAGAAGGAGATGACCAAGGTTTTCTTAAACACTCTTGGCCCATTTTACTACGAACGAATGATCGCTAGCGCTCCCGAAGATTTCACCGAGATGGTAAGCATGGGAATGCGGCTAGAGGAAGGAGTTCGAACAGGACGCCTGACCAGAGAGATAGGGACTTCTAGTGGAATTAGGAAGGTTGGAACTAGTTTTCCAAAGAAAAAAGAACATGACATAGGAATGGTATCTCGAGGGAAACCACGAAAGAATGTCAGTCAACAGCGACAGGTAGCAGCTATAGCACCCACTATTAATACAAGTCCAAATACAGGAATTGCTCCGCAGTTCCAACAAACTCAACAGCCTCGACAACAGGCTCAGCAGTTCAACAATCAAAATCGTGCGCCCAGGGTCTCGCAATTTGATCCAATTCCAATGACGTACACAGAACTATATCCTGCATTAATAGAAAGGAATCTTGTGCAAACAAGGTCACCACCTCCGGTACTAGACAAATTGCCATGGTGGTACAAAGCGGACGTATCTTGCCCTTTTCATCAAGGGGCACCGGGTCATGATCTTGAGCATTGCATAACGCTAAAAGCTGAAGTACAAAGGTTAGTAAGATCTAATCTTCTTTCCTTCAAAAATACAAATCCAAACGTGCAAGCAAATCCACTTCCCAGTCATAGTGGACATACAGTGAATTTGATACTAAGAAATACAGATCGGTATCTTGTCACAGACGTGAATCTGATCAGAGGAAACTTGGTACAGCTCCATGATACATACAATACAATGGGCGCTTTCACTAAACACAATTACGCAGCTTACAGTATCTCTTTCAAGGATCTTCGAGGATGTCCAACCATAAGAGCAGACATTCAACGATTGCTAGACATTCGTGACATACAAATCTACAGAAACAGAAATGACTATGACGTAAATACAGTAGGGCATTTTCCGCATGAGCTTTTCGTCTCAGATATCAACTCGGAAAATTCCGAAGTAAACGTTATTATCCCCTGTTTCAATGTACCCAAACATGTGGAGATTGAATATAATGGTTCAAACATTCCAGGGTCTCCTTTGGTGATTTGCCTACCCGGTCCTGTTCCGTACAGTTCTAACAAAGCAATTCTCTATCAATACAATGCGACTATGATAGAAGATGGGAAGGAAGGAAGGAGAAACCCATGCCAACTATTTCAGCCAATGTCAACATAACTGAGATAGGACGAGTAACACGAAGTGGACGAGTACATACTCCGTTTCCACCAAAACCGCCTGTTGTTCCTATTGTCAGAAAAAATCCAGTTGGTACGCCACCCGAGAATCCCACGAGGATTCCCGTTGTTAATCCAAGCACGAATGTTGGTCCGCCTGATAGAACCGACGTTAACTCAGATTTCAATGAGATTTTGAAACTAATCAAGAAAAGCGAGTACAGAGTTGTGGATCAGCTGATGCAGACTCCCTCCAAAATTTCTATATTATCTCTACTTTTGAATTCCGAAGCTCACCGAGAAGCTTTAATGAAGGTGCTAGACCAAGCTTATGTAGACCACGACGTGACTACAGACCAATTTGGAGGAATTGTGGGCAACATAACAGCTTGCAACAATTTAAGCTTCAGCGATGAAGAACTTCCAGAAGAAGGGAAGGATCATAATTTGGCTCTGCATATCTCAATGATTTGTCAATCAGATTCCCTGTCCAATGTACTAGTAGATATCGGTTCATCCTTAAACGTAATGCCAAAAACGACTCTCGCTCGTTTAGCTTACAAAGGAACACCGATGAAGTTCAATGACATAGTGGTAAGAGCCTTTGACGGGTCAAGGAAGTCAGTTATTGGGGAAGTCGATCTCCCGATGACAATTGGTCCGCATACTTTCCAAATCACTTTCCAGGTCATGGATGTGCCAGCTGCTTTACAGTTGTTTGCTAGGAAGACCATGGATCCATGAAGCGGGCGCTGTAACATCCACTCTCCACCAAAAATTGAAATTCACAGTAAATGAGAAGTTAGTAACCATCATTGGAGAACAAGCGTTACTAATCAGCCACTTATCCAGCTTTTTTTCATCACAGCCAACGACGTTGAAGGGACACAGTCCCACGAACATCCGTTAGAAGATGAATCTACAAGCAAAAGCAGGTCATCTATCTCCTCTTACAAAGAAGAGGCACAGATAGTGAAAGATGGTAATGCTGCAGGTTAGGGACAAGTAATAAAGCCTGTCAACAACGAGACAAAGGCCGGGCTCAGATTTGCTCCAGTATTTCCTAAAGACAAGCAAAGAGATGAAGCACTTCGTCCAATCAGAGAAGTATTTCACAGTGGGGGTTTCTTAAACCCTATTCTCCAAGAGATTAACGTTCTTACCAATGGAGGTGATAAAGACGATCTCTATGAATCTGAAGAGTGGAGCACTTATCTAAACAGCTCTGAATATATGTCTCAAGAAGAATCGTACGCACCGTGCTATCCTCCGACTGGTTAATTCAAGGGCATGTCCCTACAAAAGAATGAAAATCCACCTGTCCCTTCTGAAGTTTGGGATACCTTGGGAGAACCAAGTGGGAAGTTTGACTACATGGTGAAATACAATGCGCCAGAAAGCTCAAAAATCAGAATTGAAGACATCCAGCCAACTGGATGGGGTGATTCTTTTGAGTATCCTGGTCAACCAGAAGAGGTATACACATCTTCCCGATCTCATCAACCAATTGAGGTTCCGAATGAAGATCTCTGCTTTAACGCGCCTGTGGAGTTTGTTAAACCAGATCTTGACTATCACTACATCAACGTAATTACTGAAGATCAGGGATACGATTCGGGATATGAACTGGAAAGTGTCGCCGACAATGAGTCTCTTCACTCAGAAGATTGGAGAGTACATCCCCAGAATTCAACGCAAATGCCAATAGAAAGTACATATGCTGTATCCCACGCTTCCCGATCTGTTCATCAAGCAGAAAAAGATCGCTTTAGCAGCACAAAAGGCAAGGTCCGTCGTCCAGAGTCTTCAAAGCCTGTTCAACCAACGACCAAAGTCTATTCAAGGGTTAAGCCAAGTGGAAAATTACCAGAGTACCTCGACTTCCAAGGAGTTCGCCACTATTGGAAACCTGTTGAAGTTCGGACTAATGTTCATAGTTCTAAGTAGTTTGCTTTGCTTTTGTTTTGAACTCTCGCCTCGCCCAAGGCGAAGAGATGTTTTATAGGGTTTAGCTTTTAAATAATTTCTCCTTGTCTTGCCCAAGACGAATGAGTTTTTATTTTAGGGCTCTGTTTCATATTGTGAATCATAAATAAAACGCGTTGTTTTGATTCCACACTTTGTGTTTGTTTTTCATTTTTACCCTTTTCTTGGAAATGATAATCCTAAAAAAACACAATAAAAATCTTCAAAAAAAAAAAATATAATAATGATAATCTGCATACACTTTCACATTAACTTTTAAAAAAAATGATGAAAAAAGGGTTAATTAATCAAACATAAATCAAATATGCAGATTAACAGATGGACAAATCCATTGAAAGCAGTAACTCTATGCTCTCTCCCAACTTTGAAATCCCCAATGAAGTCACCGAGGAAGAAGTTGAAGAAGAGATCCCGGATGAGATTTCTCGACTACTTAAGCACGAGGAAAGAATCATTCAACCTCACAAAGAGCCTTTGGAAGCAATCAATTTGGGTTATGAGGAAGACAAAAAAGAAGTGAACATCGGAGCTCTACTCGACAGCAACTTCAAGAGCAAACTGATAGATCTTCTCAAAGAATATGTTGATGTGTTCGTTTGGTCCTACCAAGACATACCGGGATTAGATACCAGCATTGTGGAGCATCACTTGCCATTAAGACCGGAGTGTCCACCAGTTAAACAGAGACTGAGGAGAGTTCACCCTGAAATGGCCGACAAAATCAAAAAGGAAGTTCAAAACAAACGCAGTTTCCTCATCACTTCTGAATATCCTCAATGGCTAGCCAACATAGTACCTGTCTCCAAGAAAGACGGAAAGGTCAAAATGTGTGTTGACTACCGGGATTTGAACAAAGCAAGTCCAAAAGACGATTTCCCACTGCCGCATATTGACACACTAGTGGATAGTACCGCAAAGTTCAACGTCTTTTCCTTCATGGACGGTTTCTCTAGTTACAATCAGATCAGAATGACTCCCGAAGACATGGAGAAGACATCCTTCATCACGCCATGGGGCACGTTTTGCTACAAAGTAATGCCGCTTGATTAAAGAATGCAAAGAACTTACCAAAGGGCAATGACTACTCTCTTTCACGACATGATGCACAAAGAAATTGAAGTCTACGTGGATGACATGATAGCAAAGTCTGACACTGAGGAAGAGCATATAGAATATCTCTTGAAGTTGTTTCAGCGTCTAAGAAAATTTCAGCTTCGTCTGAATCCGAACAAATGCACCTTTGGGGTAAGATCCGTAAAATTCCTAGGTTTCATCGTCAACAAAGAGGTATTGAAGTTGACCCGACAAAGTCAAGGTTATTCAAGAAATGCCTACGCCATATACGTAAAAGGTAAGAGGATTTCTGACGGTTGAATTACATCTCCGCATTTATCTCTCAAATGATCGCACCTGGGCCGATATTCAAGCTTCTCCGCAAAAATCAAGAGGTTGTGTGGACAAGATTGTCAAAAACGCTTGACAAGATTAAGGAATACCGCCGTAACCACCAATATTGATTCCTCCAATGAAGGAAGACCATTAATCATGTACCCACTGCTAGAAGATTCCATGGGCATGACTTGGATAGCAAGATGAAACCGTAAGAAGGAGCATGCCATTTACTACCTAAGTAAAAAGTTCACAGATCGGAAACTCTACTCCATGCTCGAGAAAACATGTTGGCTTTGGTGTGGGCTTCAAAACGCTCACAAGACATGATCAATCACACGACTTGGTTAATCTCCAAAATGGATCCAATCAAGCACGCCTTGAAAAGCCCGCTTAACAGGAGAATTGCTCGATGGCGATGCTATTATCCGAGTATGACATCCAAGACCGCGCTTAAAAAGCGTCAAAGGAAGCATTCTCGCGATCACTGGCTTATCACCGATCAACGAATACCAATCTCTCAAGTTCGACTTCCCGACGAGGATGTTATGTACTTAAATATGAAAGATTGTGACGAACCGCTCAAGAAGGTCCCGATCCGTAATCTAGATGGGGCTTAATCTTTGATGGAGCAAACGCTTTGGGCAATGGGGCGCTATCATTACTCCCAAGGTTCTCATATCCCGCTTTCCGCCGATTGCTATTTGATTGCACCAACAACATCGCAGTAATATGAAGCTTGTATCATGGGTATCGAAGAAGCCATCGACTTAAGGATCAAGATCCTTGACATATATGGAGATTCAGCCCTTGTGATTAATTAAATCAAAGACAAGTATGAAACTCATCATCTTGGTTTGATTCCCTACAAAGATTATGCAAGACGTTTGTTGACTTTCTTTAACAAAGTAGAACTGCATCATATCCCGTGAGATCAGAATCGAATGGCAGACGCCTTGGCCACTCTATCTTCCATGTTCAAAGTCAATAGTTGGAACGATATGCCTAAAATCCGTATCAGACGCCTTGAAAGACTCAAGATGTATTTGCAATCAAGCGCCGATGATAAACCGTGGTTTCACGACATCAAGCGTTTCCTTCAAACACGAGAGTACCCACTCGGGGCATCGTACAAAGATAGAAAAACTCTAAGGAGACTTTCTAGAAATTTCTTCCTGAATGAAGATGTGCTATACAAAAGAAACTTCGACATGGTTCTGCTCAGATGCGTCGACAAACAAGAAGCAGACACGATAATTCACGAAGTTCATGAAAGGTCCTTCGGAACCCATTCAAATGGGCATGCAATGTCCAGAAAAATCTTAAGAGCAGGATACTATTGGATAACAATGGAATCGATTGTTGTAAACATCGCCAAGAGATGTCACAAGTGATGATCTACGCAGATAAGATCCACGTGTCACGACTTACTCAACGCTCTCTTCTCCGTGGCCTTTCTCCATGTGGGCATTGACATGATCGGATGATCGAACCAAAAGCGTCCAACGGACATCGCTCATTCTAGTGGCTATTGATTACTTCACCAAATGGGTCAAGCAAGATCTTACACCAACGCTATAAGACAAGTGGTTGTGAGGTTCATCAAGAACAACCTCATTTGCCGATATGGAGTTCCAAGTAAAATCATTACGCATAATGGATCGAACTTGAACAACAAAATGATGAAAGAACTGTGAGGAATTTAAGATCGAGCATCATAACTCATCTCCTTACCGCCCAAAGATGAACGGCGTGGAAGCACCAACAAGAATATCAAAAGATCGCCCGTAAGATGGTCATCACTTACAAAGACCGGCACGAATGTTGCCATTTGCTCGCACGGTATCGTATTTCAAGACGCACTTCAACAGGGTAACTCCTTTTCTCTAGTATACGGCATGGAAGCAAAGGTTCTCGTAGAAGCCGAGATTCCGCCAATGAGAGTTCTCATGGAAACTAAATTATCCGAGGTCGAATGGTGTCAAAGCGTATATGACCAAATGAACTTAATCAAGAAAAGCCCGACCGCCTGTGTCATGGACAACTATATCAAAGAAGAATGAAGAAAGCTTTCGACAAAAAGGTCCGACCGTGAATTCGAGAAGGCACTGCGCTTAAAAAGATTATGTCTTTCAACCGATTCTAGGGCAAATGGACTCCTAATTACGAAGGCCCATACATCACAAAGAAGCTTTTCCGGGTGCTATGACTCTCACAACCATGGACGGTGATGAACTCCCGCATCCCGTGAATGCCGATGCACCAAGAAATACTTTGTCTAAAAACACAAAAGAACAAATGTAAGTCGAAACCCAAAAGGGCGGCTTAGGCAAAATGAGCATCTCGTGGACCGAAAACTCAAAAGGCGGTCCAGTAAAAATTAGAGACAATAAACATAAATTATCCCGATAGATTGAAACCCGAAAAGGCAATCTAGGCAAAAATAAGGATACAAAATGACAAAGTAATCGCAATCAGTCCGTACTTTGTCAAATCTGAAGAATCTTCCATCAACGGATCTTCAATCAAATCTTCTGAAGCAACAAGCACAGTTGGAATTCAAAGTTGTTAGGGATAATAGTGGTTATTGCTTTCAATGTAGCCTTTTCCCAATAAATTATCATTTCCAACTTTTGTAAATAGTTCATGGAATCACGCCTTTGGCTGATTACCATTCTATCAATAAATTTGAGCCTTGTGCCTTTTTGTTTGCAATTCTTGCTTTATTCTGTTTTGTAAAATAATGCTTTTATTGTGAAAATCACTTTTTGAAACTAAAAACGGTTTTAAATGAATTTTTACTTCAAAATTTTGAAATAAAAGTAAAATTCTCCTTTGAACTATGAACACACAAAGAACTTCAACAGTTTTCTCCATGAGTGTTTCGACCTCTGAAGGATAAAAAACAACTGCTACAGAAGTTTTCTTCTTCTCGACAAAGATCATCAAAGGACGACATTCTTATCCGAAAATAATTTCCAGCAAAGTTGCTAAGGAATTGCCTCTTTCAGAAAGTTTAAAGCATGCAACTCATGCTCATCGACAGTAACGTCTACACCATTGTGGCAGATTTTGCTGAGTGTTGGTTCAAACTGTGACGTGGTCCTTTTCCCAAATACCTCCTTATTGTTTTGTCAAGTATAGTCAGCATGCATATGACATTCATGACATTCATACATAATAACATCATTAATGCATTTCTGCATTTCTCAATGTTTGTTTTCATGTCACTGGTTTAGATTGCATTTACTCATGTGGGTATGTCATATCTCCAGTAGATTATCCCCAAACAGAGATATACATCTGTTCTTGCAGGAAAAACTATGTTGTTGATCTTAAGGGATTCGGAGGCTCATACGAGTGATGTATGGCCTCCAAGCTATAGGTCTAGCTTACCCCGCAGTTGGGAGCCCTTAGAGATAGAGTTGATGACCCCTCTTGAGCGTGTAGCTAAGAGAGGGAATGAGAGCATGATCTTTTCATGGCCCTGAGGCCTCTTAAATAGCATAGCTGCCACTAATGATCATAATGGGATAACCGTCCATTTAATACTTGAAACCGCTACTTAATGATTCGTAACGTCCGTGAATCGCCCATGAATAACGAACGGAAGCTAGTCCGACTCCTGGCTTTGCCGAGGAGCTCACCGCCACCGACTATAGGATTCTTCCGGGCTGACCTGCTCTCCTATCCCACCCGCATCGTGATAAGGGTCTCACACCACGTCCGAGATCCATCCCGATGTCTACAAACCCTCCTCCGGCCTTATATCTCGGGAAATTTATGCATGATCATAGCCCCGAGCATATGGTTTCTAGACCTTGAAGCCTTATGCTCGCTTTTAATAGAAACATAAACTTTGACCTGTGCCGGACCTCCAACACCAACCGTGCTTTAGTGTGAATTTACACACGTTGGTTTACCATTCTTCGCTTTTTAGGTTTTTTAAATGTAACGCACCTCGCTCGAATCGACATTCCAGCGTAACGCTCATTTTTAGCCCGGGCCGGATCCTAGGACGCATGGCCGGATAAAAATTCCTTCGACTCACATCTCGGCTCGGAGCAAGAAGATATATAGACATAGCCCCGAGTATCTCGAGTCAAGGCTTTGGTGAAAATGTTTTGACGGAATCCAATGAAGGTCCTTCGCTTTATATGCCCGGTATGCATGTAGCTTTTAAGGTTGCTCGTGAACAATTTTATGTTATGCTACTTAGCCCCCAAGCCATAGGGTGTAGCAAACAACTACCCTGATGGCTTGGACGAGTACGTAACACTTTGTTCACAATGCCAATGAATCGATACTCCAGTTTAACCATAACGCTGTTTAGTCCGAGCCGGGCTCGTAACCTTTGTCATATGGTAAGACTTAGCTTTAACTAGACCAGCCCCCGAGTCACATGATGTATCAAG
Source organism: Vicia sativa (assembly GCA_021764765.1). Taxonomy (NCBI): domain Eukaryota; kingdom Viridiplantae; phylum Streptophyta; class Magnoliopsida; order Fabales; family Fabaceae; genus Vicia; species Vicia sativa. Next base: position 284,193,728 of record CM038793.1, on the reverse strand, counting down.
CGCACTATGCCGGCTTTTTCCAAGCATATAACAACTGCTCATGACACTACTTCGCTTTTTACCGCTTAACGCTGCTAGATACAGAGCCCCAAGCGGGTTGGTAATTTAGAGGTTCAATGCCACTAAGTTGATCCGAGATAAGACCGAGCCCGTGACTCACCAAGTTGGAGGTATCACTACCACTAAGAGTTGATCCGAGACTAATCGCTCTTGGTAGTTCACCCGAGGCTTCAACGCCACTAAGAGTTGATCCGAGATAGACCGAGCCCGTGACTTGCCGGAAATTATAGGTATAACCGCCACTTAGAGTTTGATCCGAGACTAATCATAGTCCAAGCGAGGTTTGAAACCTTTGAAGGTTGTTCCAATAGGAACACTGCTTTTGGTTGTCCCAGGAACAAAGCCTTGAGGTTGTGAGCCTCTATAGGGATGATCCGAGACGGATCTGAGCCCAACCGAGGTTGACCGTAGGGTTCGAGCCTCCCGAGGTCGACCAAGGAGTATTCCGAGACGGATTCAGAGCCTTCCGTGATCGAAAGACGATCATAGACCGAGCTTAGCAAGACGTCGCCATGGGTTCGAGCCTCAAGCGAGGTTGACCAAGGAGTATTCACAGGAATGAGCCTTCCGTGATCGAAAGACGATCATAGACCGAGCTTAGCAAAGACGTCGCCATAGGGTTCGTGAGCCTCAAGCGAGGTTGACCAAGGAGTATTCTCATGGGAACAGAGCCTTCCGTGATCGAAAGATTTATCATAGACCGAGCTTAGCAGCACGTCGCCATAGGGTTCAGAGCCTCAAGCGAGGTTGACCAAGGAGTATTCCTCATGGGAACAGAGCCTTTCCGTGACTGAAAGACGATCATAGACCGAGCTTAGCAGTACGTCGCCATGCCTTTGATTCCCGCCATACCTGAGTCTTGTGGTGCAGAGCACTTTATCCGTTACATCCTATTTAGTTTTTTACAAACTATAATTAATTCCAAGATGCCTCTTCCCTCACACAGGAGGGTAAGACGACACCTTTACATAATGGTATTTTAAACAATATTGTAATTTTTTACAAAATTTCAACAGTTCAATCTACCCGACTTTTTCGCTGTCTTCTCTTCTACCATTCTTGATTGGGATGGTTTATATGAGCCCCCTAAGCGCTTAGTCTTTGTTGAAAAAAGATGAAGTGCTTGATACCAAGCCATCCTTATCAAGGAGAACTCAGTTTTGTCGTTTTGCTCCTCGAGTACTTACGCTAGGTACTTTGCTTATATTTCGCATGTTGTCCGGATCCTTCCTTATCTTTGATACTAATAAAGTTAGGATGCCTCCAACCCACGCAGGGGAAAGGAGCGACATCTATTGCTGAAATAAATTTAAATGACTCATTTACAACCGGCCTAGACAATAATTCATTTTTTTCACAACGAATAATCTTTCGAAACAAGATAAATTGCTTTTAACCAAGTGTCATCCCGATTAATGAGGATTATGCTTTGAGATTGTCGGATTTTGCGATTTTATCCTTTAAATATGTTGATAAATATGAAAACCACAACGGAAACTCTATCCTCGTAAATATAACACATTGGCTGTTGATCCTGCAGTTCAAGAAATAATTAGTGGGATATCATATGCTAGCTACCATTTGTGCCGAGAAATCCCCTATAACTTTAAAACTGTTGTCCATTTGAATTTTTGACAATTCAATACTACGCTTAACAACAAACCAAGATATAAGGGAATTTATAATTCTAAACAGTGGTGTGCATGTGCTTTATACTAAGAACGTTCATGTTCCTTGAGAGGGACTATAAATACTACAAACAGCAAAATTGTTCAACACATGCTTTTTAATGTAGATTAATGAACAAACAAATCCAAAACTTATCTTCTAATGACAAAATCGCTTCTGTATGAGGTGATGTTGATCCTAACAACCATTGTCCGCTTGGTCTCGCTGCCATCCTTCAAGATACTATGTAACTCGGGATTTCTATTGCTCCATTGTTTTCAACAGAGGGCTATAAAATAAATGTTAAACATTTTTCCTTCAACATAGTTGTTTCAACAATGTTCGCACTCCATTAAAATCATAAACAGAAATTGAGTATAATCAATTAGCTCTTGTCTCTGGGAGGTTCCATGACAGTGTATTATGTGAATTTTGCGGCCTTGTGTGATTAATTAACAAGATATAAAGAGAATGACTTGGCTTTGCTGTTGGCAATGACTCCATCGCTGGCCGTTGCAACATAAGCTCTCCATTGTAACCATGTTTACTCGGGAAGCCATGGCAAAAACTCATTTTGACGAAAGTGCTTTGCTTTGCTTTCTTGAACCTCTTCCCGAATCCAATTATTCATGGCCCTCGTGTAACATAAGAACATGATTCTATATGTACGTGACTTTGAATGATGGAACCGACAACACAACCAGTGATTTGAGCAACATTATGATCTCGGAATGATGTGATATGCAATAAACCACTGCCATTGTAATTTTAACAGAAGCCATGACAACTTATCTTCCCATTAGTAACTGATCCAGTTTCTGCGCCTAGAATGATCTCGGCCCCAACCTCTGACTCATGCTCACATACTGAGCGCTTTCATCACAGAGGTCTATGCCTCGTCCACGTGATTTTCACCAATTAATATTGAGATAACTTGCATTGATCAACATGCTTCCAAACCTTTAGCAGTATGTCATAATAGCTTTTAGAACTAAGTAGGAAATTTGGCCGCGTAACGTTACTTTCGTTCATTGTCAACCTTAAACACGCAACTGTTTTGGGCCATAAGAATTGTTGATAAACTATAGCGGAAAGTCACCATTGAATTTTCGGCTGGATGTGGTTTTCTAAACAAAGCATTTATCAATGAGGACTATTATTGTGCATGTCCTCCATTAATCTTTATGATGAGCTAAACAACAATTAGGAAGAATCACTTATCTTCGGGAAACGCAGCTTGCCATCCTCTCAATATAACCATTCGCTTATCCGATGCTTTGTATGATATCGGAGCTTCTATCGCCTTAGCATTGATATGAATCTCAACGGAAGAAATGCAAGCTCATGAAACTCTTACCCGGTTCGTTATGGCCCTATAATTAGAATCAAACACTGGAAGTCTTCTTAGAAACCCATGGCCCATGTGTTGTAATTCTCACTTGAACAATGGCGACTTAAAATGAGAAGCTGCTCAACATATAATTGAAAATGAGTAAAAGAACTGATAAGAGTTACTTATCTTTTATAAACGTCGGAGTCGGCCCTATGCTTCATTCATCTTGATTGACAAATAAGCAGTTGGTTGTGACTTAGAAAATGACAAACATAAGGATTACTTATCTTTTCAGTGACGATGTCATAATTCTGATTTTATTCTTGCTTGCCGACTTCACTAGATATCTCTGTATCATCTTCAGAAATGGACCCTAACAAAACATCACATGTCCGACGCTCTGAACTGTCTGTTACGGCTTTACTTCGACCTCGCGTTCGGAAGCTCTTTGTTGATTCATCTTGGTTTGTTCGAGTTAGACTTAGCGTGGACTTTACCACCGTCAACAGTTGTTGTAAGTAATGGCAGTGTCCTCGTAGCCACTGGTAATTAACAGATTAGCCACAAATAAAGACTTGTCACTTATCCTTCTGGAGTCGAGGTCGTTGCATTATGCCTTCATACAACCAGCTCCTCTATTTCCAATGGCGATGTTGGGTCGTGCAGATCTGCACCACTGGTAATTAACATAAGACTGACAGCCTGTGCATAGACCATAGCTACCAACTCCGAGGTTGCAGAAGCACTGATTCATCCAGATTATCAGGAGGTTACTCCCCTGATTCCCACAAAAATAGCACAGAAAGCTAACATAAGTTGAAAACAGTGCATAAGCATTATGTTCAAGATTGTTTCAGAATGAGTCAGAATGACATTACCCGTACGAGATAACAAATAATTTACAAATGAAAACTACTTATCTTAATCTACTTATAGGAAGAAGGTCACTTATCTCGACGGTGGTATCAACTTTCCGAAATTGCAAAGGTGAACCTCCGCGAAAGCCCTCTTTGTCTTTTCGACACTTGGTGCATGCCCGTGCTGGGGTATTCGGAAGTTCGTCCGTCTACTTAAATCCAGTTGGACCGGTATGCAACAATAAACTTCCTGTGGCTGCATCCTTCTGACTCAGCCCCCATTCTATTTTGCCTCGACGTCACTTCCCTTCATGCAACATGGCTACAAGTGTTTATTTTCTCTTCTAAATTTTCACCTCTTTGGTTGCCGACATCGGCCTCAAGTGCTGTCGCTGTTGTAGCTCGGCATACTGTAACACTTATCACGGTAACATCGCCGGTTTAGACCGCATGAAGTTGTATATGAACCTATGAGTTACAGTTGGTATTAACTTCTTAACGGACAGCTACGATAATACTAAAACAACAATTATAATGTCATTTGTAACTGTTCTTTTAATTCAAAAAAACCGTTAAGCACTGGAAAGAGATTAGGGAATTAAGTGTCGAAAACGTATTCAAATTGATTGCAATTAATCAGAAGAATAAGCAAGAGTCACTTATCTTTCCACGGAGGCTCGTGACAACTTTAAGGAAGATTGACGGGTTTCCAAGCTGGGTAGCTCGGAATTTCCGATGAAGGCGGAGAACGGTGTTTAGACGCAGAATCCCAATGACAAACCCGGATGAAAGTTTTAAACAATCTTTCGTCTGTGTCCGCCGCTTTGCCGACGAAGAAGGCGCCATTGCCTTCTGATTCGCATAACACCCAAGCCGATGACGTGTGCCTTCGGCTTCCCAACGAGGGATTCCTTGATCCGCTTATCAATGGTTCTCTGCTTGTTTAACAATGTTATTTTGCAAAATTATAAAATGTAAATCATGATGCCTTATCTTTAACATGCTTTTCCGGTACGGGTACATAGTTGCATGTCCAAAGACTTGTGATATGAATATATGAAAAAGTGTGTAATGACCACAACTCCTCTGTCACGGATTGTGAATAGGAAGGGATGAAGTGTTCATCCTCAGAGTCTTGAGGCCCAGGAAATTTTTACCGGGGCCCCACGGTGGGCGCCAATGTTCTTGCAGGAAAAACTATGTTGTTGATCTTAAGGGATTCGGAGGCTCATACGAGTGATGTATGGCCTCCAAGCTATAGGTCTAGCTTACCCCGCAGTTGGGAGCCCTTAGAGATAGAGTTGATGACCCCTCTTGAGCGTGTAGCTAAGAGAGGGAATGAGAGCATGATCTTTTCATGGCCCTGAGGCCTCTTAAATAGCATAGCTGCCACTAATGATCATAATGGGATAACCGTCCATTTAATACTTGAAACCGCTACTTAATGATTCGTAACGTCCGTAACTGCTCCATGAATAACGTAACGGAAGCTAGTCCGACCTCGGGGCTTTGCCGAGGAGCTCACCGGCTACCGACTATAGGATTCTTCCTGGGGCTGACCCGTTCTCCTATCCCACCCGGTATCAGCCGGATAAGGTCTCACACCACAGCCCGAGATCCATCCCGGATGTCTACAAACCCTCCTCCGGTCTTATATCTCGGCTGGGAAATTTATGCATGATCAACATCTTTTCTCTATCATATTCCCCAGCTGAGATCATTCCTCATTGAGAACAAAGTCTTGATTGACCCTTTCTCTCCAGTTCATTCCTGGATAGAACCTCGTCTCTAACCAACTCAGGTTTAGATTTCACAGAAAAATCTACCTGCAAACGATAAGCAATAGCCTCATCATCTGAGCCGCTTATTTCCTTTTCATTTTGAAACTTATCATAAAATGATTGTTCTTCTCAGCAGGTTCAAATCATGAAAGTTCAAGAAATCTCCACAATTGTTTTTCTGTCTAAAAGAAAACCTGTGTCTTTCAATCAAAGTGCCCGCATCTTCCCAAGAGAGAGATCCCCGACAAGATTGTAGCTGTGAAAATAGAAACTCATTTGAGATCTTTTTCCATCTTTGTCTGTTATTCACAAGGCTGAATACTCAGTAATTTTCTCAAGAATTACCTTGTTATAGTTATCATTTCGCTGATAGTTGGTAATATCTTCAGAGCTCATTACCATAAACTATCACAAGGCTGATAATTGGTAATATCATTTTCACTTACCTTAAACATTGTCACAAGGCTGACAGAAGGTAATTTTTTGTTTCCCAAAGCGACGAAACAGATATTCACATACATTGTGAATCTATTTTCCCAGTGAAACATATTACTTGTTTCCAACAAACAGGATACTATTTTCTTAGACAGATCGAGTCATCCTCACAAATTTTTCCCCATCATATCAATCTTTGGTATTTTCTGGGTGAATCTTTCTTGCAATCATCTTACATCATCTCGCATTTTTGGTATCTTAGGTCCAAAATTTGCGTATTCTGATATTTAAGTCTCTTCACACCTATCAAAATGAAGATATTCATCTTCATATCTCAGGTTAAAGAAACTTAAATAGGGTCATCTTTCATACCCTAATTTTTGACCTAATATACCACCTTACATCTGCATCATTGCATCACTAAAAGTTCAGAACAGAATTAATCGGGTGTAGCTTCTACAGGTCAAAATTAAGGTTTCATCAATTTTTCATCAGATTCAAGAGGCAATCAATTAGGGTTTGAGTTTTATTCACCTCATTTGATCTATCTTGATCAAATCATCAACCTCTGATCTTCAGATATCAAATTTTTCCTCATGATCTATCAAGGATCGACCAATTAGGGTTTTCATCGAGGATGAGCAATCTCTGATTTTCTGATCAATGAATGAATTTATTGATTAGAGATTGATCTTCATATCTTAGATACAACATGTTGACCTAATTTCTGGATTCAAAACATCACAAAAGTTCACAAAATTCATCAGTCAATTTCTGAATCATCTGATGAAATTTCATCTGCACTGAAAAGTCAAACTTTGACTTTTGGTCAACTTTTTCAAGACAAAACTTTTTCCATCATCAAAATAATTCAAATGATCCATCATGATCATAAAAAAATCAAGAAATTTGGAAAAGTCAACAAAAAGTCAAAATTTTCAACACTTAGAAAATTTTTCAAGTGTTAAAATTTCACACTTTTTCCAAACTTCATGGCATTTTTTCACATAGTTCCACTTTGAATTAGGAAAAACTCAAAACATGAAAGTTGTAGCCCTTGAAACAAGCTTTCGAAAATGTCAAAGAACTCTCAAATCCATGGAGTCTAGCTATACTTTTGATTTTGAAACATAGAGCTCCAAAATCCTTGATTTTCAAGTACAAATTTCAAGATTATAGGTCATTTTTGAGTTTCTTCTTCTAGAAGCCATGCCACCTTGCAAAGAGGGATAGGGCTGATAAAAAATCAGATGGGGAGTAATTATGATGGGATAAGATCAAGTTGAAAAATTAACCATGGTTAAAAGGAAGCTTCCTTTTGCATTTATTACAAAAAATGACTTTCTTGCCCTCTAAGGCAACTTGTAAATACCAAAGCCATTCTCCTTCACTTGCCATTCAGAACTTGTGACCTATAAATAGAGGTCATGTTGGCCAATTCAAACTACACCAAAGCTATGCCAAAACAAGCTTTCTTACTTCTTGCTTAAAATTCAAGTAACTTATGTCAATTTGAAAATACTTGCATTTTTGAAAACTTGTGAAGAAACATGAGATATTTGGTGTCTAATATGTCATAAACATCTATTAAAACTAGTTTGAAACTTAAAATCAATCTAAGAAACACTAGAAACCAGATTTGCATTTCACACTTTCAAGCTTGCCCAAAACTGCCTTAACTGTCGAATTCAATGTTTGGCTCGAGCAAGTTGTGATTTTTTCACTCAAACATCATCAACATACTCCATATGAATGATGCAAATCATTAAACTTCAACCTGTAACAGCTCTAACATCAAATTCGATTTTCACTTTGAACCATATGCAGGTGGACTTGGTCAGAACAATTCAAGCAATTTCAGAGTGAGCAGACCTTCCTCACATGATCCTTGAAGTCCGTTGGTGCTATAGGAGTCATCAAATCACAACTGGAAACACTCCATCATCAATTTCGATCTCAGCTTGAACAGGTAAGAACACGAACTTCAAACTCTATGATTCCTTGCCTCCAGTCCAAAAAGCTCTTGGCCGTTTTGTTTCTGCACTATCACTGATCAATAACCCTCAATCAATTGATCAATTCGTTCACCATACATGATTTCAATTAAGATTTTCAGATTTAGGGTTCTTCGTGTTCTTGAGAAATTTAATCATGTTAGGCTTAAAATAAATGAAATTAAAGGACATCATCATGTTCCTGGGCTTAAAACGATCAAGTTTGATGTTTACATCGAGCAATTTCATGGAGAAATGAAGAATCCATGGCTGATTGAAGATTGGAGGAAGAAGAAGAAGCTGCGCGCGTTTTTTCAAATTCAAATATCCATTTTAAAATATATTTAGTTGGTTTGACTCCAATACACGGATGTATTGCCGCCCCAACAGTTGCCAGCTCACTCTTAAGTCATTCATGCCTTGCCTTGCCTAATGGTCCCGGGTTCGAGTAGCCTTGGGACCATTTTTTGCCAAACTTTGTAATTTTTCTTCATTTTTTTTACAAACTTTGACTTTTTCAAAACCCAGTCAAAACTCCTCATTTTGAGGTGATTTTTTGTACACTTGTCAATTAACATGTCTATTTTAAGATAGTGTCAAAAATTTTCAGAAAAACTTTCATTCGATTATATTTTTATCGAGCCGAAAACGATACATGTGAGTACGTTTTAAAGCACTTTCAAAAGTGATTTTTTCAAACTTTCGAAGCCCGATTCTTTTCAAAACTTCTTGTAAGTAAATTTCATCTTTCAAAAACACTTTCAAGAACATTCTTCAAAACTTTTCACCAAAACTTACATCTTTTTCCATGATCGATCCGATTTAAATGATAAAACCGAATTCGTTTTTCTTCGAATTTCTTAACCGATCATGGGCCTCCCTTACGGTGTAAGTCCCAAAAAATTCTTTTTATGTACATAGCTATTTCCTTGTACATATCAAATTCTTTCATGTACATATCAATTTTACTTGTACATAATACATATACCTTTGTAAATACTCAAGTATAGACAAACTTCGTCCATTTGTTTTCATTTCGCTTGTATACACACTGAATACCATTGGTATTAAAAGGAGCATTATTCCCGGTGAAACTTCTTTTATACCAATGGGCCACCCTTATGGTGTAAGTCCCAACCATCCTATGTACATCCACATCCCCTTGTACATAAATACTCGTTCGTGTACATATTTACTTCCTTGTACACAATTCAAACTTGTAAATAATCAAGTTACGCTCGTTTTAAACGTTCGTTTCACATACACTTGTTTATATTTCCTTCATAAACTCTTGTAAATAAACATCATGCATCTGTTTATATTTCCTTCATAAACTCCTATGAATACATATCACACACACACACACTTGTTTATACAATTTTCTAGTTATAACATAACAACTAGTCTAACCAATAGGTTCCCCACAGAAATAGCCTCCTTTTGGGCTTTGTACAAGGTAACTCATTTCATCTGAGTTCAGCCTCCTCTTAGGCTTCATATAAGAAAACTCATTCATTTGAGTTTAGCCTCCGCTTAGGCTTCATATAAGACAACACTCCCCTGTTGAGTCAGCCTCCTCTTGAGCTTCGTTCAAAAGAACTCCTCATTGAGTTTAGCCTTCTCTTGGGCATCATACAAAGAAAGAGACCAGGAAATCTCTTAACAGCCTCCTATTGGACTTCCAATACAAAGAATCATCCGCGCTAAGATAGAACCCTGAGAGTATAATTTCCCGGTGAAATTGCTCTTAATTCCAAAAGGATGGTTTCCCGGTGAAATCCCTTTTAAAGCCAAAGCCAGCCATACCCTATAGCTTCCTCTTGAGCTTCGTACAAGGACCCTCGATGACCCTCGATGACCCTCGGAATGCCTCCTTGGGCTTACAATACAAGGACCCACGGGCTTCTTAAAAGCATCCCTCTAATCCAATCAATTTCTCCTTGAGATTTAGACGTTTATCATCTCTATGGAAGAAGTATCTCATCTATCACATCACATACAATCTTTTCAAACTCTTTTCAAAACAAAAACATCTCTTAATCGTAAGTGGTAACGCTTGTACACTCAAGCAAAACACCCAATGCTTACAATTAAAAGATTCAATCATCTTTTTCAAACATCTTTCTAAAAACTCGTAAGTGGTAACGCTTGTACACTCAAGCAAAACACCTATAACTTACGACGAAAGATTCAGTCAATCAAACTTTTCAAAATATATGTGATAAAATAGATTAGATACATTTTTCATTAAGATGACATTTATCTGTGTCTCTTACTAACACCCCGTTGCTTCCACTAGCATAAGTGGGAACTACGATTGCTCTGACTTTCTCAACATCCTTTTGAGAATACGTAGGCACAAGGTTTCATCCTTGCCGAGCGAATTTCTCTCTTCCTCAGACCAAACCAACCATAGATCCCTTTAGATCCGAGCTACAAATGCTCTGATTCCCACTAAGGGATATGTATGCAGAAGATCCCAAAGATCTTTGCGAGCACAATAATAACAAAACATAGGATGCCACATAATATATCCTTCTTAAAATCCCAAAGGAGAAACTTTCCCAATCATAGAAATAGCAATTAAAACACACAAACATATCAAACGTATTCATATATAAAGCTATAGATAAATATATATATTTAGGGTGCTCCATCTATTCCCTTTATATAACAAACCCCCTTACTCGGAATCTCCCCAATGCGTTGCATCTAGTTCGCACTAGTCGTAATGTATATCATATCAATTGAGTGTATTAACAGCTTTCCCCTTTTTCATAATCATAATTTCTTGTGTTGAAAATAATAAAGCTTGATGCTCGCGGCATCTTTATAAATAAATCAAAAGAGTAAATCGTTTCGAGCCAGAGAATCCGAATTCAGATTCGATTCCCTCGCGGGTCACTTTTTAACGCGAACACCCCGGAATTATTTTAATTAATTGAATTAATAATATTAAATAAATTAGGGGTGTGAGGATTAATTTGGAAGGATTGAGTTTACACTCTTAGCTAGTAAGAAAACATAATTATAAATCCAATTTTTCCTCATTCCTTCCATTTTACAAACCAAAGCCAAAAATAGAAACTTGGAGGAAAAGAGAGGGTTTTGAGAAGAAGAAGAAGAGGAGCAAGAGAAGAGCAAGGTTGGGTTGTAGGATCATCAAGAATCATCCAAGCTTGTGAGGTAAGGGATTTGATTTCCTTTCCATATAGTTAGGGTTTGATTTCCTTTCCATATAGTTAGGGTTTGATAAATATATTTTGGATTTAGGAGAAATTGCTAGGTTGATTCTTGAGTTTGGTTGGTTGATTATTGAAATAGCATAGGAAGGTTGAGTTAGGAGTATAGATTGTTGGGTGTTTCTTTTCTAGTATTAGAAATGGAAGTTATAAATGGAAATGAAAAAGGAAAGAAAACTGTTAAGAGAAAAACCAGAAAAACCTGCGTTTACTGTAAACTGGAAGAAGAAAGGAAATGGAAGGTGGTGGCATGGGGGAGGTGCCCACCTCCAAGTGTGGGGCGACCTACCCCCTCCTTGAGGCACCCGCCTCCCTTCCTTTTGGCCCCTAGGGCGTCCGCCTCTTGTAGGTAAGGGGGTGCAACGAAAATTCCCATTTTCTGTTTACTGTGTTTTGGTTTTCTGTGTTTTCTGCAGAATTGTTCCTGCATAATTTTCCATTGCTAGTTTCTGTTTCTGTTTAATCCTATAAATCCATATACTACTAGTTAGTATTAAGAAAATATAATTAGGACATAAGTTAGCCGATTAAATTTGGAACCCGATTATGTTCCGATTTTTCGATTTCGGTAATTTCGGCGACGAAGCAAGTTGCTCCGAATCCAACAAAAATTGACGTGCTAGCTAAGTTCGACGTGTAGAGCGTAGTGGTGAGGTTAGTTTTTCGAAATTACGAGTTTTTACGAGATGACCCGAATTAGGCCAATTTACGGTTAAATTGAATCAGATTGCGTTTAAGTAGATTTAAGGCACGTATGGACAATCCAATTTCGATGTTGACGATTATGATTAATGCCGGTTATTAGGAATAGCTTTCGCGACGATTATAGGTGTTTGACTATTTTTTCCATATTTGGAATTTAGTGAATGAATTGATAATGATGTGGTGTGATTAAACATGATGTCTGCGACGATGCATTTATTAATGAATACTTGATGATATGCGATGCGATGATATATGTCTTTGTACATGATGATGTGATGATTATATTAATGTTTTTAATAAATGCTTCCGATTTGTGAATGCATGACTTTTGATGATGATGATGAATTATATGTGACGTTTTGCATAATGCAAATATGATGCGATGATATATTTATCTTGATTTGGATAAATTATGGCGATGTGGGCTTTATGCCAATTTTGATGAGCGATGATGATGTTTTTGTGTTGTGTTGTTTTATTGTTGAGTCGCATACATTGCATTGGCGACGATGGGCTCTTATGCCAAACGCGAGGCTTTTATGCCAAGCGACGAGGCTTTTATGCCAAGTGTTCCTAATTATGGACAAAGCGACGGGTACCACATGCATAACATAGTCGTGTCTCATGGAGTCGGTTATGTTTATGTTTGAGTTGTTTGGCGTTGGGATTTAATTGATGGATGATGTTGAATTGAGATGATATATGATGTTTTGGTTGGTGATGATAATTATGATGAACATGAAATGAATATAACTTGATGATTTCATGATAACTATGCAATGAATATAAATGATGAGTTTTGCGATGATTTAATTTTGATGAAATGCTTAATGCACATATGATGTGATGATGTTTGTGACGATGGGCTTTAGCCAATTTGTGATGATTTTATTTATGTTGCTTATGTTATTAGCATTGTTTGATGTTGTTGTTTGATGTTGTTGTTAATGATTACCGTGTTGATTAGTGACGTATTAACTTGTGATGATTTCGTGGTGATGGAAGTTTATGTGTTCTTGTGATGATTTATGCCGATGAGGTTATGACGATAAAGTGTAGATTATACACATTAGAATGACGATAAGAGTAAGTGAGTTTTGGATATGTGTCGGAGTTGCACTTATTAATCTATACCCTTTATAATTCCGAAACTATGTATATATTTTATCATGCCTTTAATTATATGTTTTGGAGTATCTCACCCTTTACTTGTTTCTTCGTTACCTTTATATTGGTAACGTGCAGGTTATGAAGACGGAGCTTATAGCTGCTATTAGTCGAGTCGGTGTCGCTCTGATATGTAGCACTCGGGGGGAATATTTATGTTGTCTTGTTGTTGTTCTTTTATTATTATTCCTTTTGTGAATAAGAATCATACTTTATTAAAACATGATTTGAGGAGAAAGTTTATTAAAGAAGATGTTTTGATTTTTAAGAATTAATTTATGATTTCCGACGATTGCTATGTATCCGAGAGTTATACTTTAAAGCAAACTGTTTAAAGTGATTTGGTTTTGATGGTGTGATGCCTCAGTATTGAATTGATGAAATTTTAAATTACTCTGATTTTTACATATAAAACCTTGGGTAATATTGGGGTGTTACATTAGTGGTATCAGAGCAGGTCGGTCTGTCGGCCAGATTATTAATATGTTTAACCCTGTTGTATGCAACATGTGTGTGAAACACTGTCAGTACTTGCTTGTTTCTATTTGTTTGTCTGTAGAGATGAGTGTGTGAAACAAGTGGGAGAGAAATTTTACTTCTTGGTGGCGCTTGTGGCTTAGGATGGAGCCTCAAGCAGGGTTACGCTTTGGTAACTTGTAGTGTAAGTTTGAAGACGTTGTTGTAGTTTGGTAAAGATGGTTTATGTCACCATCATGATTATCGACTATCTATTGACAAATTGAAGAACTGATCACCCTTAATCTCTTGTTGATAGTAGTCGGGATTTGTGTTGGTTAGGATGAACTTGTCTTGCCAGCTTAATAGTGTATGAAATGGATGAGTTAGCACAAGGTGGTGCGTGGTTACTTGAGTGGTGGGCGAATTTGGATTTTGGTGAGAAACAAGATTTTGGCAAGCGAACTTCTTGTTGTGATTCTTCCGAAGCATATTGTGAAGATGTGAGTGAATTACCGCCGTAGTGCGAAGTGAAGTGTTGATGGATTTGGTTTCTGTAACTAGTTGTGATTCGAAGTATCCTTTAGGGATGTTTATTTCTGAGTAAGAGTTGAAGAGTCAACTTGGGGATTGGTTTGAGCAGAGTTTGTTTATTCGAGCGGGTTGTTGTGGAATGCTCCAGTTGTGTTGTTCAAAATGGAACGAAGGTCGCTTAAGTTGGTGTGTCGTTTTCAAACAAGGGAACGAAGTGGATGTTGAGGACAAGTATCTACTTCCAAGGACTGATGTGGGATAAATCAGTCATTTGGAGCTTTTATGTTTAGTGAGATCGATGTGAAGTCTGGCTGTCTACGGGTTAGTGTGTGAGCTGAAGATGTTTAGACAATGCTTTTCAAGTTAGTGTATGGTCCTGGCGAGTATTTGTTGATGTCATTAGTGTGACTAATGCGTCAGGTATGATTTTGGAATGTTCAGACAATACTCTCAAGAGTAGCTGTAAGAGTTATTTCGTGTTCATGGATATTATTTGGTTCACATCAAGTTAAGGAAATTGTAGCAAGCATCTGAGCTTTGTGTTATCAGTAGTGAAGTTAGACCAGTGCATGTCGAGTATTCTAAAGATAGAGTTTTGAACTGTTGGACGTGAGTGCCTTAAGTAAGCGACTTGGACGGTGATATTTTGGACAGTTCCGCGAAAATTTATTTTGTATTTTGTAAAAGACTTCAAGGGGTTATTTCAGAGCTTAGAATTTCCTTTGTTTTGGGATGGTTAGCTTCGTGAGTTTGATGGAAGATCTTTTTATAAGTTGGTATTGATCGTGGGTACTTTGACTTGAGATGATTGAGTCGCTATTTGGACTTCGCAATGGAAAGCGAATTTGTATGAGCTAGTGAAAAGTTTAGCGAATGCTTTGATTTTGGTCTTGTTTAGTACTGAAGAACCTTGTGCGGTATATTGTAATATTTCATTTTGGACTTAAGATGTATTTCGACATAGAGTTGGAAAAGTGTATCGCAGTTCGGTTGTGTTTGAGTAACTTGTTATTGTTCAAGGGTGGTACGTTGGTAATCTACAAGGACGATGTGACCTTGTGATTTTCTGGAATGAAAGCGATAACTGCAAGTGTAATTCTTGAGTTCGTACTTATGCATGAATGAAGGTGTCTTTTTCGTGTTTGCGTAGCATGCGTGGTACTATCCTATTATGATTGTTTCAGTTTTGGTTTGTATAACCATTTTGTTGTCTTTGTTTTAGCGATGGAGTCGATGTTGTGTCGTAGGACTTTATGTTCCTATATTTGGTGACTCGTTTCCGAGGTGTCGGTTCGAGTGTGTGACTAATTCCATGATTGAGACGTTAGGATGGTATCAATTGTTTAGTTCTCGTGCAAACCGGTGTGTCTGCGACTTGTTTGGTTGTTAGGTGTTAGTTGGTTTTCGAGTGCATTGTATGGGCTTTGCATCTCGGCATGGTTGTTCTTGACAGAACGTTGTGGTTAGGGAGATACCCTTATTTTTGGTGTCTTTTGTATGTTGTTTAATTGACGCGAGGATTGAGTGGACGAATGCGTAGGCATGTCCCGTTTCGTTCGTTTTAGTCGAAATTTTGAGGACAAAAAGTTTATAAGTGGGGGAGAGTTGTAACGCCCGTTTTATTTAATATTATATTATATTAATATTTTCGAATTACCGATCGATATTTATTTTGCGATGAGAATATTTATATTAATCAATATATCTGATAATATATTTGGTGACGTTTCGTTCGGTCCGATTTTTATTCCGTTCGGTTCGGTAAAATATTATTCGGATCGATATTTAATTCCCCGGAATTATTTTAATTAATTGAATTAATAATAGTAAATAAATTAGGGGTGTGAAGATTAATTTGGAAGGATTGAGTTTACACCCTTAGCTAGTAAGAAAACATAATTATAAATCCAATATTTCCTCATTCTTTCCATTTTACAAACCAAAGCCAAAAATAGAAACTTGGAGGAAAAAAGAGGGTTTTGAGAAGAAGAAGAAGAAGAAGAAGAAGAAGAGGATCAAGAGAAGACAAAGGTTGGGTTGTAGGATCATCAAGAATCATCCAAGCTTGTGAGGTAAGGGGTTTGATTTCCTTTCCATATAGTTAGGGTTTGATTTCCTTTCCATATAGTTAGGGTTTGATAAATATATTTTGGATTTAGGAGAAATTGCTAGGTTGATTCTTGAGTTTGGTTGGTTGATTATTGAAATAGCATAGGAAGGTTGAGTTAGGAGTATAGATTGTTGGGTGTTTCTTTGCTAGTATTAGAAATGGAAGTTATAAATGGAAATGAAAAAGGAAAGAAAACTGTTAAGAGAAAAACCAGAAAAACCCGCGTTTACTGTAAACTGGAAGAAGAAAGGAAATGGAAGGTGGTGGCATGGGGGAGGCGCCCACCTCCAAGTGTGGGGCGACCTTCCCCCTCCTTGAGGCACCCGCCTCCCTTCCTTTTGGCCCCTAGGGCGTCCGCCTCTTGTAGGTAAGGGGGTGCAACGAAAATTCCCATTTTCTGTTTACTGTGTTTTGGTTTTCTGTGTTTTCTGCAGAATTGTTCCTGCATAATTTTCCATTGCTAGTTTCTGTTTCTGTTTAATCCTATAAATCCATATACTACTAGTTAGTATTAAAAAAATATAATTAGGACATAAGTTAGTCGATTAAATTTGGAACCCGATTATGTTCCGATTTTTCGATTTCGGTAATTTCGGCGACGAAGCAAGTTGCTCCGAATCCAACAAAAATTGACGTGCTAGCTAAGTTCGACGTGTAGAGCGTAGTGGTGAGGTTAGTTTTTCGAAATTACGAGTTTTTACGAGATGACCCGAATTACACCAATTTACGGTTAAATTGAATCGGATTGCGTTTTAGTAGATTTAATGCACGTATGGACAATCCGATTTCGATGTTGACGATTATGATTAATGCCGGTTATTAGGAATAGCTTTCGCGACGATTATAGGTGTTTGACTATTTTTTCCGTATTTGGAATTTAGTGAGTGAATTGATAATGATGTGGTGTGATTAAACATGATGTCTGCGACGATGCATTTATTAATGAATACTTGATGATATGCGATGCGATGATATATGTCTTTGTACATGATGATGTGATGATTATATTGATGTTTTTAATAAATGCTCCCGATTTGTGAATGCATGACTTTTGATGATGATGAATTATATGTGACGTTTTGCATAATGCAAATATGATGCGATGATATATTTATCTTGATTTGGATAAATTATGGCGATGTGGGCTTTATGCCAATTTTGATGAGCGATGATGATGTTTTTGTGTTGTGTTGTTTTATTGTCGAGTCACATACATTGCATTGGCGACGATGGACTTTTATGCCAAACGACGAGGCTTTTATGCCAAGCGACGAGGCTTTTATGCCAAGTGTTCCGAATTATGGACAAAGCGACGGGTACCACATGCATAACATAGTCGTGTCTCATGGAGTCAGTTATGTTTATGTTTGAGTTGTTTGGCGTTGGGATTTAATTGATGGATGATGTTGAATTACGATGATATATGATGTTTTGTTTGGTGATGATAATTATGATGAACATAAAATGAATATAACTTGATGATGTCATGATAACTATGCAATGAATATAAATGATGAGTTTTGCGATGATTTAATTTTGATGAAATGCTTAATGCACATATGATGTGATGATGTTTGTGACGATGAGCTTTAGCCAATTTGTGATGATTTTATTTATGTTGCTTATGGTATTAGCATTGTTTGATGTTGTTGTTTGATGTTGTTGTTAATGATTACCGTGTTGATTAGTGACGTATTAACTTGTGATGATTTCGTGGTGATGGAAGTTTATGTGTTGTTGTGATGATTTATGCCGATGAGGTTATGACGATAAAGTGTAGATTATACACATTAGAATGACGATAAGAGTAAGTGAGTTTTGTATATGTGTCGGAGTTGCACTTATTAATCTATACCCTTTATAATTCCGAAACTATGTATATATTTTATCATGCCTTTAATTATATGTTTTGGAGTATCTCACCCTTTACTTGTTTCGTCGTTACCTTTATATTGGTAACGTGCAGGTTATGAAGACGGAGCTTATAGTTGCTATTAGTCGAGTCGGTGTCGCTCTGATACGTAGCACTCAGGGGGAATATTTATGTTGTCTTGTTGTTGTTCTTTTATTATTATTCCTTTTGTGAATAAGAATCATACTTTATTAAAACATGATTTGAGGAGAAAGTTTATTAAAGAAGATGTTTTGATTTTTAAGAATTAATTTATGATTTCCGACGATTGCTATGTATCCGAGAGTTATACTTTAAAGCAAACTGTTTAAAGTGATTTGGTTTTGATGGTGTGATGCCTCAGTATTGAATTGATGAAATTTTAAATTACTCTGATTTTTACATATAAAACCTTGGGTAATATTGGGGTGTTACAATTTGAAACACTTGCAACTCTCAATTCTCTAATGACAATGAGAAGATAATGCTTTAAGAAATTTTGAAACGCTTGCAATTATGACTCTTCCGATGAAACAGAAAATCAATTAACATGTCTCGAGGCACGAGAAGCTTTGGTAATTGAATAAACAACAGAGAGAGGAAATAAGAGCTATCTTGTATTGATTGACAACAGAACATAATTCTGCAGCTTGAAGAAAATCTAGAATATAAGAATACCTTGATCCCATCACAACGCATACATATTTATGGTCGAAACATAAGTCATATAAAGTGAAAAGAAGAGGGAAATTTTTTGGGTGCAACAAGCTGTCGAAGCGAGAATAACACCACTGATTCGACGATCATTGGGGAATTCAAATAACAGACTTCCTGGGAATATGATTTCCTAGGGAAGCTAATCATTGTGTAACGACTACATTGGAAATGTGACCTTCTGGGGAAACCATTCACTGCATAGTGACCATCTGGGGAGATTATTCGCTGAACAACGATTAATTGAGGAATGTTTGGAAACACTTGAAGAAGAGCTTCCACCGTTACATCCGTCGAGAATACCAGGTCCGCAACAGTGCTTCAGTTAGGGATGAAAATAACCGCTCACACATCAATCTGCTGGAAAGCGTACAATATGGACTTTGTCGTGTGACAAACTCCACCGGAGATTCCCATTCACATGTCAGGAGATATAACTTCACTGAGAATGTCAAGAGATACAACCTCATTAGAGAGGTTAAGAGAAATCTCAATGGAGGGTCAATTAATCAAACAAGCTTGCTGAGGAATATGACTCCATCCTCGTAAACGTGCAAAAATCACATGAGTTCAAAACAAAATTAAGAATTATATTTGTCACATGGGTTTTAAATCCATTATTTTATTTTTAATTTATGTGAATTATATAAGGTCTTGTTAACCAGTGCCCTCAAGACACTCTTTAAACATTCCAAATATATATTTTTATAAAAAATTTCCAAGACATAATACTCATATTTCCAATTTTTTTTATAAATATTTTGAGGTCCTTAGAAAGTGCCTTGAAGGCACTTATTAGCATTTTGTTATTTATAATGTGTTTAATATCTCTAATACTCATACTTTTATAACTAAATTATAATTTTTATGTAAATTTATTTATTTTTATTTAGTTTTAATATGAATTATATATATATCATTATTTAGTTTTAATGTTATTTTTTATGGTTTATATATTTTTTATATTTGAGAAATTCAATGAGACAAGGTAAATAATTATTGATTTTGTTTCATACCCAACTGAATTTTATAGGAAACATTTCAAAACACCAAAACGACACCGTTTGAAAAATGATTAAAAACTTTAATTATTAGCATTAGGGTTTATCAGAAGAGAGAGAAAGAGAAAATGGGAGGCAAGGGACGAAAAAGGAGAGAGAAGAACTACAAGGCCGCTCACGGTGGCGCAACCGCCCTCCCTCCACCGCCTAAATCCTCTCAACTCGACGCTCTCCCGTTCAAACTCCGCCAAATCATCTCTTTCTCCAAAAACCAAAACGGTTCTTTCTCTTTCCCTTTCACATTCTTTACTTCACTCTCTTATTTTCTCTTTCTCATTATATTTCAATATTTTCAGATTCTCATGATTTATCAAAGAAATTAGATGGTTCAGAGGCTCAAAAGGTTAAAACTTTATATTGTTTCTGCTCTCTGATTGCATGTTAATTTTAATTTTAAATTTACTCGGACTCCGAACACGACAGTGACACTGACACTGCGACATAGATAATAATTTGAAAAACTTAATCGAAGTGTAAGTGTAGGTGTCCAAGAGTAACACAGACACACCTTTTTATAGAGGTGCCGGTGCTATAGCTTCCAATCACTCAATTTAAGTTAATTCTGGGCTCTAGTTGCAACTGAAGTTATAAATAATTTTCTCAATTTATTTGATAATTAAAATTGCATGTGAAATAGGTGGATACTAAGGTGGATACTAGTGCACCATTGAAGGCGCCTCAACATAGTGATGATGAGGTTAATGCTATTGATGATAAGAATAAGAAAAAAAGGAAGAGGAAGGAGATTAAAGATCTCAGGTTTGGAATGGATGGGGATAAAACGAATGCGCAGTTAAAGAAAAAGGAGCGCAAAAAGAAGTAAGTGGATTAAACCGTATTTATTTGTCTTTTTTAACGAGTTTAGAGTGATGCTTATAGTACTTTCTATGTGGTTTTTGTTGGCGGTTTATTTATTTTTATCAAATTAGTTATTTTGGTGTTGTGTTTCCTTTTAATTGCAAATGATGCATTCTAAATAAGTATCAATTTTTTGCGATATTGCAACATGAAGAATTTGTGGTTGTATCGGTGGTTCTTCAATGATATCAGTGATTGTCATATTTTGGAGTTCAAATTAAGCACTATGGCCTTTTGGTTTAGTTATAAAGTGACTGCAAGACTTGAAAGTTTGAAGATATTATTAATGTGGGAAGTCAGTAGAATGCATAAATTGATATCACACCTAGTGTGAATATGTCACCAAGTGAAAAAATGCTTTGATTGTTGTATAATATAGTATATAACAATATGCATAAATTATATAAATCGATGTTGTTAAAAAATTGGCATAGCACCATTAAACCATGGTTATATATTGGAATTTGGGGTAGTCAATAAGAAAGCCGATATGACGTGTATACTCCGCTATTTGTAGTATATTGGTGCATTTTGATATATTGGTTATACCGGTATGAATGAATAGCGAAGTTGTGTGTGTTTTAGTGGTGACCAAACTAAATTTTTTTTACAATAACCTGAAGTGTAAGTTTAAAAATTGTATATGCTACCTAAAGCATTAAAAGCCAGTTCCTAGGTAAAAACCCAACTCATCACCTCATCTTCACACTATACAATGCATCAAACTTTATTAGTAGTTTGAAATATTGAGATTTTGAATTTTATGCCGGTTAGGCGGTTACTTACTAAATATATGTGTATGTATGTAGCTTTTATTTCTTTGCAACACGCCTAAGTTTATATACATTTATTTACATTTCAACCGCATTATGGCTTCTGTTATTGACCCATTACGCTATCTGCTATTTCTCATATCAGATTTCTGGCCTTCGTGGTGATCTGCTACTAATGACACTGATAAAAATACTTTTTTTGTTCTACATTTGGTAGCATTTAAAGCTGAACTTGTGAAATTTCTTTACTGAATGGATAACTCAACACAAAAATTAGCTTATTTTGATTTTAATCATGGTAAATTCTTCAGGTATGAAGCGAAAAAGAAGAAGCACAAAAAGGTTGAAGACGATGAATTTTTGGACTTTCCTGGAAAAGAAAAAATTAAATTTGGAGATATTGTACAAGCCCCACCAAAGTTATCATTCATTCCAAAAGTAAGCACTTGGAATTCTTAGCTTTACCCAATGGGTCATACTATACTTAATTTAATTGTGGAAACTGTTCTACTTGTGTACAGGGAGTCAAGGTTTCACAGGATGCTTCTCATGAGAGACTTAGACTTCGAGCTATAGAGGAATACAGGAGTCGGAAAGCATGGACATCAAGACCAGGAAATCACCAACCACCTCCGGTGACTACATCCGAGCCTTAAATTGTTTGCAGCATGTTCTTAAGGATACTCTGCTTAACCAAGAGAGTCTTGTGAACAAATAATTGAAATTCCACACGGCTCTTTGATATTTTCCTCCTGGAAGGTGGGGTTTTCTTCATTCAGAAGTAACTTACAGGTTCTTTATAGAAAGTATGACCAAATGACATACTTGCACTTGTGTTGAAGTCATTAGTTACATTCAGTTCGATCCATGAAAAGTCTATATCTGAGTTACTAGATTGGTTAACTTTTGTTTTAAGTATAGAGAAAAACATTGACTCAAAATGACACTGCTGTTTGTATTTTGTGTCTTTTAAGTATTCTTTAATTTATGCTTTCCTTTCTCTCAAATTTGTATTTGGAAATATAGACTCTTGAAATATGAAGTAAAGATTATGGCATGTCAAAACTAAGTTGTTTAATGTGTAGAAGAACTTCACTGCATGAGTGCTTAATCCTTTGAATCAACAAAATGACATAACTTGTGGTAGATATGAAGAAAATGCAGTATCAGTGTCTGCATGGTGGATTCATTGAATTCAGAGGATTGGGTTATGAGTTTAGGAATGATGAAAGGTAATGGATTCAACCGGTTATGAGTTTAGGAATGATGAAAGGTAATGGATTCAACGGGCGCAGTACAATATCAACAAGTTTAGGGGTGTTTGCGGTGCGGTTTGGACGGTTTTGACGCAAAAAATCATCCGAACCGCGAGAGAAAAAGGCGTGCGGTTTGGTTTGGTTTGGTTCGGTTAGCTTTTAGAAAAAAAATCAAACCAAACCGAACCAATGCGGTTTGGTCCGGTGCAGTTTGTTCGATTTTTTACAAATATTTTGTTGAGCCATACATACACATATAGATAACAACATAACTTTGTATTTTGCTATTCATACACTGTCAAATAACAATAAAAGTAATCATATTTGGATAATAATTTTTCATTTAATATGTAAAAATTAGATTAAACAAAAGTGAAATAATAAACATAAAATAATAGCCTAAAATATTATAATAAAAAAAAATAAAAATAGATGAGATGAGAGATTAGTGAAGATGAAAAAGAAATAACATTAAAAAGAATAAATTAGAGTAAGTATGTGCGATAAAACGAAATTCAAATAGGGAACATTTGTATAAAAATTAGAAGGTGAAAAAGAAAGAATATAAGAGAGTAGAGATTAGATAAGAATGGACAAGATGTAAGTGGTGAAGATGAAGCGATAATGCTATGAGAGATTTAAGAAGACTGAAACCATAAGTGTAAGGATGAGAAAATTGTTTGTAATCATAAAACTAATATATAGTAAGTTTAAGTTTGAGTTAGATGAGAGTTAAGCAAAATTTAGGTTGTACTATAATGCGATTTGATTCGGTTTGTAAAATACAAACCGCAAACCGAATCGAACCATGCGGTTTTGTTAAAACATGACCTAAACTAATCCGAATCAAATGCGGTTTTTTGCAGTTTTGATTTGGTTTGGTTTGGTTTGTAGTTTTTTATTGAATTAGTTTGGTTTTGAACACCCCTAATCAAATTGAATAGTGTTGGTGTTCATCTTATCGACTAACTATCTATCCATTAAAAAATAATAAAGAATATGTTGCAAACTATCAGTAATATCATTCACTTTAAACTTTTTAACACATGTAAAAGGCTAAAATAGTAAAAATATAATCTTTCAATTAGTTTAAATTACTACAATCTTTCAGTTAATTTAAATTACTTCAATCAAATGTTATAGAGGGTTAAGTTCGTATTTGATACTTTTTTAACTTTCATATTTTTATTCACTTCTCGTTCTTTCATTCACAATTTCTCTTCTTATTTTAACTTCTTCTCT
This sequence comes from Vicia sativa, assembly GCA_021764765.1. Taxonomy (NCBI): domain Eukaryota; kingdom Viridiplantae; phylum Streptophyta; class Magnoliopsida; order Fabales; family Fabaceae; genus Vicia; species Vicia sativa. The sequence continues at coordinate 284,169,591 of CM038793.1, read as the reverse complement.
CTCTTTTTTAAAGCATAAATAAATAAACTGAATTTTTTTAATTGAATGAACAAGAACACATAAAAATTTAATCAATTGAAAACATAATTATTTTATGATTATTAAAAAAGGGTTAAATATATAAACCTTTCTGTAATGTTAGCGAGTTTTTATTTTAGATCCTAATAAATGTTAGCATCTTTGCTGGTTATTTTTTGTGTGGCATTATGTTTTATTTTTTTTTCTCTAAACTAGTGTATACAATTATTGGACAACATGGCATAAATTCTAAAATTAGGGGTTTTATTCCCATATCTTCTTCGTTTTATACAGCCATCGTCGCCTTCAACTTCTCTGCAATCCGCCATCGACATCTAGCACCTCAGCCATCTTCTTCGTCTTACCTAGCCATCGTCTTCTAGTTCTTCATCCATCTTCTTCTTTTATCCAGCCATCGTCTTTTGGTTATTCCGCTGTCTTCTTAACAATTCCCTACCAACAACAGGGTATGAGTGAGAGCAAGTCATCCTCAACGAATGATGTTGAAAAGGGTTTGCCAATATGTGGGTGCAACTCAGCCATGAAGATGTGGGTCTCCAACTCACTTGAAAATCCAGACAGAAAATTCTGGAAATGTAGGAACGCCATGGTGTGTAATTTTAAGAATTTAGTAATATTGAAGTCACAATTTTGGGTTATATGTGCTGATCATGTTTCCATGAAACTGCAAAGTGGTCGTGGTCTGTTTCCGTGGGATGATTTGGTTGAAGGAAAAGATGTTAATCCGTCTAGATGCTGTCAATGTGATATGAAGAAGACTTACTTGAGAGAATTAGCAAAAGAGATTGTCGACGAGATCGAGTGCAGAGTCGGAAGGCTTAACAAGTTAGAAAAACTTAAGAGAAAGTTTGTAATGGAAGAGAGAGAAAATTTCTGGATGATGGTTGTTATTGGCTTGTCATGGATTGTGTTTTCAGTTGTGGTAAAGTTATTGTAGTTAAAATGTTATCCATTTCAACTCTAATTGTAATCCAACAATTTTATGAGGAATAAAATGTTAAGTTCTTTTTTAATATGTTATGTTCTATTTTAATTCCTTTCAGGTCCAATTGTAATCCAACAATTTCATGTCAATATGTTAAGTTCTGTTATGTTGAGCTATTAGGTTGTGCTTTAAATCAAATTATTAAGTTCTGTCATGTCAATATTTAGTATACAAATTAAATTGAACAAAAGACATTTATATAACAGGAACATAGTTTGTTACATTTGTATGATACATAGCAGCTGCCCAAAATGAACATATTTCAAATTGAAAATTAGACATAACAGTTGCCCAAAACAAGCACCATTTGGTGCATTAGTCAGTTACATAAGTTGCCCAAAAAATCATAAAGTTATACATAAGTTGCAGAATTACAAAACGTAACAGTTTATCTCTCATCTTCTTGGAGAAACTCCAAGTTTGGAATCTTTTGGTAAAGACTTTTCTTCCATTTCCGGTATCATTATTGGTTGATGTTTTGACTCCTGGCATGTAATTGGTTTTTTGAACCAAAACAACTTGATCCTCTCACTTTGCCTCCTTTTGATGAATGGTTTTTTTCCCTTTGTTCTTTCCTGTTTGCTTTTTGTATCAATCAACCACAAGAGAGCCAGTTTGACTCATCACATTTAGTACAGTTTCAACATCAGTTGGTCCATTTGTTTGCACATTAGTTGGTGCATCAGTTGGTGCATCAGTTGGCACATTTGTTGGTACATCATTTTGAAGAGCACTTGATCCATAAGTTGGTGCATCATTTTGTCCACCATTCTGCACATCATTTGGTGCATCAATTTTCCACCATTCTGCTCATCAGTTGCAACATCAATTTGTCCCCCATTCTGCATATCAGCTGGTACATCAGTTGGCACACCATTATCTTCACTTTCAGCAGTTGATGCATTTTTTGCTTGTTTCTACACAACTAATAATAACACAAAAGTCAGAGCATTGTTAGAAATATTTGTACACAAATGGTAAGTACATAACTTGTAAGGCAATAATTACCTTTCTTTTAAGTGCATTTGGATCTTGTGTCAATGCCTTGTAGGTCAACTCATTGCGCCCAAATTTGTCACATTTTGTGCACTTGTATGCAACACCTGGTCTTCTCTTCCTTGCCCCATCTTCTCCACTTTTTCTTATCCTAATTTTTCTAGGTTTTCCTGGACCATTCTTGTATGCAGGAGGCTTATGTGGCTCCATCTCAACTTCAAGCCACATGTCTTGTCCGTTGATAGGACTTACAAAATAACCATAACATTGTGCACATCTTTCTCTTGTATAACAGACATCCACAAATTCATTAGGGTTTTGTTTCCTATAGCTCAAAGAAGCCACATAATGCCTACAAGGGATTCCTACTAATTCCCAGAAATTACAACTACATGTCCTTTTATAAATGTCAACAATAAACTCCTGAGTGTTGTAGCTATGTGTAACCTGGAATGTTTCTGCCATGGACCAAGTAGGCAACCAGTGTCCACTATGAAAACTTCATTATTTATCCTCATTCTAGGGATTGACATCACTTGATGTGGCAATTTTTCTAGTTTACTAGCAGATGTGGCTAACCTATTCATAAGATATTTTCTTATCCATTCACACATAGTCAATATAGGCTTTTCCCTAGAAATTACAATGGTAGCATTAAAAGACTCTGCTATGCTATTCATCAAGACATCACATTTTGGATAAAAAGTAAAGGCATGCTTACACCAGCTCTTTAGAGGTACTGCCATCAACCAACTCCAAGCAGTTGGATCTACACTCTTCAGCTCATTCATCTTTTGTACCCATGCTTGATAGTAGATGGCTTTGGCAGCCTCCATCATCAAATCCCCAATAAAGGCTCCACCATCAAATCTTTTCTTGAAATTTGCATACAAGTGCCTCAGGCACAATCTATGCTCATTTTGTAAAACCCTAGACCAACATTTTGCAGAAATTGAAACTTCAACTTACCTGAGACACGATGTTCGTGTCGTCTTCATCTTTGCTCCGTCTACGTCTTTGACTCGTCTTCTTCGCCATCACCTGAGCCCTAATTCTTTCAAGGGGGTATTTGATAATTATACAATGTTAAAATGCCAGCACATTTTACTTAGAATAATACAAAATACATGTGTGTAAATACACTAACTTCGTGGCAAGCCAAAACAAAGATTCCATGACACCTGGACAATGGGGGGTCTCTGTGAGGGAACCTACATAACATCAGAGGGCGTTTAAAAAAAAACTTTACCAGAAATTAAAATGAAAACTCGCTAACATTACAGGAGGAGTTTATATATTTAACCCTTAAAAAAATATTCATAAATTCTAAAACATTTATTTTCACTTGAATACCTATTTTATATTTTATTATCGACAAAATACCTATTTTATTTTTATTAATAATAATCTTTATTTGAGATACTTATTCTTATTTTAAAATGTCAAAATTTTAATTTTTCTCACAGACACTTATCAATAAAAACCTATTTTATTTTAATTAACAACGATTTTTATTTGAGACACATAATTTTTCTTTTAAAATATTAAAGTTTTTATTTTTCTTACATCAAAACACCGATTTTATTTTTTTTAAACAAATTTTTTTATTTGAAAACAAAGTTCCTATTATTAAATGTCAAAATTTATATTTTTTTTCACAGATCACTATCAACATAATATATATTTTATTTTAATAAATAATTTTTTTTTTGAATGTCAAAATTTAATTAAAATAATTATTATTTATTTTATATTTAAATAACTCATTTAAATTTTTATGTATATTTAAATAAAATCGATATCTTATAAAAAATTTTAGCACGAGTATCTTGTTAGTCCTGAAAAATAATATGAACATGAAGTCGTCTCACACCTATTAGAGATTTGATTTAAGTAGCAATCATAATCACAAGTAAGAATACTATTGAATGCTGGGATGTTTAGTATTTCGGACAAATCCAAATCAAATTAGAATTCAATCAAATTGTAGTGTTTGGTTTAAATATTTTTTTTAGTTCGGATAAAAATTGAACTACACCAATAAAATTTGATGATAATTGATTTGGATATTAAATTTCCAATATTCTTCGTGCAGATATGTTATAATTAAATCTCATAGAAAATAGTACACCAAGCACTAAACTTGATGAAGAAAAAGTGAAGAACCATTTGTGGATATCTTATTCTTTTAATTTATTATTAAAAAATTATTAATATTAAGTTAACTTAACATAGAGAACTATCTTTTGTTATCATACTAATTAAAGAGATTAATTACATATTGAAAATCATTTCTTTTAAATGTTTCTCTGGACACATATTTTTGAATCTGTCATGGAAAAATGAGTATAGTATTTACAATTGAACACTCTTGATACTATTATTATTATAGTATTATAGAAAATTAATTGTTCTAAATTATTATTATTTATTTATTTTTTCATTTTTTAAACATATTTGAGTAATTCAAATCAGTATCGGTTTGCACTTTATAGATTTTTGTTTTTTAAACTTAATCTAAATCAATTCGTAAATTTTTAATCGATTTAAATATTAGATTTTTTCAGAATCGAATCAAATTGGTCTATAAATGCCACTAATTAAATTGCGTAGATTTTTTTCATACTCTCTCTTTGCCATTTAGTAATTACTTATTATTAGTTACATCTAAAATTTATAAAAAGGCAAAAAGTAAGCTTTATAATGATCCAATCTTCAAAGACTATAACACATACTACTTTGTTATTTTGTATTCGAAAATCTTTTAGTATATCTTTATATGGATGAAAAAAAAATCTGAAAACTCTAAAATACCCTTTGAAGATATATATATCCGAACGAAGTCTTAAATCAATTTTCAACATATTTTGGAGATGCATATATAAAATCCTCCTGTTTACGCATTATTATAATTTAAAGAACATTCAGTGATATTTTTGGATATGCATATCTGAAACACCTTGAAAATTGATTTAAGAGTTTTTTCGAACATGCATCTCCGAAACCCTGGACATAATGCTTTTGCAGCATAGTTGTTTTATAAAACATCAATGTGATACCTAATAAACATAACTATTTGATACGTAATTCATTTAAATAATATCAAAATACAGAAATACAAAAGCCCAAAAATGATAGATGACATAAGTTGTTCATAAATACCGAAAATTAGTACATAAATTATTTGGAAAGTACGAAATCTAAAATAAATACATCGGTAAAAAAGGCATAGTCTATTGCACATTGCCTAATCCTAATCCCCTGGCACATCCTGTAACCTGCTGCACTCGATGCCTCCATAACTATCCTCTCTATGATGATCACTGCCTCAGAACCGCACTCTCAATGATCCCTAAGTCCAAATCCTCCTGCCCAATCATCTGTATTCGCTGATAGATTGGTAAGACATCAGTGACATTGTCATCCTTGACCTGCTGATTCTCCAAGATCTCCTCATGAGATGGCCGAGGTGGACGTCCAAGAGCATCCGATGTCATAATAGGGTGTGACACTGTGCTGAACCATGTCACAACTTCCTATACACAATGCCAACTACTGGATGCTCGCATCATATAATACTCCTCTAAAACCATATGATTCTCTTAATCTTGGAAGATGACATCGAGTTCTCGACGGACAATGGTGTTGTGAGCATCCTAATAGGAAGACCTGGATATGGTTTGCACATAGCCAAACTGTCAAATGTGTCTCTTTGAAAAATACTTGAAATTCTAGAACTGATACACATCATGCTTATACTAAGGTTTTTCAACATCAGAACATGATGTCAGGACATATGTTACGATATCTGTAGACACATTAACTAACAATATCAAACTGAAATAATTATGCAGAATTTTAAATGTAGAATGATAAATAATACAGTCAATTGTTAACCCATTTCAGTGCAACTCACCTACTCTGGGGGATGCAACTCTCTCGTTTACAACTTCTCGTTTAATCCCTACACAATGCTACTTCTACATAGGCACCTCCTAGATATGGGAAATTCCCATCTCACATCCAATTACCGCAATGATAAAAGAACTATCCTAATCCTAGTGATAGTCTATAAACCAATTACAATCACAATAACTAGTACAAAGAAAAACCTAATAGAAGATTAACTTCAAATATAAATACTTAGTTAAGACTCTTAACTAAGAACTATACTTGGTTTGCTTAAAAGCTTTAACCAAGACAATACTCACTCTTGTTTCACAGCTTCGAGGAGAATAATACTCAAATCCTTACCTAAAGGTTTATGAGTGAGAATAATATGTCTACCACAAGTATTAAAAGATAGAAGGGTGACTTACAACCCAGGGAACATTAGAGACTCTCAAACCTAAACCCTTGTTTTTTATAATCTATTAAGAACTATTATGCCCTAGGTCTTGGTCTTCTTTTTACAAGTCTTCAACTATCCATGGGCTTCGGATTCTTTGCTAATTTATTCCTGAATCCACAAGCTGATTGCTGCATAAAATATCTCCCCAAATCTTGAAAAAATATCCAAGTATAGTAAATTAGCTCAACAACCAAATTTAGAAACTTTAGTAATTTGGAGATTTGATTTGTTTGTTCCAAATTACATCTTCTTAATCTGCGAAAATAACTGAGACATATCCAAAAGGAATATCAGAAAATCAAATCAAATCTTGTTAAGATAGAGTAAGATTAAGAGAGAGAGAGAGAGAGAGAGAGAGAGAGAGAGAGAGAAAGAGATGAATGAGAGGAATAAAGAGAAAAATGGAAGGAGATGATCCAAGTCTATAAAATCTACATAACATAAGTAGAGAGTAATCATAAATTTTGTTAAAAAATATTTAAAATATTCATTAAATCAACATCTATACATATATGAACACCATGAATATATCTATGTAAAATTAGAGAGGAACTAAATATTTTTTGCAATACTTATCAAACTTTCTCTTCATCCCACAACCATTTCTTTAATGTCACTATCTTGAAAACATATCTTCATCATCTTTAACTTTTATTTTTTACTTGAAACACACTTACGCAATCATATCATAACTTAATCTTTTTTTACCAAACTTAACTAAAACTATTTTATAAATATATTTTAATGGGCCAACCCGAAGTTCGCTAGGCCGACCCAACCCGGTCCATTAAAACAAAGGCTTGATGGATTGGGCCAAAAAGATATGTTGTATTTTTTATGGTTTTTTATGGCCCGATCCATGATAAAATATAGGGATTGTGGGTCGGCCTAATGGGCCAAACCCATTTTGACAACTTTACTCATCAGGTATCCTCGAAGAACAAACGAAGTATCACTTAAGGGATTCGACTAAAAGTCTCGACAAATAGGCTTGTCTGAGCGCATCGTCTACATGCCTAAGCTCTCCTTATTCAAAGTATATTAAACTTTTCTCCCTTTTTCAAGTCCTCATACTTGAGTAATTATGTAGAGTTATATTTTTATCGGGACCCAATAAGGAGTAGCTTACGTAAAAGTGAGGAATGCCAACAAGGGGGCAAGGGGCGAGGCTCCCGGCCAAGCCTCGATCACCAAAATAGGCCATGAGGCCGCCAATATTGTATTAATTGTTCAAATGATTGGTCTCATTTCACCCAAAAAATTTCTCAATTGTCCTATAAACGTGGGAGATGACATGTGCCAATATTACATATTAGAGGAATTAGTCAAAGGAGGAATGAATCCATCCTCCCCGTGATCTATTAGTGGGGTGGTGGGAAATAAGTTCCCTCAACTGAAGCCTAAGTGGCTTCTATAAATGTTCTTCTCCCCATGGGAAGAAGACATACTCTAAGTCATAAAAATCTTCTACTATCTAAAAGAGCACTACCCTCAATGTAACCATAATACACGATGAATCTACCCTCCCAAGGCCTTTTACCTCACGTGAGTTGGTTCCTTAAACAATCTAAGAAACAACTGTACAGAGATTCTTGCTGTCGTGAACAAGCTCTCGCTATCAAAACGTATTATTCATCTACTATTACAGTTGAGTATTTAATATTAATAAAGAATATGAGAAAGACTCATTGTTTTGAGAAACTACAATTGTCAAATTAGTGTTAAATACATATCTCAAAACAAATCCCTCCCAAATCTCAAAGATTGTGGTAGATGATATTCAACAAGGCTCACTTAGGTCTTAGATTAATAATGAATTGTGAGTGATGTAGAGGTTTTTAGTGTGTATATCATATAAAAAGAAGACATACAATACTACAATGACAATTTTTTATATGTCTTATTTTTATATGATATACACACTAAAAACCTCTACAACACCCACAATTCATTTTTAATACTACAATGACAAAATTAGTGTCTTAATTTAAAAAAAAACAAATATAATTTTTTTTATAATATTTTAAAAAACGGTTTTGTAAAATCTATTTAAAAAACTAGAGTGAAAAAATCCATTTTTTCAAATCTAAAACAAACTGGCCGATAACTTTATTTTTTTTGGTTGTAGAGCATTCTAAAAATGATCTTAATGATGTTTTTTGATCTAGTTCATTGGTTTCATTTGAGATACAAAAGAGTCAAATTAGGACACAAACAAACCAGCAAAGTGCCAATACCGTTCGAACATACATAATTGGGATGAAGTGAATCAATGATAAAAAGTGTGATTGGAGAAGATGAAGTTTAGAGAGAAAATAGAGAATTGAGAGAGAGAGAGAGAGAGAGAGTAATTGAGGATAAAATAGATTGTATTATTCACAATGGAATTACACTATGTTACAAGAGAGAATCATTATTTATAATGTGTCAATCATAACACAAAACACAAAATAAACCCAAAAACAAACACACAAAGCTCCCAAATGCAGCAAACCAGAAAAACAGAATTTCGTGGGAGAAACCGGTTTCTCCAAATGAGGAAACTGGTTTCCTCTTCGAAAACCATAAATTATGCTCCAGTGCAGAATTGCTTATTCAGATAGCTCTTTTCCAAAATAGCTTATGAAGCTCTCCAATTGCACTTGGCTTATACACTATATTTAACATACCACCTTAACCCAAGTGCTCCACATTTCTCAAGCTCAATTTCTTCACAAGCCTCTTGAACACTTCGTTTTTTAGCGCCTTTGTCAACAAATTCGCAAGTTGTTCTTTGCTTCGACAATGAGCTAGCTCCGGCTGTCCTTCACACACCAACTCCCTCAAGTAATGAAACCTCATCTCTATGTGCTTGATCCTACCATGTGCTATAATATTCCTTGCAAGGTTAATAGCCTAGAGGTTGTCAACAAAGAGTGTGACAACTTTTACCTCAATATTATCCAACTCCTTAAGTAGATTCATTAGCCACACGCCTTGACATGCACACATCGACGCTGTGATATACTCGGCCTCACAAGAAGAGAGTGCCACCACGAGTTCCTTTTTAGAGCACCAAGATATTGGAGCTTCTCCGAACATAAAGACATAACCGGCCGTAGACTTTCGATCATCTTTATCTCCACACCAATTAGAATCCGTATAACCGAGTAACTCACACATGCTGCCCACATCAGCCGCGGGAAAGAGAATTCTGCAGCCAAGAGTACCTTTGATGTAACGTAGGATCCTCTTGACCGCTGCCAAATGAGACATCTTTGGTCTCTCCATGAATCTACTCATAATACCGACACTAAATGCCAAATCCGGTCGCGTATTGCACAAGTAACGTAATGATCCAATCAACCTTCTATACTGAGTTGGATTAACGTCATCCTCATTCTCATTATTGGATAGCTGCAACCTTGGTTCCATTGGTGAATTGGCAGCATTACAATGCTCCATATCACACCTCTGTAATATCTCATGAGCATACTTTCTTTGGTGCATTAGAAGTCCCAAGTTTGACTTGTGAAACTCTATGTCAAGGAAGTATGTCATGATACCAAGATCGCTCATCTCAAATTCTTCCATAAGCTCACCTTTGAACTTGGATATAAACTCCTCATTGCTGTCCGTAATCAAAAGATCGTCCACATATAAGCAAAGTATAATCATACATTTGCTTGAATCCGACTTCACGTAAACACCATGTTCAGATACACACTTCTTGAAGCCAACCTCAATAAGAAAAGTGTCTATGCATTTGCTCCAAGCTCTAGGTGCTTGTTTCAAACCATAGAGTGTTTTCCTCAACTTGTAGACTCTTTCTTCTTGGTTCTTTATCACAAAACTGGGGGGCTGCTCTACATAGACTTCCTCCTCAAGTGGACCATTCAAAAATGCGGATTTCACATTCATTTGGTACATTCGCCAATTTGTGCTATTGGCAATACCAACAACCAACCGTATGCTCTTCAATCTAGCTACCAGAGAAAATACCTCATCATAGTCTATGCCTTCTCGCTGCAAAAATCCATTTTCCACTAGTCGAGCCTTATGCTTGACAATTTTGCCTTTAGGATTTGCCTTCATTTTGTAGACCCACTTTACTCCGATTGCCTTTTTTCCTTTCTGGTAAATCAACCAGCTCCCAAGTACTATTTTTCTCAATCGATTCTAGTTCTTCTTTCATGCACACACCCACTTTGCATTACTCAATGCCTCTTCCGTACTCACTGGTTCAGATTCGGCCATAAGTGCAAAGTGAATGAGATCACCATCATTATTGATCTCATTATCATGGAATACTTCACAATCTTGGAGCCTTTGAGGTAGACCTCTGCGCCTTATCGGTTTTCTATTGGACTCACCATTGCCACCTTCAATCGGAATCGGAACAACTTCTGCATTCTACTGTTGTTGCTGATTTTCTGCATTTTCTGGTGGAAACCGGTTTCCAGGATTAGGGGAACCGGTTTCTGCATCCAGAAATCACATTCCAGAACCTTCAAACTGCAAATTTCGCGAGGGAAACCAGTTTCCTTCTATTGAGAAACCGGTTTCTGCTGTTGTTCTCAGAAAAATTATGCTATCAAACAACCTCAATTCATCCACCACCGCATCTCGACTAATCACGATCTTCTTGTTACTCACATCAAACAGTTTGTAGCCTCCAGTAGGGTGATATTCGACAAGTAACATTACCTCTCCTTTATCATCCAACTTCTTTCGAAGTTGACCTGGAATGTACCGAAATGCAATCGAACCGAAATCTCTCAAATGCATTAAATTCAGTTTGTGGCCAGACAATATCTCTTACGGTGTAACTATGTCAAGCTTCTTAGTAGGGCACCTATTCAACAAATAGGTTGCTGTAGAAACTGCTTCTCCCCATAGTTCCTTCGGCAAGTTCTTCCCTTTCAACATGCTATAAAGCATGTTCGTAATTGAGCGATTTCTCCTTTCGGCAATTCTATTTTGTTGAGGCGTATAGGATGGAACAACCTCACGCACTAATACCCTCATCATCATAATAATTCCCAAATTCACTTGAGGTATATTCACCTCCACCATCCATTTTGAGAATTTTCATCTTGTGACCACTTTGCCGCTCTGCCATGGACTTTAAACACTTGAACACATCAAACACCTCATTTTCCCTCTTTATGAGATAAATCCATAGCTTCCTACTATAATCATCAACGAAAGTGACAAAGTACCTATTTCCACCATAAGAGTCGACTTGCGTTGGGCCACACACATAAAAATACACCACCTCAAGGTGTTCCTTGGTCCTATGACCAACATACTTGCTGAAATTGTTCTTGTGTTGCTTCCCTTGCACACACTCTTCACACAACTCAGCTAGAAAATTAATCTTGGGAAGCCCGGTCACCGTACCATGCTTTTGCTACGCGTCGAGGTCTCTAAAATTGAGGTGTCCAAGACGTTAGTTCCAAAACCACTCATCACGACTTGCCGCTGTAGAAAGACACTCGTGTTCCATTACTTTCAACTCTATCTTGAAAGTACGATTTGCAGCCATGGGTGCTCTAAGGATTAAAATGCCTTTTCGGTCAAAAACACACAAAACCTTGTTTTTCATCCGAATTGTGTAATTCTTCTAGAGTAATTGGTCAATGCTCAAGAGATTACACCTAATTCCAGGAATGTACAACAAATATTTTATCAAGTAATGACTTCCACCTTTCTTGATCAAAACATCACCCACACCGTCGACCGTTAAGGTGGTGTCATCCGCGAATCTCACTCTACTCTTCGTGGCTTAATTGATTTTCACAAACCAGTCCTTTCTACCCATCATATGAGTTGAACAACATGAATCTAAGTACCACTAATCACTACTTTGGACTCCACCTCGAACGATTACCATTGCGTTTCGCTCCAAACGCGTTTGTGCAGAAAATTCTGCACTGTTGGAGTTATTGTCCAGCCCTCGACACACTACAGAGCTACTGTCCAACCCCTCTTTGCAACCATTATTCTCCTCCGTGATCATGATAAGAAGTGTATCATCATCCTCTACCTCTTGCCTAGCAACTTTGGCCTCATCTCCATGATTTTCCTTTGATTTCGCATTACATTCTTTTACGAAATGGCCAAACTTTTGACAATTGTAACATTTCACATTACTTTTGTCACCTCTATTGTAGTTGTTGCCTTGACCACCACCTTTGGAGTTGCTATCTCCTTTTTGATCCATGGAACTCCTTGAATTTTGTGGATCTTTTCCACTAGAATTCTGAAAATTTGCTTTGCCCTTCGAAGACCACTTGCCTTTTCTCATTGAACCTTGCTTGCAATGCAATTTCCGCCTTGGCCTTGTCATTTCCTCTTTCATCCAATCTTTGCTCATGTGCCTCTAATGAGCTTTGAAGCTCTTCTTTGCTCATAGTGAGAAGATCCTTTGACTCTTCTATGGGTACCACTATGTTGTCGAATCTTGACGTTCAAGAACACAAGATCTTGGCCACTACATTTTTCACTATAACGGTTTCACCGCAAGCCTTCATTTGATTCACCAAATGTGTTATGCATGTAATGTAGTCGTTGATCGATTCCTTCTCTTTCATTTGTACCAACTCAAACTGCCTCTTGTGAGTTTATAACCTCACCACCTTCGCTTTGTCAACACCGTCATACGCTTTCTTCAAAATCTCCCAAGCTTGCTTTGCCGACGTACAATCACCAACTTTCTCAAAGTTGTCGTTGTCGACGCAAGAATGTATATTTGATACAAACTTTGGTTTATATTACATAAAAAAATGGTTAATCCAATTCAGACTTTGATTAATAAATTTTCAAACATAAAAAATATTACTCACTCCATCCTAAATTATATGACGTTTTGCTTATTTTACACTAATTAAGAAATACAATCATTATTTAAGATAAATTAAAATAACACATAATTTTACAAAATTATCCTTCAATAATTACATTAGAATATTTATTAAAAAACAAACAAAATTAAAATTATAAATAAATATTTTTAAATTATTATTATTTTATTAAAAAATACTGTTTACTATATAAATATAGTATAAGGTATAAATATATGGAAAATGTCAAGATTCAAACGTCAAGATAGCTAGGGGTTTAAGCGGGTCGGAAAAAAACCAATTAAACTAACAATCCAAATCAAATCAAATTGAAGAAAACCGAATATTTTTGGTTTGGTTCAAAAACCAAACTAAACCAATTAAGACCGAGGTGGTTTGGTTTGATTCTCGGTTTTGCTTTTTAGGAACCGACAAACTAATGAACCGAACCGATGACTATAAATACTTATTTAATATTTTATTTAGCTCATTATTAAACCCAAAATTTGTATCGGTCCAACACTTCTCCTTCTGTTTTTACACTTTCTTTCTTTGAACAAAATATGTAGGCAAAACCAATCTCCAAACTTAAAAAGTAGAAACCATAAGCCATAAAAACTTACTCTTGCCAAATTGCCACTATGGTTGTCCGTCAACACTGTTTCTCTCGCTATCGTCATTCTTATAAGTTATGGTTTCCTTACTTGTGTTTAAGTTCTCTTTGTTAGTTTTCTTCTTTTATTACCTTTTTTGTTTATTCTTCAACGAATTTTCTTCTAGTCTTGATACAAAATAGTTTTATGCATGTTTGATGTGTGAAGAATATTAATTATATGTATTGAAACTTTTTGTTTTATTGTCATCCTTTATTTGTTAAGCTTTCAAATCTTTTCCCAACATTTTCATGCCAATTGTCAACTTTTATATTCGATAGTGAATTTATTTCATGACGTATGAAAAAATTATGTCAATACTTCGTATGGATGGAGAACAACTTGTAAGTTGTTTGAAAAGTATAGTCTAAAATATATTATATAAAACGTATTATTTGAAGAAAAAAAAACATAAAATATCACAAAAAACATGATAGAAAACAATACACCGATGAATATAATATTTTTTTAAAAAATTTTGAAAACCGATCAACCAAACCAGAGTGAACTAAACCGGTTAGTTTGGTTTGGTTCTATTTTTAAAAAACACTAAAAATCAAACCAAATCAAATTGATAGAGATATGATCGATTCAGACAAATTTTTGACCAAAAATCGATCTGATTGCACCCCTAAAGATAGCATGTAGCTCTATTATTAATGATAATATGCATCCTAGTGTTTCTCATGATTTGAAGATATTATAAATTATAGAAAATAAGAATATGATATATACTAATGAAGATAACTACGACTATTAAATATTTACATAATCATTCTAAGAAAGAAAAAACATGTGAAATAGATTCCTATTACCTAGTGGCCCATCTTCCACACGTGAAAGCATATCATCTAGAGCTGTCGAAATCATATAAAAGACAAATATCACATCATTAATGTATTCTTATAAATAAGCGTATATATGTATATCACAAAAAGGAAAGACATTAACAATAAGCCATGGAGAATCAAACGTTTCTCCTACTTAGTACTTTTTTGTGTGCAACCATTGTTATCTTCATTCTTAGAAAATTAAACCAAGCTCAAAATTCTACAAAACTTCCACCAGGGCCATATCCACTTCCCATCATAGGTAACATCTTAGAACTTGGCAAAAACCCACACAAATCTCTCACAAAACTCTCTAAAATCTATGGACCAATCATGAAACTCAAATTAGGAACAATAACAACCATAGTAATCTCATCACCACAAGTTGCCAAACAAGTCTTACATGAAAATAGCCATATCTTTTCTAATAGAACTGTCCCACATGCAATTTTTGCAGTTGATCATCAAAAATTCTCAGTTGGATGGCTTCCAACATTAGATTTGTGGAAGAAACTAAGAAGAGTTTGTGCCACAAAAGTATTTTCTACAAAAATGCTTGATTCAACAAAAAACTTACGCCAACAAAAGTTGCAAGAATTATTAGATTATGTGAATGAAAAAAGCAAGAAAGGCGAGGCTTTTGATATTGGTGAGGTTGTTTTTACAACTGTCCTTAATTCAATTTCAAACACTTTGTTTTCTATGGATTTGGTTCATTCCACACATGATGAAAAGTCTCAAGAGTTTAAGAACATCATTTGGGGTATTATGGAAGAAGCTGGGAAGCCTAATGTTTCAGATTTCTTTCCTTTCCTTCGTCCTTTAGATCCACAAGGTTTGTATACAAGGATGACAAATCACATGAAGAAGTTGTGTGAGATTTTGAGAAAATTATTGAGGAAAGAATTTGTTCAAGATCTTCCAAAGTTGATGATTCTGAGGATGTTTGCAATGATGTGTTGGATTCACTTCTCAATAACAATATTGAAGAAACATCTTCTGAATTGAGCTGCAGTGAGATGGTGCATCTATTTTTGTAAGTATCCGTTTTTGCCATCTAAAAATAGACAATATTTATTACATTGGAAATTTTAATAAAAATTATTAATATGATAGGATTTATTTGTTGCTGGGATTGACACAACATCAAGCATAATTGAATGGATAATGGTAGAGTTACTGCGTAATCCTGAAAAATTAATAATAGCAAAGAAAGAGTTGAGTCTAACAATTGATAAAGAAGAAATAATTGAAGAATCACATATTTCAAAGTTAATCTTCTTACAAGCAATAGTGAAGGAAACATGTCGTTTGCATCCACCAATTCCATTATTGCTACCCCACAAATGTGACAAAATTGTCAACATATTAGGCTTCAATGTGCCAGAAAATGCACAAGTATTAGTCAATGTATGGGCCATGGGAAGAGATTCAACCATTTGGAAAAATCCAAATATGTTCATACCTGAAAGATTTTTGAAATCTGATATTAATTACAAGGGCAATAATTTTGAGCTTATACCATTTGGAGCAGGGAAAAGAATTTGTCCTGGATTGCCATTAGCTCATAGGACTGTGCATTTAGTGGTGGCATCCCTTCTACACAATTTTGAATTGAATCTTGCTGATAAGGTAATGCCAGAAGAGATGAATATGGATGAGAAATTTGGATTAACTTTAAAGAGGGCCCAACCACTTCGAGTTCAAGCTATTTCGTCAGCTTAATTAGGTGGGTTTGTCGGAAAGAAAAATGTCAATTAATAATTGTAATTTGTGTCACTACCATGTTTCTAAGTTGTAATTGTTATTGACGTTCAAATATTAAATTAGATTTGGTAAAAATATTAGATTTGATTAAATTTAATATTTAAATATAATTTAAGTTGTGTAGATTCAATCTCAACTAAGGTGATATATAAATAGTCATAGGTTGTATTATTATTTGTACAATTCAATAATACAAATTCTTATTTCCTTTATTATTCTCTCTTTCTCTCCTCACTAAAAGTGCCTCAAGCACTAACAAATTGGTATCCAGAGCTTCCGGTTATTGTTCTTGATTGAGTTTTTAAAATTTTTACGTCAGAGATCGTATTTACAGGGCAAGTGAATCAACCGCTGCGAAGATGGCTAGTGATAAGGGCATTCAGAATTCTCTAACAATGCTTGATGGCAAGAATTGGATCCGATTGAAAAAACAGATGCAATTCTTATTTGGCTTCCATGAAACCCTAAAGGTGGTTACTGACGGTGTTCCTGCATTGACTACAGATGCAACCGAAGCACAGAAAAATGCTCACAACGAAGTCCAGAAGAAAGTTTGCAAGGCTTCTTATTGGATTCAGACGACTGTTGATGCTACTAATTTCGACAGAATCTCTCATGTTGAAACGACAAAGAAGGCATGAGATATTCTGGTGAAGTATTATGAAGGAGGTGAGAAAGTTAAGGTTGTCAAGTTACAAACCTTGCGTCGACAGTATGAATTGTTGTCGATGAGAGAAGATGAAAAAGTTGCAGAATATTTGTCAAGATTAAACTCGCCTATCTCATGAAGGGTTGTGGTGAAACCAGAACTGATAAGGTGATAGTTGAGAAGGTAATGAGAATGTTGACCTCTCACTTTGATCACATTATCGTAGCTATTCAAGAATCCAACAAACTTGAAACCACTAAAGTGGAAATTTTGGTTGATTCATTGGAGGCGCATGAGATGAGGATTATAGAAAGGAAAAGAGTTCAAGACTTAATACAGGATCTGCAAGCTCAGTCATGGAAAAAGGATTATGGCTCCAACAAAGTCAAAGGTAAGTTCGACAAGTCTCAGGGAAAGAAGCCTTGGTAGAATTACCACAAGAATAAGGTCGAAGATAGAAATTCTGAATCCTCGAAAAGGGGAGGAGGAAACTATCGAAAGGACAAAGAAGATAAAAAGGGTGTACAGTGCTATAACTGTAAAAAGTTGGGCCACGTAGCCAAAAATTATTGGTACAGAAAAGACAATGGATCGACAAAAAGCAAGGACGAAGGAGAGAACCTTGGACGCCAAGATTCAGATGATTCTGAACGTGGTATGGTGGTTATGACTGCAGTTTCAGATAACCATGTCGAATCCAAGATCTGGTTCCTCGACTCAGGCTGCTCGAATCAAATGACTGGTCGAAAGGAGTGGTTGGCAGACTATGACGAGTCGAAGAAGAGCAAGGTAAAACTTGCTGATAATAGTTCTTCGCAAGTAGAAGGTACTGCCAACATAGTTTTTCAAATGCGTAATGGAGGGAAAGCTATGATTAAAAATGTGCTCTATGTACTTGGAATGAAGTGCAACTTGCTAAGTGTTGGACAACTGGTCGAAAAAGGTTTCTCAGTTGTTATGAAAGATGGTGCTTTGAAATTGTTCGACACCAAGAACAATTTAGTCTTAAAATCTCCGTTGTCGAAGAATAGGATATTTAAGACTATGATCAGTTCGACAGAAGTTCAATGTTTGAAAGTTGTTGTTGTCCACAAGGATAGTTGGTTATGGCATTTGAGGTTTGAACATTTGAATTTTCGATCACTCAATCAACTGATTACTCAAGATATGGTTACTGAAATTCCAAGTCTTGAGATGCCTGAAAAACTTTGTGAAGGTTGTTAGTCGGAAAGCAATCCAAAAATTCTTTTGTTTTGACTATGCCAATGAGATCATCCTGCATTCTTGAAGTGGTACATTCAAATGTATGTGGTCAATTTGAAGAATATACCATTGATAGAAATAGATATTTTCTTTCGTTTATTGATGAGTTCATTCGAAAGTTGTGGATCTATGTGATCCAGAGAAAGGATGAAGTATTCAAAATCTTTAAGAGATTCAAGATACTTGTCGAAAACCAGAGTGAGAAAATGATCAAAGTTCTGCGAATAGATAGAGGTGGCGAATACACTTCAAAGATGTTTGAGAAATTCTGTGTAGAATATAGTGTTGATTATGAGGTAACTTCTCCTTATACTCCTGAACATAATGGAATTGCTGAAAGAAGAAACAAAACTATATTAGATATGGCAAGATGCATGCTAAAGAAGATGAATTTGCCAAAGTCTTTATGGGGAGAAGCTGTTTCGACTGAAGTTTATATTTTGAACAGGTGTCCTACCAAGATTTTGAAGAACAAGGTTCCTGAAGAAGTATGGAGTGGCAAACGACCATCAGTAAGTCATTTGAAGGTATTTGGCTCTATGTGTTATAAGAATATTTCTGATGCAAGAAGAAGGAAGCTTAATGACAAGAGTGAACCTATGATTCTGGTAGGATATCATAAAACTGGTGCATACAGGCTTTTCAATCCAGTTAATCAGAAGATTGTGTTGAGTAGAGACATTGTAATTGATGAAAATTTGGCTTGGGATTGGGATTCTAGTAATTCAATTAATAAGCCACCAATGAGCTTTGATTTTGACGAAGAAATTAATGAGATCGAAGTCGAAGGAATTATTGAGAATCTAGTCGAAGTCGAAGATGAAGTAAATGCTGATATTCCAGACAATGTCGAAGTCAAAGAGGGTGTGGCTAGTACAAGCCATATACCTCAACGAAATAGAGTTCCTTTAACAAGACTTCAAGATTATGGAGTAACTGGCGATGAGATTGAGAATTAGTTCATTTTTCTTTACTTTCAGGTGCTAAACCAATCAACTATAGCAAAGCTTTGAAGAGTAACAAGTGGAAGTTAGCTATGGTTAAAGGGTTAGGGGAAATCAAAAGAAACAATACATGGGATTTAGTCGAATTACCAGCATATACAAAAGCTATCAAAGTGAAGTGGGTGTTCAAGTTGAAACCCAATGTTAATGGTTCGATATCAAGACATAAAGTAATATTAGTAGCTCGAGGGTTACTTCAAAGATAAGAACTTGACTACTATGAAGTATTTGCTCCAGTGGCAAGATTGGAGACTGTTCGACTAGTAGTAGAATTGGCATGCAACCAAGGCTGGTCGACATTTCATTTAGATGTGAAATCAACATTTCTAAATGGTCCTTTAGAAGAAGAGGTTTATGTCACACAACCTCATGGGTTTGTGATTCAGAAGGAAGCGAGTAAAGTATATAAGTTGCATAAAGCGCTCTATGGTCTCAAGCAGGCACCTAGGGCATTGAACAAGAAGACTGACTCATACTTAGTCGAATTGGGATTTGTCAAATGCAAATCAGAGTATGGTGTCTATGTTCAGGTTGTAGCACAAGATATAACAATCATCTGCTTATATGTTGATGACTTGCTAGTAACTCGAAATAGCTTGCAGAACTTGTCGAAGTTCAAAGAGCTGATGACGAAGGAATTTGAAATGTAGGATCTGGAAAAAATTTCTTATTTCTTAGGCATGGAATTTCAAATAACGAAGAAAGGTATGGTGCTACATCAAAGGAAGTATGTCAAAGAGATACTCAAGAGATTCAAAATGGATGATTCGAATCCTGCATCCTCACCTGTCGAACCAAATGTGAAGTTGGAGAAGAATGGAGAGGAAGAAAAAGTTGATGTAACTTTGTTCAAGCAAATTGTGGGATCTCTGAGGTATTTATGCAACAGTCGACCTGATATAGGTTTCACTGTCGGATTAGTAAGAAGATATATGAGTGAACCAAGAGTGTCACATATGAAGGATGCGAGAAGAATCCTGAGATATCTGAAGGGTTCACAATAGTTAATTATTTTTCAGATGTTGATTAGTGTGGAGATAAGGAAGATCTAAGAAGCATAACTGGATATTTCTTTCAAGTATTTGGTGCCCCAATATCATGGTGTTCGAAGAAGCAACCTGTGGTGGAATTGTCATCTTGCGAAGTTGAATATATAGTAGGATCTTATGTTGTTTGTCAAGAAATTTGGATCAAATAAGTACTTCAACAAATGACTTTCGAAGTGAAGAAACCATTGGTGTTGCAAATCGAAAACAAGTCAGCTATAAATTTGGCAAAGAATCCAGTTCTACATGGAAGAAGTAAACATATCAAAGCTAGGTTTCACTTCTTGAGGGGAAAAGGTAAATCGAGGTGAACTTGAAGTTAGGCATTGCTCAAGTGAAGCACAGTTGGCCGACATCTTCACCAAAGGATTGGAGATTGACAGATTCTTGAATTTGAGAAAGAAATTATGAATAGTTTAGATCAACTATTTTTGAGGATGTTCGACAACTTGGATTATGGGGGTGTGTTGAAATATTAAATTAAATTTGGTAAAAATATTAGATTAGATTTAATATTTAAATATAATCCAAGTTGTGTAGACCCAAGTCCAATTAGGGTGGTATATAAATATTCCTAGGTTGTATCATTATTTCTAAAATTCAATAATACAAATTTTTATTTCCTTTATTATTCTCTCTTTCTCTCCTTACTAAAAGTGTCTCACGCACTAACAATTGTATGTTATTGATGGGACATCAAAAAATGTTATAGTGTTAATATGAGCTAAGTTTTAAAGTCATGATCCTTGTATGTGTCTTTAAGCTTGTGGAATTTGTCACCCATGATTTATTTGGTTAACATATCAGCTGTATTTTTTGAAGCATGAACTTTTTTATGTAATACTTGTTCAGATACAAGTAACTTTCTAATCTTGTGAAACCCCGAATTGATTTGTTTGATCTTGGTGTTTTTCAAATAAATGGCACTGTGACTTTGATAATGTAACCGAAATTCATCTTGCTGAACACCTAATTCTCTAAAAAATCTTGTAAAGTCATAAGATTTTTTTGGCAACTGTCCCTACTCCCATGTACTCTGCTTCGATTGTCCATGTAGTCACAATGAATTAAATCGATGATATATAACAAATAGGTCTTTATGCTTAAGAAAGACATATTGTGTTGTAGATCTTATATCATCTATAATACTAGTATAGTCTGAATACGCACATCTTACAATCGAAGGATCACACTGCTCATTGTTAAACATGACACCATGACATACTGTACCATTCAAGTATCTAAAAATTCATTTGAGTGCTTTCTAATGATTATTTTCTAGTTTGGACATAAACTTGCAAATTTGACTTACATCTAGTAAAATCTGGTGTATTACATACCATAACATACATTAGACAATCAATAATACTAGCATAAGAAACCTTTGACATATCTCAACTTTTGCATTTGCCTTTGGACATTTATCCAATGAGAGCTTACAGTTATTCGATACTGGAGTACTCACGACCTTCAAATTACTCATGTCAAACTTGTCTAATAACTTTTCAACATAGCTTTTTAGAGAGTCAAATGTTTTTAGCACTCTTATTCTTGTGAGTATGTATACTAAAAATCTTCTTAGCAACACTTAAGTCTTTTTTGTCAAACTACTTTTCCAACATAATTTTCAGTTCATTTACGCCATGTAAATGATTTGCCGCAATCAACATATAATAATAGAAAAATAAAATAGCCATCATAAAGGCTCATAACATAAACATAATAGTCACATTCGCATCTTATGTAGCCAATCTAAATCATGTATGAATTAAAATACATGTACAATTGTCGTGGAGACTACTTTAAACCATACAAAGATCTCTTAAACTTAGAAACTAGTTTTTCCTTTTCAGTGTTATTGAACCTCTCTATGAGCTCCATGTAAATTTTCTCATCTAGATTACCATGAAGTAATATTGTATGCACATGCATTTACTCTAATGCATGCCCTAACTAGATATTAATGCTGACATTGCCCGAATAAAAATATGTATGAAGACCAAAAATAAAATATCATTATATTCAATCTCATTATGCTGTGAATACCTCATTTTCTACAAGACAAGCCTTGAATGTTTTCACTTGTTTTTATGTTACTTCTATTTTTCTCTTTAACACCCACTTATAACTGATTATCCTATTTCCCCTTAGGAAGCTGAACAAGTTTTTATGTTTGATTTTTCTTCAAAGACTTTATTTGTTCCACCATTGCAATAATCCACTTATCTTTCTCACGGTTAGATATAGCCTCTCGAAAAGTGGAAGGAACTCCAAAACTAATAACAAGTGCATAGGTTGTCAAATCTTAAACACTTCGTCTTTTATCAAATGCCTCGTGCTTGAGGGACTATGTAGTGTTATATTTGTAAAAGGCCTCGCCTAGGGAGATGCCTTTAGACTGTCCTATAAGAGGTGATGATAGAATGTTGCTTAAAGGGAGATATTTCCTAGCCACGTGATTTTTCTATCGCCATGTCGTGAGAAACGTGAGACAAGAAACTTCTTAAGCAGAGAGAAAGTTAGGATCATTAATTAACCCACATTTCTTTTGAAAATAGAAATTCAATGGTCCATCAATGATTAAGTGGGTGGTGACTCTTTCCAAGAAAGTCCTAGGCTCTTATAAATATTTATTCTCTTAAGGAGAAAGACATATCATAAGTCATACACATAATCACACCATAAAAGTTTAACGTTCACTATAGTCTTAACACATGGTAATGTAATCATACACTTGCTTCCAAGCATCATTAGTCATCAACTGAGCCTCTCACTTCACAAGAGCAGGACTCGTAAACTACCTCAAATCACCATCTTATAGGATTTCAAGCCATTGTGGGTGAGTCTAATCACCATATCGTATTATAAATCCACTAAAATCTTTGAGTGCTATTGTAGAGAGAACCCATACACGCGTACTTTTTTATTAGTACAATTATTATTGCTATTGCTATTATGTTTTAAATTTGAATTTATTTTTGTATGTCTTTTGGACAAAATAAAATTTAAGTAATCTTAATTTTTATAAATAAATAATATTTAGATAATAGTATTTATAAATATTTATAAATCTCAAGATATTAAATATATATATATATATATATATATATATATATATATATATATATATATATATATATATATATATATATATATATATATATATATATATATATATATATATATATATATATATATATATATATATATATATATATATATATCATTGCTACTCATGACAAATGCTAGTGTTATCCTAAAACTACATGTTTAAATTGATAAAAACAAATTTATATACTATGTGGCAAAAGGGTAATATATGTATTCATGAATACCTATTATCATTGCTACTCATGAAATATTTTAGCATTATCCTAAGACTAAATTTTAAATTGATAAAACAAATTTATATACATAGAAGACCATAATTATATCTGACTTAAATAGTATTACGAGGTCAATATTATTGAGCTATGTGATGATGTTGATTTAGTAGCACCGCACAACTTTTATTTGCACATGGTTTGAAATTTGAATCAATTACACCATGGTAATATATTACTCATTGTCTCATGGTGATAATAAATACGCTCATATGTTTGATTCGTTGGCTAATGCTAATCAAAAGAACAATCCACTTAGTTCTTTTCACCTGTAAATTACCCGATCTCCGTAATCCATAATATGGTATTAACAACTCATAATTGTTTATAATAATTTCTCTCGTATATTTATTATATTGTTTTTCAAGCGGAAGATTTTTCATCCAAATATGCTTTTACTTCCCTTGCAGATATTATAACAGGACTCGCCACCTAACTATAGATATTTAATTATATAAATATTAAATAAATATTATATAATTATAATTAAATAATATATATGAATTAAGAGGAAATTTTTTTCTATTATGATTGTGACATAAATTTTAATTTAATTTATTAAGTTGTAATAGTTGTCCGGATATACATAAAAACTATGTTGAAAAATATGAGTATATGATCTAACACACTTTACACATATCTATAAAATTGATTATCTATTTGCGCGTTTACATGGTTGTGCATATTGCTACAAATAGTAAATGAAGATAGGATAATAATGGTTAAGAAATGTATAAGAACGTGCTTTCGCACAGGTCGCATAAAGTCGATATAAATATCTGTCAGTGCATTTATATGGTTGTGCAATATTGTTATAAATATTAAATAAAGATAATATAATGATGGTTAAGAAATGTATATGATCAATGAGTTTGCGTAGGTCGCAGAAAGTCGATATAAATATTTAAAAAATATTATATAGTTAAAGTTAAAAAATTTATATAAAAATATATACGAATTAGCAAAAAAAAAAAGATTTTAATGATGATTGTCATGCAAATATTAATTTAATTTATTAAGTTATAGTAGGTATTAGACTATACATCAATTTAATAATTGTTATTAAACTAAATATATGGTGGAAAAACATGTTTGATCCGTCGGACATGCCTATAATTTTACAATTGCTTGCAAATTTAATTTTACAATTTCTATTAGCAAACATTATAAAATAAAACATATTATACACAAAAGCACATATTGGATTAATAACAAATTAAAATTGAT
This sequence comes from Vicia sativa, assembly GCA_021764765.1. Taxonomy (NCBI): domain Eukaryota; kingdom Viridiplantae; phylum Streptophyta; class Magnoliopsida; order Fabales; family Fabaceae; genus Vicia; species Vicia sativa. Next base: position 284,144,574 of record CM038793.1, on the reverse strand, counting down.
AATAATTTGATTAGATTTAATAAATTGAATAATATTATATTTGTTAAATTCTATGGTAATTAAGAAAGTATTAAACATATGATCTCTAATATATGTTTAATTTAAGTAAATATTTTGTCGGTCCGTCGAAAAAATAGGTCTGGCTCGTCGTGCATGCCTATAATTTTTAAGTTCTTTTATATGGTAAGTAAATATTTTGTTGGCCCGTTGGATAAATAGGTTCAGCCCATCGGGCATGCCTATAATTTTTAAATTCTTCTGTATTCTAAGTAAATATTTTATCGATCCCGTCCGAAAAATAGGTTCGGTCCATCGGGCATGCCTATAATTTTTAAATTCTTCTATATTATAAATTTATTAATACTATTGATATTATATAATTTTATCATCTAATAGAAATAAATTTAAACAGAGTTAAGTTTTATAATAAATCTCTGACAAATCATGGACAATTAATTTCATCCACCACCTCAATTGTTGAAGCCAATATTACTCTACTTTGCAGATCAAGGTAGTTGTCCATCAAATTAAGATAAGTACTTGAAACAATTGCTTCTATGGGATCATTGAATTTAGAGATTAGAAATTCATGAGGTATTTTGATTTCAGAAATTCCATCATTAGGTTCTCCAAGTTCTCCATCACCTATTTGAAGAATCCATTTTGAAAACTCATTGATTTCTACATTTGATATAGTAGAACTGCCACGTTGAAGTTACATATTCTTTGTAAGTTTCAATACCTTACCATGGTCCCAAATGTAAGAAGCATTTATGGTAGCATGGATAATATAAGATCGACTATCTCTTGGCACAACCAGAAGAATTTTTCTAAAATCATTGCCAAATACACACTACGCCAAAAACGACTTTTGGCAGCACTACATAGGCAGTGCTTATGCAAAAGCGCTGCTACAAATATCCAAAAAAAAAAAAAAAACTTTAGACAACGCTTATTAAAAGCGCTGCTATAGGCCTTATCAAAGACAGCGCTTTTTCTCCCTAAGCGCTGCTATAGGGTTTTAGAAAAATTAAAAATTTAAAAATTAATAAAAGCGCTGCTAAAGGGTATGCTTTAGACAGCGCTTTTAAAAAGCGCTGCTAAAGGTGTAAGTCTAAAAGCGCTGCTAAAGGGGGGTAAGCCTAAAGCGCTGCTAAGGGGGGTACCTTTAGCAGCGCTTTTTGAAAGCGCCGCCTTTGTGTAAATATAAAAGCGCTGCTAAATGGGGGTAAGCCTAAAGCGCTGCTAAAGGGGGTACCTTTAGCAGCGCTTCTTGAAAGCGCTGCCTTTGGTTTGTTAATTAATTCCTAAACCCCTAACCCCTAAATCAGATTTCCAAAAACACAAACCGAAACTTAACCCAGCAGCGCTCTGTTCATCTTCTTCTCCATTCGTCGTGATTCCCAAGCTCTCTTCATCCTCTCAACACTCACAAACCCCAGCCGTTCATCGTCTTCACTCCTTCATCGCGATTCTCAGCCGTTCTTCTGTTGTTCGTCTTCTCCATTCGTCCTTCTGCAACTCGTCTCCTCCCATTATAGCGCGATTCTGTGTTCGTCTTCTCCAACCGTTCTTCTCCTGTTCGTCTTCTCCAACCGTGGTTCTTCCATTGAAGCTCGCACAACACCTCAACTGTCAGTTCAAGAATCTCCACGCGGCTCAGGGCTAGGAATCAAAAAGTTCTTCCATTGAATCTGCCTCTTCTCTCAATTTCTTCACTCACGCAGGTACAACGATTTATTCAATTTCAAAGTGGTGCATATTATTGATTTTTACACAGTGGTGCATGCATTGAGTTTTATGTTGACAGTTGGAATCCCTCTTGACAACATGTTTGATGCATTTCAGAACAATCTGGATGAACGTTTTATGCTTATGCATTCCTTGATGCTGGGAAGGTTAGTATGGGACATATATTATAAAAGTATGATTATTATGTTATCTAATATACCCCATAAAGTCCAATGTATCTAATCGACTTTCAATTTTCTTCTGGTAGTTTGGAAGTTTAGAGGAGTTCCAAGAAGAGTTTAAGGATATCAATCAAGAGCAACAGATTTCAAGGCTTCATAAAAGGTTGGCACCACATCTCCTGCGAAGTATGCATCTATTTCTTGAATAAGTTACATATTTTTGTCTGATTTTCTTGTCGGCATTTCTGTTTATGCATGGGTCTCTTCACTGTTTCTGATTTGCTAGGTCTAGGTGTTCTAGTTGTTTATTTTCTGGCTGTTCTGATAGGTTGATTAATCATTCCATAATCAAAGATAAAGTACTTCACATTCAAGTTATTTTTACAATTTGTAAAATCAATAGTAGACTTACCGCAACATCGTGACCCCTGTTCGATACGGTAGCATATTGAGGCTTATAGTTAGTTATGTTATGACAGTGTAGATTAAGTAAAATAAGTGTGCTTATTTTGTATAGAGAAAGTTAGTTATGTTTAAGCTAGCTATACAAGTTCCTAATCTCCGCTGTAACAGAATCAATTTTCATAATTTCAAAGACATAAAATATTTTCCTCTCAGCTTTCTCACATATTACACTACTGAGTTTAAATTTTTCATAGAGAGAATCTTTGAGAGGATTCTATGAACTTGGATCGAATTCAATTCTGTTTTGAATGAAATGAATCAATGCTAGGATAGGATCATTCTCTTATATAGAGCTCTAACTAGCAATGGAATATAAGCTTCTAGATTGGGCTAAGTGCTGAGCTGTCAAAAGTTTTATAGATTCATTTTGATAGTTATAGGTTTGTTACAATCTGTTTCAACTAATTGAATGTTAGCTGAGGCCATAGGTAACTAATTAAATGTTAGTTGGGACTGTTTACATAACTAAGACATGTATAAACAATAAAGCAGAGCACGGCTGCAGTGTTATATAAATGAATGGCAATATGGATTGAAATACTTACCGTGTGAAGAAATTCTGGAGCCGTGGAATCAGCAGCTGCACTGTTATTATTGTGCAAAAGTTTGATTCAGTACAAGTAAAAAGTACAAATGCAGTATTATGATTTACTTGGCGGTTCGGCATACTCTATTGTTATTATTGTGCAATTCTTAGTGTTATAGTATGTTACTGTTATGCATATATTCTATTAATAAATAATTGGTATTTTTGTACTGCTATGTGTTTGGAATGTAAGTGATCATGATGTATTAATTTGAGTTAGTAACATAAACCGTTGAAGAGTGTATAAGGAGCACTATATCTAATGAATACTATGAATGTTAAGGACAAGAAAACATGACACAAGTGTGGTTTTGTGTGTGTTGAAAGGGTTCAAGAGGTTGGAAAAGTTTTAGGATGGTGAAGGAGTAGATTTTGGAGTATTGACAGGGTGGAGAAGATAGAAACCAGCAAAACCTTCACATGATGTGTTGTACGGAGAGAGAAAGAGATAGATGGCTTAGTTGAAACCGGCAATGTCTTGAAGATAGGGGTGGTTGACAAGACTATGTTTTGTTGATGGAAATAAATATATATATATATATATATATATATATATATATATATATATATATATATATATATATATATATATATATATATATATATATATATATATATATATATATATATAAATATTATAAAAGTTAAGTGTAATGTACAAAAACGTGATAATTATGTCTTTTAACTTAATTAAAAAATTTAAATTTAAACTTATTTTTGCGCAAGTAAAAATGTTATATTCTATTTAGATAGAGTTTTACCGTCTATTATAATTTGTTTGGGCAAATGATATCTAATTTCTAAAATAAAAAGTTGTAATGTAGGTGTATTTACTTATATTTTTGCTTTATTTGTTAAAGTTAGTTTTCTTTGCTTTTAAATCTCTGTAGTTTGTCCCCCTAATTGATTTTTCTTTTTGGGCTCTTATCAAGTGTTTATTACATGGTTCAAAGGAAGAACAAATGACTGGTTAATGTTTAAGTATTATGTTTAGATCTAGTAATAAACTAAGACATTCCTAATTTGGTTAGATATTATTATACCGTTTTGTGTCCTAATTAGTGTTTTTGTTTAACATGCGTAATAGTTAAAACCATGGATAAAAAATGGATGTGTCGATCATCAAAAGTACGAGAATGAGGTATTAGAGTTCGTTAAGTTTCTTTGTTGAACACTGAAGACTCGAATATAATGAAATGTCCTTGCTTGGGTTGTTGTTATGTGGGTCGGGTTGACGCAGATGGATTGAAATCGCATTTACTGATGCGTGGAATTGATCGAAGTTATACGTGTTGGATATTTCATGGTGACAAAAGCATCGCGAATGTTGAACCGGGGGTGAAAAGTAGTGCGACCTATGTTTCAGGCGACAATGCCACGGATACATATGATTATGATCGAGTCGAAGAGATTGCAGAAGCACTTGAAGAAGATCTTCAGGATTGTCCCAAAATGTTTGAGAGGTTGGTAGGCGATGCGGAGAAACCGTTGTATAAAGATTGCCCCAAATTCACAAGATTGTCTGCGGTATTAAAATTGTACAACTAAAAGGCGCGCAACGGATGGTCGGATAAAAGTTTCACAGAGTTATTAGCCCTTTTGAGAGATATGCTTCCTGAGGATAATGTTCTTCCTAATCGAACCTACGAGGCCAAAAAAATGTTGTGCTCTATTGGCATGAGCTATGAAAAGATACATGCATGTCTAAATGATTGCATTTTGTTTCGAAACGAATATGCATCGTTGAATGAATGCCCTAAGTGCGGTTTATCTCGATATAAGAAAAAATTATCTCCAGCAAAAGTCTTATGGTATTTTCCTATTATTCCGAGATTTAGACGCATGTTTCGTAGTGAAATCGATGCTAGACACTTGACTTGGCATGCGATAAAAGAATTATCGATGGAAAGTTTCGACATCCGGATGCACCCAGTGGAAGAAAATTGATAATGATTATCCCGATTTTGGAGGAGAAACAAGAAACCTTGGCATTATCTACGGATGGAATGAACCCGCATGGTCTTCAAAGTATCTCACATTCCACATGGCCCGTGATTCTTATGATTTATAACCTACCTCCATGGCTATGTATGAAGCGCAAGTACATGATGTTGTCTATGTTAATTTTTGGGCCTAAACAACCAGGGAATGACATAGATGTATACTTGAAACCTTTAATCGAAGATTTGAAGATTTTGTGGGAGAACGGAGTGGAGGTTTATGATGGATATAGGAAAGAAAATTTCAATTTCTGTTAAAAAAATATAAGGAAAAGTGCTGCTAAAGGGGGGGAATAGACAGCGCTTTTAATGATAAGCGCTGCCTAAAGTGATTGAAAAAAAAATATATTAAAAAAAAAAAAGGAAAAGCGCTGCTAAAGGGGGGGAATAGGCAGCGCTTTATAAAAGCGTTGTCTAGAGTAATTAAAAAAATATATTAAATAAAAAATTAGGAAAAGCGCTAAAGGGGAATAGACAGCTTTCTAAAAGCTAAAGTTCAACATTAAAAGCGTCTAAGGGTAAGCGCTAAAGGGTACCTTTAACAGCGCTTTTTAATGAAAAGCGTTGCTAAAGGGGGTACCTATAGCAGCGCTTTTGAAATTACAAAAGCGCTGCCTATACCTTTAGCAGCGGAGGCTTTAGCAGCGCTTTTAAGCGCTACTAAAGCCCTAAAAAAGCGCTGTCTATGCCCTTATTTGGCATAGTGACAATGACTTTTCCTCCAAAAATCATGTCCACACCATTATTAGTTTTTGTAAGTTCCTTAGTTTTAAGGATTGACGTTAATTTCGTAAAACAAATAATAGTAGCGATAATGTAATGTATAATAGGATGTATAACTTGAACTAGAAGAACAAATACAACAAGTCCTATTGGAATGTCAGAACAGTTGTGTTGAACTTATTCAGCAAACTGGAACAACGTGTCGAAGAAGATGTCCTGACACGAAACATTCGACATCACACCTACTGAACTAATAAATAAGATTAAGTACTGTTTTAAATAATGCAGAATATTCAGGGAATATTATGCAATCTATATGGCGCACGTTTGAAGGTCCAGAAGAATCAATCAGAAATCAAGGACACTAATCAGGAAACTGAAGATTGAAGACCTTACTTGTAGCAGAAGTTTTATGTAGTTTGTTATAGCTCATGAATCTGTTATTGAAGGCCCAAATTCAGTTGGCAATTTCGAAAAGGTAAAGTGGCATAAGTGAATAAAATATTTCACATCCACCTGGAAAAGAAGTCAATATTAATTATTGGTGGGTAAATATAAGATCTTTTTGTTCTGAAAAAAGGAGGTCTTCGATTGCCAATGATAGGTGACATTTCGATTAGAAATCCTTAGTGTTTAAAATATGAGGAAATTCCTTTGGTAAGTGCGTCAGCATTGGAACGATCCAAATAAAGGATTAAATCGAAATTCAAATGATTTGAGAATTCGAATTTCAAATGAGAACTGAAGATTCGAATTTTGAATAAGAGCGCCATTTTGGAGGACGCGTGGAGATTAGCGAACGGAGGAGGTTTGCATGTCTTAGACGTGGCGCAATGGTACAGTAGGACCGTTAGGGTCAGAGCAATATAAATAGGTGTTTTCTATTAGATTTTTGGTGTGTTCGTTTTATGTACTTAAATTTCTCAAACACTCAAACTACCGTGACTGAAGGGAAACGAGTCAAGGAGATATCATGTACGTTATGAACATCATGGTCTTTTATAATTTAAATACAAGTTCGTTTACACCTATTTCCAGTTTATTATACTTTTACTTTTAAAGCCTTTCGATTTCCTTTCATTGTCTTTATTTTATTTGCCTTTAAAACACTTATTTCTCCAGAAACTTATTCGCCTTTAAACTTTTACTTTACTTCCCAGAAACTTTTGCCTTTTAAAAGAGTCTTTATATTAGTCAAGTTTGAATTCAAAGTCTTTATTTACACAGTCAGTATATTTCCATAATCAATTTTAGAAAGTCCTTTAAAGAATTACTCGATATCATGGGTTTGAACATAAAAATCTATTAGGACACATGTGTCCTAGGATCAATCTAGTAAATCCTGTAAGTAACCAATAGTAATTAATAAAAATTAGAAGACTAGCGGTTGTTTACGAGAAATCACCGTAAACAAATTGGCACGCCCAGTGGGACAGTGTCATATTAGAAATTGTTTATTAAAAACGTGTGAAAATTGTAGATTCTAAACACATGTTGGTATATGAACCTTCGAAGTGGTAAAATAAAAGACAATAATCTATATATACCCAGAAGACAACGTACCAAACCGATGACTAATACAACCAACCAAGACAGGGAACAAAATCCCCCACAGGGGGCTTTAACAATCGTTTCAAGTTCGATTGATGCCTCCAGTGCCATCCCTGTGGGTAGTTTGAATACCATCCCAGTTAGTACATTAGAAGTACCATCAGGGCAAACTATTCCACACTCGGGGAGTCAATTGTATTCAACTCCTACTAGGCCTCCAGGTTTCGAACCTTTCAGGCCCAGAAATCCTCCATATGGGATGCCAACTTCGTTCATGGCAGGATTGCACAATGCATCCACTTCGTCCCCAGTCCAAGGGTCTAGTTCAGGGATGAACCATTTGGGTACAAACTCCCAAAACTTAGGAAATTACACCCAGTTGCCTGCCCTTACAACTAACAATCAAGCAGCGCTTAGGCAACAGATGGATGATAGTAATCATGATATGGTAGGAGTCTTAGCCCGTGAAATGAATGATATCTTTGGTCCTTTAATCCAGAACATAAATAGAACAAACCAAGAAAATGCAGTCCAGATGTCTAGGATAACAGATTTCTTTGGTGCCCCTGATGCGCCTATGGGACGTAGGCAAAATCTAGTGATGATTCGAAATAAAGAACCTACAATCGAACAGGTTCAACCCCCTATACGAGTGATCGAAGAGAGAAATGTATGGGCAAGATTAAGGCAACAGGACGTTCAGGAAGATCAGATCGAACAGCCTAGACCAATAGTGGTTGTTAACATAGACCAAAATGCAGACGAAGTTGTCCACAGGGTTAGAAATGACAATTTAGTGGCAGAAAATAATCTAACCACTATGATAGAAAGAATAATGGCCCAGAACGGTTTAAATTCAGGATTCAGAAGGCCAAATAACACTTCTTCTATTGTAGGTTACGTCTTGCAAAGAGAGTTACCCAGGGGCTTCAAAGTCCCTAAATTCACGAAATTTGCTGGCGATATGAGTGAATCAACAGTAGAACACATAGCAAGATATTTAACCGAAGCAGGAGATATATCCAATAATGAAAATCTTAGGATAAAATATTTTCCAAGTTCTCTAACAAAGAACGCTTTCACTTGGTTCACTACCCTACCCCCTGGATCTGTGGATACTTGGCCCTATTTGGAAAGACTCTTTCATGAACAATTCTACATGGGTCAATCTAAAATTAGTCTGAAGGAATTAGCAAGCATTAAAAGAAAATTCACAGAACCCATAGATGACTATTTGAATAGGTTCCGATTGTTAAAATCTAGATGTTTCACAGTAGTGCTCGAACACGAGTTGGTCGAAATGGCTGCTGGAGGCCTGGATTATTCAATTCGAAAGAAACTGGATACACAGTACCTCAGGGACATGGCCCAATTAGCAGATAGAGTTCGACAAGTCGAAAGGTTAAAAGCTGAAAAGGCTAGGGCTAGTAAAAATCATAAGAAGGAACGAATAACTTATATAGAAGCAGAAGGGGAAAACATAGATGATTTTCAAGATTCATATGATTTCGACCAATTCGAAATAGATCTTGCAGAATTAAAAGAAGCACCCCCTTACGCTTGCAAAGTTCTGCTTCCTTCTAATGGAAAAGACACTGTCGAAAATGAGAAGAATGAGAAATTCTCTAAGAAAATATATACTTTCGATATAACTAAATGTGATGAAATCTTTGACCTGCTTGTTAAGGATGGCCATTTAATAGTTCCTCCCAACCTTAAGATTCCTCCTTTGGAACAAAGGAAGAAGAGGGGTTTCTGTAAATATCATAACATTTTAGGCCACAAAACCTCACAGTGTTTTCTTTTCAGGGATTTGATACAGAATGCAATCAAGGATGGCAGGCTAAAGTTTTCAGACAAAGGGAAAAACCCCATGAAAGTGGATACGGATCCGTTGCTGATGGCGGAAACCAATTATGCTGAGCCTTTGGATATCAACGTGGTCGAAGTTGCTGAGAACAAGGCTCAAACGAAGGTGGAGTTCGAAGAAGATGGGGGTTTCGTTTTGGTTAAGAGCAAGAGGGAGGTTACTGATGGCCTTCCAAAAGTGCTCAAAGCAAAGTTACTAAGGGAGGCAATACAGGCTACTGAAGGCCAAGGTGTTATTGACAAAAATTTGACTAAGGCTACTGAAGGTCTCAGGGTGAAATTCAAAAGGGTCAGAATTGCTGATGACCAAATGCTGGGAGTGAACATGGTGGATTTCGAGCAGCCCCACGCTGAGATGGAAGAAGTGGAGCAATGCTTGGAGAAAGAAAGAGAACAAAGAAGAGAAAACTTGCCGAAGAAAGATGCAAGCCTGCGCGAATACCTGTTTCATTGTCACAAGAAGAATCAAGACAAGTTGTTGTGCCCAAGGTGCAACATCATTTGTAATTCCAAAATTGCTGCTGAATTCGAGAGGGCCCAGCGTGAGCGAACATGGGTCAATTGGAGGCAAGACAATCAATTGTACAGAGTCTACCCAAGGGCTGATGAGAGTCTGCTGGAGTTCATAGTTCGTTGCCACAAGATTGGTATAGAATGTCTTATTTGTCCCAGATGCGCAGCAGTTTATGATAAGGAAATGTCCGAAGCGTTCGAAAGAGTCCCATTCGCTTCAGGTTGGGGGCGCCAAGGTGGAATGCCTTCAAATCACACTGAGGCTGGCAGAACCATGCAGAGAAGGCCTGATAGTCCCTATCCTAGGGGAGCGAAGAGAGTGTCTTACAAATTACCTGCAGAGATTCCTACTGATAGGTGGCTGCAAGTGAAAGCTGACAAGGGAAAGAGTAAATGGCGAAGCTACGATCAAGGTGGAAGGACTGCAATGGCGTACCGGAGACAATTTAATTCGAATAGAAGAGAGGAAATCAGACTGGAAAATTACAAGGGGAAAAACCCAATGTCACGCTCTCAATGGCGCTGACACCAACGAAATAAGAAGGCTGAAAAGGAGTCGAAGCCTATGGAGATTGGAGAGTCTAGCACTAACAACCTAAAGTCAGTGACTCAGCCTGGGGGCAAACCCCCAGTGTCCAGGAAGTTATTCTCACCAAAGAAGGAAGTTGAAGAAAATAAAGCACAAAAGGAGATTGCAAACGAAGAAGATTTAATGACTGACGATTTCGAGTCAGAAGGTGAGTCTTTCTTTAACGCTAACTGTAATGTTGTGTCAGTATTACCTTGTGAATTCGAACATAATATAGAGGTGTGTGTTGGAGAAGAAACCGACGAAGAGGAGATGGCCAAACATAGGCCAGTGTGTTACTACGTAATGAATAACGGAGCAGTTGAAGAGCAGTATGCCTTCTTCGAAAGACCAGACGAAGGAATAAAGAACCACCTGAAACCCTTGATCATTAGGGCTAAAGTAGAGCAACACGGGGTGAACAAAGTACTAGTTGACGGAGGAGCTGCTGTCAATTTAATGCCCAGATTCATGCTGAAATGGATAAGGATGCATGATTCAGACGTTCGACCTCATAACATGGTGCTCTCCAATTATGAAGGTAAAGTTGGTAAGACATTAGGGGTGATACAGGTGAATCTAACAGTTGGTTCCCTTACCAGACCAACCATGTTCATGGTCATAGTTGCAAAGGCCAATTATAATTTGCTACTTGGCAGAGAATGGATCCACGGAATTGGGGCCGTGCCTTCTTCAATGCATCAAAGATTGGTATTATGGAGAGATGATGGAATAGTTGAAAATATAGAAGCTGATCAGAGTTATTATATGACAGAGATTAATCATGTTGACAAGAGAAACTTCGACCGCAACATGGCCAACATTGGGCCATGCAACCCACCTGAGGAATACTTCGAACCAAATGAAAATGCCTACTATTCTCTAACACTTCGTCCCAATGGTTTTCAATGGGAGAGGGAACTGAAGTGGGATGGACAGGATGTTGAGGAAGAGGGCGAGACTTCGACGATGCGGCCAACTGGCTGGGGGAACGAAGGTTATTATGACTGAATCCAATTACTATCAAAGGATTTCGGCCTATCTGGCTAAGAATAAGAAAAAGACGGCTCTCGAAGCCGAAATACAAAACATGGTTGCACAAGCCATAGATACAAAAGCAAAAAACAAAGCAGAAATAGCAAATCCTGAGGGCAATTATTTAACCCCACCCAATGATGGACAAACTTCCACGCCAATGGATCAACGGCTAGACGCTATCTATGATCAAGAGCCATTAGGATTCGAAAAGGATCCAGAATCAACGAGTGCTAAAATATTGGCTCAAGACCCTTTGGAGGAAGTTAATATTGGGGATGGAGTCGAAAAGAGAGTAACGTACATTAGTGCGAAACTCAGTCCCAGTTTGAAACACAAGGTGGTCGAAATGCTTAAAGCAAATAAAGATTGTTTCGCCTAGGACTACGACGAAATGCCTGGTTTAAAAAGGGAACTGGTGGAACATAGGCTTCCGATCAAGGATGGCAAAAATCCCATCAAGCAGACACCTAGAAGATTCGCACCAGCAATCCTTTCGAAGATAAAGGCAGAGATAGAAAGATTACTCCGTTGCAAGTTTATCAGGACCACAAGGTACGTCGAATGGCTTGCTAATATCGTACCTGTTATTAAGAAAAATGGTTCTTTACGTATTTGCATAGACTTTAGGGATTTAAATACTGCCACCCCAAAAGATGAATACTCTATGCCTATAGCAGAAATGTTGATTGATTCTGCAGCGGGCTATGAATACCTGAGTATGCTAGATGGTTATTCTGGGTATAATCAGATTGTCATTGCTGAGGATGATGTTTCCAAAACAGCTTTTCGATGCCCAGACGCTTTAGGCACCTATGAATGGGTAGTAATGCCCTTTGGTTTAAAAAATGCTGGGGAAACATACCAAAGAGCGATGAACACTATTTTTCATGATTTCATCGAATCATTTATGCAGATTTATATAGATGACATAGTGGTCAAATCTGTTTCTGATGAGGATCATTTAAATCACCTGAGCCAATCATTCGAGAGAATGAGGAAACATGGCTTGAAAATGAATCCTCTTAAGTGTGCTTTCTTTGTGCATGCAGGGGATTTCCTTGGCTTCGTGGTCCACAAGAAGGGAATCGAAATCAACTTGAATAAAACAAAGGCCATTATGGAGACAAAGCCTCCTTCTACAAAGAAAGAGTTGCAATCACTCTTGGGTAAAATCAACTTTTTGAGGAGATTTATATCTAATTTGAGTGGGCGAACCCAAGCTTTCTCTCCATTGCTGCGTATAAATCAAGAGAATTTCGAATGGACGGAACAACATCAAGAGGCATTTGAAAAGATCAAGACTTACCTGATACACCCTCCGATCCTAGCACCCCCTTCTAAAGATAGGCCAATGCGACTGTATATCTCTGCCTCTAATGTAACTATAGGTAATATGTTGGCCCAGGAAAGCGAAGATGGCGTCGAAAGAGCCATATATTATATTATTAGGGTCTTAAATAAAGCAGAGACTAGGTACAATAGTATAGAAAAACTATGTCTTTGCCTATATTTCTCTTGTACAAAACTCAAGTATTATATTAAACCCGTTGATGTTTATGTTTCGTCTCACTTTGATGTCATTAAACATATGTTGTCAAAACCAATCATGCACAGCAGGATTGGTAAATGGGCTTTGGCGCTCACTGAATATAATTTGGCCTTCAAGCCTTTACAGGCTATGAAAGGACAGGTTGTTTCAGATTTCATTGTTGACCACTCCGTGAATGAGAATTTCGCATTAGACTATGTTGAGATCCAGCCATGGAAATTATATTTCGATGGATCAACACACAAAAATGGAAGTGGTGTTGGAATATGTATTATTTCGCCTGAAGGAATTCCAACAAAGTTCAAGTACAAGTTGGAAGGCCCTCTGTGTTCGAACAATGAAGCCGAGTACGAAGCATTGATTGCTGGACTTGAAGCTTTGTTGGAATTGGGGGCAACCAGAGTCGAAATCAGAGGAGACTCAGAGTTAGTCATTAAACAAATAACTAAAGAATACAAGTGTATCAAAGAAAATTTGATCATGTATTTTGTTATTGCTAATAGATTAATCAAGAAATTTGAATATGTGGATTTAAAACATATTCCTAGAGTTGATAATCAGGAAGCAAATGACTTGGCTCAAATAGCTTCAGGATATAGGATATCAAAAGAAAAACTCCAATACCTAGTAGAAACAAGAGGTAGAATAATGGCTACAAAGTTATCGCCATTAGACTTAGAAAATTCGAAATTGGGTTATGCAGGCCAGGAGGAATTTGAAGTTTTAAGCATAGATGTCTTAGCAGATACGGATTGGCGGAATCCCATAGTAAATTATTTGAGAAATCCTTTAGTGAATATAGAGAGAAAAGTCAAATATAGAGCATTATCTTATGTGTTAATAGGAAATGAGTTGTTTAAGAAAACCCCAGAAGGACTATTACTCAAATGTTTAGGGGAAACGAAGCATATTTAGCCTTGTCCAGTGTGCACAGTGGAGCATGTGGGGCACATCAAGCAGGTCACAAAATGAAATGGCTTTTGTTCAGATATGGAATGTATTGGCCCACTATACTTAAGGACTGCATAGAATTTGCCAAAGAATGTGAGGAATGTCAAATTCATGCTGGTATTCAACATGCTCCAGCAAGCGAGTTACATTCGATTGTTAAGCCTTGGCATTTTAGAGGATGGGCATTAGATTTAATTGGTGAAATTCGACCAACATCATCTAAAGGACAAAAATATATTCTTGTGGGAATAGACTATTTCACAAAATGGGTCGAAGCAATTCCTTTAGTGAATGTGGACCAAGAAGCTATTATAGAATTTATTCAGAAGCAAATTATTTACAGATTTGGGATACCAGAAAGTATCACAACAGATCAAGGTTCAGTTTTCACAGGACGAAAAATGCAAGAGTTCGCACAAGAAATGGGATTCAAATTGTTTACGTCAACTCCTTATTATGCCCAAGCAAATGGTCAAGTAGAAGCAGCCAATAAAGTCATAATAGGTTTGATAAAGAAGCATGTAGGTCGAAAACCAAAAAATTGGCATAAAACCCTAGACCAAGCTCTATGGGCATGTCGAACATCTCCTAAAGAGGCAACGAATACTACTCCATTTCGACTAACATTTGGACATGACGCGGTGTTACCAGTTGAAATACATCTATAATCAGTCAGAATCCAAAGACAAAATGAAATACCAGTTGACCAGTATTGGGAAATGATGATGAGTGAGTTGGTAGATGTAGATGAAGATAGGCTACACGCTTTGGAAGTTATGAGAAGACAGAAAGAAAGAGTAGCTAGAGAATATAATAAAAGAGTTAAAAACAAGGTATTTTCAACTAATGATCTGGTATGGAAAGTTATTTTACATATGGATAAAAAGAACAGATTACTAGGTAAATGGTCACCCCATTGGGAGGGACCTTTTCGTATTTTGAAAACATTTTCGAATAATGCTTATGAAATAGAGGAATTAGCAGAAGATAGGAGAATCTTAAGAGTAAATGGGAAATACTTAAAGAAGTATAAACCATACCTGCAAGAGATTCGAATTACTTTAGAATAAATAGATACTAGGGTAAATAGAGCCAAAAGAGTATTATATAAATACCAAAATCAGACATGTTCGAATTACAGGAATACATAAAAGACTCTTTAACACTTCCAGAAAGTAAAAGGGGCATCTCGTTTCAACTTAGCAAGTTTGCTTTTACACAAGTTAATTCTACATTGATTCATGTTTCTGATGCCTTCGAGTTCTTTAATCTCTTGGTCTATCCCTTCAGCCACCTCCATTTGTTTAAGACTTTGCGAGACCAGATCTGCAAGCCCTTGATCATCAATAGACTTCATAGTCGTTTGCAAAGTTGTTTGCTCATTTTTTGCAGCCTCAATTTTCTGTTTGAGCTCCTCAATCTGAGATTCCCAGAATAAGATAGATCGATCCAGAATGTCATGCCTATCTTTGGCTTGATTTTTTGCAAGCTCTAAAGCTTCTACTTTTTCAGTAAGCTTTGAAGTCTGATCATATGCTTTGGATAAAGCTTCTCGCTTGGTTCGAATTTTAGCTTCGATACCATGTGTCCTGATGTATGCAGTATTAACTTCATCAAGCAAGAGTTGCAAAACATAAATAATCTCAGCCACATCAGATGGACAGATACTGAGGTCTATTCGCGACAACAAATCCTTTATTGAAAAATAGGCCCCAGGATTATCTCGTAAGATGGTGAAGAAATCGGCCTGAAAGATAGTCTTATTAACTTCCTGAAGAAGTTGGTCAAGAGAAGTAAGAGGCATATCCTCTTTTGATTGGTTCGAATCACCAGATTGAGTTTTGCTCGAGGAAGGACCCCGTTGAGCTAGCATCAACTTGAGGTACTTTAAGGGATTTCTCTTCTTCATCTCTTCCTTTTGTTCTTCAGACAAGGCTGGAGGGGTTGGTTTGGCAAAAACAGTTCCAACAGGAACGGGAACCTCTACTTCTACTTGCATCTCTTCATCAGCACTTTCGACTGGCATCCCTTCATCTTCATCTTCTACTTCCATTCCCTCATCTTCATTATCATCTGCAAAGTAGTGGCTCACAGTATTCGTGTCGCTCTCTTCTTCAAATTGATTAGCAGAATGTACCTTCTTTGGAGAAGAGTCACTAGGAATATTGATGACAGGAGTTTCGATCCCTGTGTCTGGTTCATCAGCCTCAAGGTCTTTCGCCAATGGGGGAGAGGTTGCCTGTTGATCTAAGACTTCAGCCAATGGATGCGAAGTTACTTATTGATCTAGGGCTTCGACAGTCCCTACAAGGGTAGCCACAGTAGATGAACCTTTATTCAGAACGTTCTCGTTGGAGCCTTCGGGCTGAGGAGAAGCTGTAGGATTTTGATTTTGGATGTTAGGAAGATTAGTAGGAGCAGAAGGAGTACTCTGCATAAAAAATCAGGAATTAGTATGTAAGAGTGTTATGTAACTTATCAAGGAAAAGCATCGAAGTAAAAAATTTACCTTCTGCCCATCAGAAGTGGCATTACTGCCAATTTGTTCTGAAACAATATTCTTCGAAGATGGAGGTTTCGAAGGACCTTTGGATTTGGGTTGAGGAGTAGTTGCAGGAACTTCGCAGCTAGTGGGGTTAATGGTTTGAGAAGTTCCACCAGATTGCGTGGTCTTCATCTTCTTCTTTCTCTTGAGAATCAATCAGAAATCAAGGACACTAATCAGGAAACTGAAGATTGAAGACCTTACTTGTAGCAGAAGTTTTATGTAGTTTGTTACAGCTCATGAATCTGTTATTGAAGGCCCAAATTCAGTTGGCAATTTCGAAAAGGTAAAGTGGCATAAGTGAATAAAATATTTCACATCCACCTGGAAAAGAAGTCAATATTAATTATTGGTGGGTAAATATAAGATCTTTTTGTTCTAAAAAAAGGAGGTCTTCGATTGCCAATGATAGGTGACATTTCGATTAGAAATCCTTAGTTTTTAAAATATGAGGAAATTCCTTTGGTAAGTGCGTCAGCATTGGAACGGTCCAAATAAAGGATTAAATCGAAATTCAAATGATTTGAGAATTCGAACTTCAAATGAGAACTGAAGATTCGAATTTTGAATAAGAGCGCCATTTTAGAGGACGCGTGGAGATTAGCGAACGGAGGAGGTTTGCATGTCTTAGACGTGGCGCAATGGTACAGTAGGACCGTTAGGGTCAGAGCACTATAAATAGGTGTTTTCTATTAGATTTTTGGTGTGTTCGTTTTATGTACTTAAATTTCTCAAACACTCAAACTACCGTGACTGAAGGGAAACGAGTCAAGGAGATATCATGTACGTTATGAACATCATGGTCTTTTATAATTTAAATACAAGTTCGTTTACATCTATTTCCAGTTTATTATACTTTTACTTTTAAAGCCTTTCGATTTCATTTCATTGTCTTTATTTTATTTGCCTTTAAAACACTTATTTCTCCAGATACTTATTCGCCTTTAAACTTTTACTTTACTTCCCAGAAACTTTTGCCTTTTAAAAGAGTCTTTATATTAGTCAAGTTTGAATTCAAAGTCTTTATTTACACAGTCAGTATATTTCCATAATCAATTTTAGAAAGTCCTTTAAAGAATTACTCGATATCATGGGTTTGAACATAAAAATCTATTATGACACATGTGTCCTAGGATCAATCTAGTCGATTCTGTAAGTAACCAATAGTAATTAATAAAAATTGGAAGACAAGCGGTTGTTTACGAGAAATCACCGTAAACAAATTGGCACGCCCAGTGGGACAGTGTCATATTAGAAATTGTTTATTAAAAACGTGTGAAAATTGTAGATTCTAAACACATGTTGGTATATGAACCTTCGAAGTGGTAAAATAAAAGACAATAATCTATATATACCCAGAAGACAACGTACCAAAACGATGACTAATACAACCAACCAAGACAGGGGACAAAATCCCCCACAGGGGGCTTTAATAATCGTTTCAAGTTCGATTGTTGCCTCCAGTGCCATCCATGTGGGTAGTTTGAATACCATCCCAGTTAGTACATTAGAAGTACCATCAGGGCAAACTATTCCACACTCGGGGAGTCAATTGTATTCAACTCCTACTAGGCCTCCAGGTTTCGAACCTTTCAGGCCCAGAAATCCTCCATATGGGATGCCAACTTCGTTCATGGCAGGATTGCACAATGCATCCACTTCGTCCCCAGTCCAAGGGTCTAGTTCAGGGATGAACCATTTGGGTACAAACTCCCAAAACTTAGGAAATTACACCCAGTTGCCTGCCCTTACAACTAACAATCAAGCAGCGCTTAGGCAACAGATGGATGATAGTAATCATGATATGGTAGGAGTCTTAGCCCGTGAAATGAATGATATCTTTGGTCCTTTAATCCAGAACATAAATAGAACAAACCAAGAAAATGCAGTCCAGATGTCTAGGATAGCAGATTTCTTTGGTGCCCCTTATGCGCCTATGAGACGTAGGCAAAATCCAGTGGTGATTCGAAATGAAGAACCTACAATCGAACACGTTCAACCCCCTATACGAGTGATCAAAGAGAGAAACGTAGGGGCAAGATTAAGGCAACAGGACGTTCAGGAAGATCAGATCGAACAGCCTAGATCAATAGTGGTTGTTAACATAGACCAAAATGCAGACGAAGTTGTCCACAGGGTTAGAAATGACAATTTAGTGGCAGAAAATAATCTAACCACTATGATAGAGAGAATAATGGCCCAGAACGGTTTAAATTCAGGATTCAGAAGGCCAAATAACACTTCTCCTATTGTAGGTTACGTCTTGCAAAGAGAGTTACCCAGGGGCTTCAAAGTCCCTAAATTCACGAAATTTGCTGGCGATATGAGTGAATCAACAGTAGAACACATAGCAAGATATTTAACCGAAGCAGGAGATATATCCAATAATGAAAATCTTAGGATAAAATATTTTCCAAGTTCTCTAACAAAGAACGCTTTCACTTGGTTCACTACCCTACCCCCTGGATCTGTGGATACTTGGCCCTATTTGGAAAGACTCTTTCATGAACAATTCTACATGGGTCAATCTAAAATTAGTCTCAAGGAATTAGCAAGCATTAAAGAAAATTCACAACCCATAGATGACTATTTGAATAGGTTCCGATTGTTAAAATCTAGATGTTTCACAAGAGTGCTCGAACACGAGTTGGTCGAAATGGTCACGGAGGCCTGGATTATTCAATTCAAAGAAACGGATACACACCTCGTGGACATGGCCCAATTAGCGATAGAGTTCGACAAGTCGAAAGGTTAAAAGTCGAAAAGGCTAGGGCTAGTAAAAATCATAAGAAGGAACGAATATCTTATATAGAAGCAGAAGGGGAAAACATAGATGATTTTCAAGATTCATATGATTTCGACCAATTCGAAATATATCTTGCAGAATTAAAAGAAGCACCCCCTTACGCTTGCAAAGTTCTGCTTCCTTCCAATGGAAAAGACACTGTCGAAAATGAGAAGAATGAGAAATTCTCTAAGAAAATATATACTTTCGATATAACTAAATGTGATGAAATCTTTGACCTGCTTGTTAAGGATGGCCAGTTAATAGTTCCTCCCAACCATAAGATTCCTCCTTTGGAACAAAGGAAGAAGAGGGGTTTCTGTAAATATCACAACTTTTTAGGCCACAAAACCTCACAGTCTTTTCTTTTCAGGGATTTGATACAGAATGCAATCAAGGATGGCAGGCTAAAGTTTTCAGACAAAGGGAAAAACCCCATGAAAGTGGATACGGATCCATTGCTGGTGGCGGAAACCAATTATGCTGAGCCTTTGGATATCAACGTGGTCGAAGTTGCTGAGAACAGGGCTCAAATGAAGGTGGAGTTCGAAGAAGATGGGGGTTTCGTTTTGGTTAAGAGCAAGAGGGAGGTTACTGATGGCCTTCCAAAAGTGCTCAAAGAAAAGTTACTAAGGGAGGCAATACAGGCTACTGAAGGCCAAGGTGTTGTTGACAAAAATTTGACTGAGGCTACTGAAGGTCTCAGGGTGAAATTCGAAAGGGTCAGAATTGCTGATGACCAAATGCTGAGAGTGAACATGGTGGATTTCGAGCAGCCCCACGCTGAGATGGAAGAAGTGGAGCAATGCTTGGAGAAAGAAAGAGAACAAAGAAGAGAAAGCTTGCCGAAGAAAGATGCGAGCCTGCGCGAATACCTGTTTCATTGTCACAAGAAGAATCAAGAGAAGTTGTTGTGCCCAAGGTGCAAAATCATTTGTAATCCTAGAATTGCTGCTGAATTCGAGAGGGCCCAGCGTGAGCGAACAGGGGTCAATTGGAGGAAAGACAATTAATTTTACTGGTTGGATTTATTTTCAAACCATGTATGATTTGTTGTCACCTATTTACCGGAGCTCATATATTAGGGTGACTAAGCCATGTCTAAATATTATTGAAGATTTTTCTGATTTGATCTTTTTCACTGCATTTGTATCTGATGGAAAACTCCTGATGCTTTTGTGAGTTCCTTGGAAGAATGATCTACAAGATGTTGGAACATCCTATTAGCAATATGTGAAGGATCCTGATGCACTAAGAATTGGCATGGAAGATGCTTTGGGTGCCAAGAAAATGTGTTATAACCATATATTTTGGAACCTACTCATGGTCTGGAAGAGGAGACATCTAGAGGATTAAATTGCCACTTATTAGCTTAATTTTCCTTTGGTCCAAGCATGTAGGCATGTTGAAGCTGAGCTAATGTGATTAATGTTGAATTGTATATTTGTGCAAGTTAACCTACTTCAGGTGTATTCTCTTGTGTCCCCTGCAAGAGTGTGTGTGGACTTCCTTGAGCAGTGAAAGTCTATATATTTTAGGATGATGTCAGAATTGATGTTGAAACATCATTTCAGTTCCTTGTCTCCTCAACAAAGGAAGATTGTTTTAAATAGGCCAGGTTAAAGGGTGGAGTCACTGACCAAAAACGCCACCCAAGGTGATTGACCGGTGAAGGCCAAGGTGAGGCATGTATGGCGTGTTTTAATTGGTTGTTTCAAACAACCCTGGGTCCCACGCGCGTGTGTTTTAAAATATGATTTCATGAACTTGTGTTCCCTTATATATTTATCCTTGTGTATAAATTGATGGATGTATTACCTCCCCAGCGGTCAAGAGCGAGCACTTAGTCCTTACCTCTCCTATGGCACGGGTTCGATCCCTGTCTTTTGCAAATTTTTTCCATATTTTCTGATTTCTACAGGTTAGCACACATATACAATTAGAGGCATGGTTTAGACATTATATCCAGGTGGCGTGGTGGCTAGCTTTTGGCTCAATAACCATACAGTGCTGAGTTCAAGCCTTGGCAGGACCAAACCCTATTTTTTTACCACTTGTTTCTCTAACTTTTTCTTATTTCTTTTATTTTTTCAAATCAATTTTAATTTCTTTTCATAAATTAACTTTTTTCACACATAAAAATCCTAAAAAATGTTTTAATTTTAGATTTAGGTTTTAAAAACCTTTATTTAATTTTTGACACAAAAGCATTTGATTTTTCTTCACATTTAAAATATTTATCTTAATTAAATACTAATTAATTAGAATTATGTTTTTCTACATTAAAATCAATTTCTAAAAAATACAAAAATATTTTTCTTATAGTAATTAGGTTACTAACATTTTCCTAACACTTAGAATATTTTTTCCATTATCTATTTATTTATTTCGCATTTTAAATTCTAGAAATCGATGTATAGGTCGCAAGGATGTTTTTGTAATAGCGTAGATTTACTTTTCTCGTACATTTACCTTTCCGCACCTCCTATTATGTAACTGCCCCAAAGCAATGTAATAGCGTAAGACCTTTACTTTTCTGCATTTACTTTCTGCACCCTCTATAACTGTATATAACTGCTTAGATGTATGACTAATAGGATTGCATGACAAGACATAAAAGATAAAATATTTGAATTGAACACACCTTTCACACTTGCACCCTCTAGGGTAATCTCTCTCGTTGCCTTACGAATAAACAATGGTCATGTCCCTCGAACGTAGGGGTACCATTAGCAAAGTCCCTCAGTTAAATTATCACATAGATCATAGTCCCTCGATGACCCTCGATGTTGCCTACGAATATATGATCTCGTCCCTCGATTGTTGCCTATGAATAAGTGATGATCGTCCCTTCGAAATGCTAAGGTATCCTTACATGTTGCCTTCAATGACCATACGTCTGCCCCTTCATATCCAACGGATAAACTTACCTACCAACTAATGGTATGGATAGCACTGTCCTAAAGGAGAAGGAAAATAACAAGAACGACCTTCTGAGTAGGTAATAAGACTCTTAATTGTTTGCTCAATCAAAATACTTTTCACACCTCACACTCTTTTCAAGAAATACTTTCAAAAACACTCTGTATACATTCATACGAGAATCATTACAAAGTTAAAACTTTCGAAATATTTTCAAACACTTTGTATACATTCTTGAGGACTAATACAAGAATCATTACAAAGTCAAAAATATTTTCAAACAAATCACACACACACAAAAGCAAGTTTTCAAAAGGTGAGCTAAAGCAATTAAGAGCCCGTAGATAACTACAGATGGAAAGGGTGCTAATACCTTCCCTTTTCATAATTACCTCCCGTACTCAGAATTTATCAAAGGTCATTCCCGTTCTTTTCACCTTTCCTTTATTTGATAAAAGAAAAGTCGGTGGAGACTCTTGCTATCCGCAACATTTACGATAAAACTCAAAACAAACAAGTCAGTTCTCCCACTGTGTTAAAATGTCTAAGAATACTATCCAATCAGGTCATACCAAAATGCTCTATCATGTTTCTGCTTGGAATCCTTTTTGTGACTTGTGATCTGAGTTATGGACACAGTTGTGACCCGTGTTCTGAGTTACCTGGGGAAATCACAAAATACCTCTTGAGTTTCCTCTTATTCTACTTAGGAGGTATTTTATCTCCCATGGTCCTCTTTTTCCACCTCCAGTGACAAAAAGTGATTTGGGGTTAAGGGGGAGTGCAGGCTATATTCCTCCTCGTGTACATCAGAACTTTCCTTCCATTTACCCGTGTTGGTTCAATGGAGGAACTCCAGAATGCTGCAAAGAAGATGTCAAACACGATGTTGAGACATTATCTTCAACTGAAAGCCCATTGATGCGTGGAAGCTATTGCTAATGAAGTTTTTGCTCGTCTCCAACTAAAGAATTGTAGTTGTGTGTAGTAAATGTATGATGCTACTAATAAAGAAGTTGTTTTGTATGCTGTAATTTCCTAGACTAAAATTTAGGTTGTAATTTTTATTTATTTATTTTAGCCAAAATTTGTCAAAGGGGGAGATTGTAAGTTCCTTAGTTTTAAGGATTGGCGTTAATTTTGTAAAACAAATAATAACAGCGATAATGTAATGTACAATAGGATGTATAACTTGAACTAGAAGAACAAATAAAATAAGAAGTCCTATTGGAATGTCAGAACAGTTGTGTTGAACTTATTCAGCAAACTGGAAAAACATGTCGAAGAAGATGTCCTGACACGAAACATTCGACATCGCGCCTACTGAACTAATAAATAAGATTCTGTATCATTTTGAATAATGCAGAATATTCAAGGAATCTTAAGCAACCTATATGGCGCACGTTTGAAGGTCCATAAGAATCAATCAGAAATCAAGGAGACTAATCAGGAAACTAAAGATTGAAGACCTTACTTGTAGCAGAAGTTTTCTGCAATTTGTTACAGCTCATGAAGCTTTTATTGAAAGCCCAAATCTAGTTGGGTACATGTTATAAAATAAGGATTTGTAACCTAGTTTAGTTAGCTAGCCAAAATTAAAAGGATGTAATCATTAGGGCTAGATGTAGTGAACCACCCGGTTTGTGGGATGGTCACCATACTCCTCGAAACCAGTAAGTAAGAGCAGTATGTATTGTTCTTGGAGGAAGTTGTGAAGCAACTCCAAGGTGTGTCCTAAGTTAGAATCCCAAATCTTTATGTCTTAGGTAGTTTTTGATAGAAGTGAATCTTCTGTATTTTTGTCTTTGTTATTGTTTTATCACTGTGAGTGATTAAGAGGGAGTGAGAGAGGTTTTTCATATCTAAGAGTTCTTAGGTGGAAATTATATTGGGTATTGATAAAGTGAAGAGTTGTAAACGGGGGAGTTTAGCTCTGAATTGATACTGCTGATAGTGGATTTCATCCCTGGCTTGGAAGCCTCCAGATGTAGGTGTTTTGCACCGAACTGGGTAAACGATTCTACTATGTTATTTATGTTTTCTACACTATTTTACCTTGTTTATGTGTTAATGTCAGATCAGATGTCTCGACATCTTTATAAGACATTTGAGTCTGGTATACCAGAATTTCAGTTTCACTCATGATATCCTTCAAACTTTTGTCAAGAGCTTCAAAGCAATAATTATTGGCCATTGGAGTTTCATACCATATGATAAGGTCGGTTAATTTCAAAAGTTTTGCAAGTTCATCTTTCTTGTCAATTTTGCAAATTGAAGTTTCAATTATTGGGACCGTAATCTTAAACTTTGAATGCGTTGTTCTTCCACTTGGTAATAAAAAACTGGCAATTCCACTTAAGGCAACATTTAATACAATTCCCCTTTTCGAACAAATGACAACAGATGGGGTGTTCCACATGAAAGTCTTATATGTTTAAAACAAACTGTTATTAGAAAGCACTGACTTATATGTTTTATGTGTGATGCATTTGTATGTAAAAACAAAAGCACTTGTTTCATGTAAAACATACTATGAATAGTTAATACATTCCAAGTAAATTGTTAACATTGTCTCATTGTAATGACTCTTATTGTTAGGCATTTATTAGGAATATATAATACTCACTGGGAATATATATATATATATATATATATATACGAGGATCAAATTACATCCGAAAAGTTACACCATGAGTTACACTCGCTCAAAAACGTCACTTTGGATTAATATTTTTTAAAATCAACCGTTGGATTGAAATATACTATTATATAGATTATACCTATAAAGTTTGAGATTAATCTATAATGCTTTACTATGTCATTGAACTACATCAAAATTAACGTTATATGAAAGTCCATTTTGACGTTAATATTTGGATATATTGATCGTATAGTAAATCATTATAGATTAATCTCAAACTTTATAGGTATAATTTATATGATGGTATGTTTCAATCCAACAGTTGATTTTAAAAAATATTAATTCGAAGTGACGTTTTTGAACGAGTGTAACTCATGGTGTAACTTTTTGGGTGTAATTTGAACCCTCCTCATATATATATATATATATATATATATATATATATATATATATATATATCCTGAATAGGTTGATTAGTTGCCACAAACTAATAAAAGAAGTGTATACTTGCTATATAGTAAAGCAAACATAGCATATCATTGTTCATCAATTGATCTCATGTTTAGTATATACATGTTCCACCATATCCATATATATCCATATAGGAAAGAACACCTCAATGTTATCTACTGTTTGCAAGACTTTCGAATATATATATTGCTGCTCATCTAATCTGAGATAATGGTTAACCAAAAGTTGTAAGGAAAATAAGCAATATGTGATATTTACAATAATAATAATAATACAGGAGGTAAATGTCGTTGGATGCATTACCGGTTAGAGAGGTGAACAATTCTTGATGTAGAATAGTTTGAGAAACAACATTGTATTGCCTTTCATCATAAACTAATATATTTCTAACTGTCTTTAATACATAATCATTTAGATACAACATTGGTTCAAAATCTTTCAACGTCCTTTTAGATACAACATTGGTTCAAAATCTTTCAACGTCCTTCTGTTATTTTGCAACAATGACTCAATTTCGACCAACGTCAATTGTTTTATTTCCTCATCAATTAGTATTTGTCCTACAACAAAATATGGTTATGTGTACATATTGTAATTAGAAAAAGATACTTGTGTTAAAGTAAATTTACCTGAGTTTTTGGCCAAACGACGTTGCTTATACAAAATACCATCCGATAAGTAATGTCAAGTATTGAACCAAACATGTTATGGCCTATTAATTGATGTAGACAACAACATGTGACAAACAACTTTCTAAGAAAAAGACCAGAACCCCAAATATGCTCCTATCTAGAGGGGTTTAGGGTATTCATTAGAATACCCTAAACATAGCGAAGTTTGTCCTGATGGTATTAGCTTTGGAGTCTTATACAAGAGGTTTTGAGATCAAAACTTGTATTAGGCAAATTTTGCACATTTTATTTTTTTATCATGACTTCAATTTTTTACTTTCGACTATTTTAATTCTTTTTTCTTACTGCATTCTTTTCATTCTTTTTTATTACTGCAATACTTTTACGTTTTATTACACTTACAATAGCTTGAGTTTAAAATCGGTCTGCCTCATAGAAATCTTTTGTGATATTAAAGTTTTATAATAAAAAAAACTATGATATTAACACTTAGAGTAACTAGTTAGGCTGGAGTATTGTCATTTTTATCTTGTTGATGGTGAAGTTATGTTGTCTGAGTTTCCTAACCAATCCCCTTATATGTCTTTGAACTTGAGCGTCTGTTGGTTTTTTGCTTTTTGAATTATCCTTTTCTATAGGTCATGTGTAATACAGTGAAATTGCAACCAATACCTGTTATTGATAACTTTAACATGCAATTTTTATTAGATACCTTGACTGATAGAACCAACTGGTATATTATACTCAAAATGGGAAAGATCCATTTTGATTACAACAATGGAAACACTTCAAGGATTTGTCTAACTCCCAATTTCATAAGGCCCTATTCCTCTCAAATTAAAAGATGTTGTCCTCTCTAATCCTCCTATCTATGGATAGACAACATGCCTTATTTGGCCTAACTAACTTTCAACAAAACTACTAGCTATTCATTAACTAATTAACTAACTAACTAACCAACTATTTACCTAACAGGTAAAAACTTCTTAACTAGCAATAATAGACCTATCATTGACTTTCCAGTTTGTTAAGCTAATTCTTGTATATTATTAGCATCAAGATATGTGCCAAATTAAGCACTAACTCTTTCATTTTAAGAATGCATATAAAAGAAGATTATTGGTCTTGCTTTAGTGGTGATAGAAAGATTTTTGGTAGTTCATTAAAAGTTACATGGATTCAGACAGTTAAAAACTAAATATATATATTGATTTCTTGGTAGAATAGTATTATTGTATATTTATCAATAACATGCATCTTTTGTACAAAGAAGTGTCATATGAATATAAAGGCTAATAAAGATGTTGAATTCCTTGGTTTCATATAAAATTACACATCATTGTAATGCATGAGTTATGTGAATATACTAAAGGAGAGAGATTTTTCGAGGGCTTTGACGATTAGACTAGAATGTTTTTTATTTTTGAGTTGTAATTGAAATACTAGTATATTTTTTATAAAGTGATATTATCATATTTTTTGTCATTAATTTTTTTTATATTTTTTATATATTTTACTTTCACTATGGGAATGTCCTGGATTTTGATCCTGGCTCCGCCCCTGCTTCTGTTATTTTGCAGCAATGACTCAATTTCGACCAACGTCAATTGTTTTATTTCCTCGTCAGTTAGTATTTTTCCTACAATAAAATATGTTTATGTGTACATATCGTAATTAGAAAAAGATATTTGTGTTAAAGTAAACTTACCTGAG
Source organism: Vicia sativa (assembly GCA_021764765.1). Lineage (NCBI taxonomy): Eukaryota > Viridiplantae > Streptophyta > Magnoliopsida > Fabales > Fabaceae > Vicia > Vicia sativa. The sequence goes on along the minus strand of CM038793.1, from coordinate 284,117,139 downwards.
TTTTTAGCCAAACGACGCTGCTTATACAAAATATCATCCGATAAGTAATGCCAAGTATTGAACCAAACATGTTATGGCCTATTAATTGATGTATACAACAACATGTGACAAACAACTTTCTAAGAAATAGACCGGAACCCCAAATATGCGCCTCTTTTATTGCTTCGATAAACTCACGGTCATCTTGGAGAAATTCCATGGCAAAACATGCATCTCTAAATGTTTCATGTTGAAATCCATCGACCATTTTTATGTCTTTATAGAATGTGGGAGCTTTCTTTGTAGTTAACATCATTCATAGATAATAAAACTCTCATGTGCATTGTGGAATCCACATTAGTCGACTAATGGTGTATCCTTTTTGTCGTGGTTTCCAAGTTCTTGTTTTCTCCACATATGCAAACTTCAAAACAAACTGTCCATTAGTTAGCAACCTCGCCTCATCATATTGCTGGTTTCCCGTTGCCAACTCTGATATTTGAGGAATGTTAGCTATCTGCAGATGGTGGCTATAGTCAAATGTTCGTCGGGATCTGAAGCCAACAATTTAAATTGGAAATTCATTGTGCTCTTGGATACAATGCCGATTGTACTGTGCAACTACAATTGAGTAACGATTCCTCTAAATTATCATTACATCGGTAAATGAACTTACTTCAGGTTAGATTCACGTCGGCATCATCAATCTTCTAAACATGCCTTTTTAAAATATGACTGACAATATTTATCTAACTCTTTCTCCATGACTTGCAATTCAACTTTCTGTTGAACTCCAGAGCTAGTATTGTCTCGGTACAGTCATGGATTCAATGTGGATCTTCTAGGAAAATGAGATTGTTTAGGTATGATTTGAGTGGGCCGATTTTTTTTACAGGAGCCCCACATTGGACACCAAATATTCCTATGAAGAACATTATTCGGATAATCTCCTCGGTGCGAACAATGCGAGATCACAATTGTACTGTGTTTATGGGGTGTTTAAGATGTTTCTTATGGGATACGAGGAGTGGTAGTGCTTGTTAGACTGCTCCCTTATCTCAGTGTTTATATTCTTTTTTGTGTTATGCATGTGTTATCGCCCGACTTGGTCCCAAAAGTATTATACATTGCCAATCTTCTCTCCCCGTGAATCATCAAGAAGCATAGTTTAATAGGCCTTTAACAACCATTAGTCCCTTTGTAACAAACTTCATTATTATCCATTGTGTAACATGTTCAATCCAATAATCCATTTGTAACAAACTCAACTCTCGATTGTTCTCAGGTTATCATAATATTCATGTTCCTGGATGACCCTTCAAGAACCCGACAAATTAGACTCGAGGATGAACACTAAACTTTCCTTTAGGCCTCAAACAACTCCAGAGATTCACCACGGCTCCTATTGTTTTAAGAATGCTCGGCTTAGACGATTCTCTTTCTCGACTATAGTGACCTTGTATTTCGGTTATGAGAATTCTAAGGTGCACAAGTAGTATGTGTATATATATATATATATATATATATATATATATATATATATATATATATATATATATATATATATATATAAAAAGAATTTTTTAGAAAATAATTTAAATAAATAACCAATTAAAATACAATAATTGTTAATTTGTTTCTCAAAGAATGAGTATTTTAACAAAATAGTGAGATATCTTCTCTTGTTTTTCTAGTGGCTCATCTTCCATCTCATAGGATATCCTGTCGAATTGTTATTAATGTTATGTTATAAATACATGTGTATATTACACAAAGGAAAGACACGAACAAGAAGCCATGGAGTACCAAACCCTGCTCCTACTTATTAGTTTTGTGTGTGCTACCATTCTCATCTTCATTCTTAGAAAATTAAACCAAACTCAAAATTCTACTAAACTTCCACCAGGGCCACACCCACTTCCCATCATTGGTAACATCTTAGAACTTGGCAAAAACCCACACAAATCTCTCACAAAACTCTCTAAAATTTATGGACCAATCATGGCACTCAAATTAGGAACAATAACAACCATAGTAATCTCATCCCCTAAAGTAGCCAAACAAGTATTACAAGAAAAATCTCAAGTTTTTTCTAGTAGAAGTATTCCACATGCTGGCTATGCACTTGAGCATCACAAATTTTCAATTGCGTGGCTTCCAACATTAAATCTGTGGAAGAAACTAAGAAAAATTTGTGCCACAAAAGTATTTTCTCCAAAAATGCTTGATTCAACAAAAAATTTACGCCAACAAAAGTTGCAAGAATTATTAGATTATGTGAATGAAAAAAGCAAGAAAGGCGAGGCTTTTAATATTGGTGAGGCTGTTTTTACAACTGTTCTTAATTCAATTTCAAACACTTTGTTCTCTATGGATTTGGCTCATTCAATGCATGGCCAAGAATCTCAAGAATTTAAAAGCATCATTTGGGGTATCATGGAAGTAGCTGGGAAGCCTAATGTTTCAGATTTCTTTCCTATTCTTCGTCCCTTAGATCTTCAAAGTGTGTATGCAAATGCCACCGATTATTTGAAGAAGTTATATGATATTTTTGATGAAATTATTGAAGAAAGAATTAGTACAAGATCTACTAAAGCTGATTCTGAGGATGGTTGCAATGATGTGTTGGATTCACTTCTTAAAAGCAACAGTATTGGAGAAACCACTGTGGAATTAAGCCGCAATGAGATGGTGCATCTGTTTATGGTTAGTGTTGCTTTTCAAATAGTTAATTTTATCAATTATTAGAGTTTAAATGTTAATATTATCTTTTTTTTTCTTTCAAAAATAGTTAATAAATAAAATGATAGTAATTATTAAAAATTATTGATAAAATTTAGATTTTAACTCCGGATTTAACGTTTAACTTAATAATATTGACTCTTTTTATAGTTTTAAAAAATTAAATTAAAAACTTTATACAAAAGACTTTCAAAATATTTTGCACAGAATATATTAAAAAAAGAAAGAGTCTGAATGATGATTTTACTATATTATACCTTTTAAATATAAAATAATAAAATAATAGTTTAGATGTAATAATTCACATAATATTAATTAAATAATACATTTAAAGCTAAATCATATCAAAATAATGATTTAGATGTAGTAATTCGTATCAAAATAATACTTATTTGAGTACAATTGTTTTTGTAAATTGTTTTTGTAAATTTGATAACACGATGAATGATCGCTACCACACATTTACACGCCCTCCACCACAATTTTTTTAAGCTATAACTAATAGCTTTTACTCACCATGATATTCTATAGTGTTTTTCAGATATTTCAAACACACAATTAATCACTTTCTTAGTCCACGTCAATTAGGATATTATTGATATCCTGTGGACCCATAGATATTCTAAATATGATCATAGTTTTTTTTTTGTTTGACAAAGAAATATCATCATAGTTATAAATAAATCATGTATTTTAATCATCTTCGTCATTTTTTAAAGTCTATATCAATTAAGATATTTTGCTCTCTCGTGGACCCAGAGATATCTGTACTATGAGACTCCGTCCACATATTTATGTGCGTTTCCAGCTGCACTATCTATAAGTACAAAGGCTTATTAATCATATCACTATTTCATTAATCACAAAATTAAATGATATTAGTTAATAAGTGTTTAATAAAATATCTATTTGTTATTAAAATAATAAAAATAATTAGAATACTGAGTTTAATTTCTCATATAAATAATGTTTGACCAATGTCATAACCTATCAACACGAATTCTAAATTATTAAGGTTTCGTTCCTCTGAGAATCAAAATAAAAAATAAATAAATTGATTTATAAAATACAAATAAGTAATTGATAATATATTTTTATAATTAATAAAAAATTGAAAGGATAATTGATACGATCTAGAGTTATGTTACTAAGACATTCCTCAATATTATTTTTTCTACATTATTGCAAATTTAATTGAATGTCAAAATATTTTGTTAGGATTTATTTGTGGCTGGGATTGACACAACATCAAGCACAATTGAATGGATTATGACTGAGTTATTACGTAATCCTGAAAAATTAACAAAAGTACAAAAGGAGTTATGTCAAGAAATTGATAAAGATGAAACAATTGAAGAATCACATATTTTTAAGTTACCTTTCTTACAAGCACTTGTGAAGGAAACTTTTCGTTTGCACCCACCTGCTCCATTTTTGATACCTCACAAATGTGATGAAACAATCAACATACTAGGCTTCGATGTGCCAAAAAATGCACAAATAATAGTCAATGTATGGGCTATGGGAAGAGATCCAACCATTTGGGAAAATCCAAATATGTTCATACCCGAAAGATTTTTGGAATGTGACATTAATTACAAGGGTAATAGTTTTGAGCTTATACCATTTGGGGCAAGCAAAAGAATTTGTCCAGGATTGCCTTTCGCTCATTGGGTTGTGCATTTAATGGTGGCATCCCTTCTACGCAACTTTAAATGGAAACTTCCTGATGGGTTAAAGCCAGAAGATATGAATATGGAGGAGAAATTTGGGTTAACTTTAAAGATGGTTGAATCTCTACGACTTCAAGCTACTTCATCAGCTTAATTAGATGGATATATTTACAAGGAAAAATAAGGGCATAATTAATACTACCTTTGTTCCTTTATATAAGAGACAATTCGTTTTTTAGATTCATTGAATAATTAATGTATTTGGTAAAAATATAGACTAGATACATTAATTACTCAATAAACCTAAAAAATGAATTGTCTCTTATATACAGGAGCAGAGGTAGTATTTGGCATTTATATGATCGTGTTAGAATATTCACTTACTTGCTATGCAAGTTTTCAAATTTTCCTCTTGCCTTGTTTCCAATTAGTTAGTTAGAATGTTGGTTACTTGTTAGTTAACTTTTGTTATTAAACAACTTTTCTATTATATTATTATGCAAGCTTTATATTGCTTCCCTTAATGAGAATAAGTACCTTAACTTGAAAGTTATCATGTTAATATGGTATCACGAGCAATTTCCGCTTCTTCTCTTCTTCTACGTTTACTATGATATTTCCTTTTCTCTTCTTTTCGCTTCTCCCCTTCAATGGATCTTGTCAAATTTTCCGATTTCTCAACAAATTCTTCAAACCCCTACTATATCCACCCTAATGAAAACCCAATCCTCATTCTTGTTTCATCACCCTTAGATATAAAAAAAATGCATGATTGGATTAGATCCATGCACATTGCTTTGATCTCCAAGAACAAGAAAAGATTCATCGATAGTACTCTCTATAAACCTAACGTCACTGATCCTTTGTATGCTTCATGGATCAGGTGCAACACAATGGCTCTGGCATGACTTCAACACTCCATCACTGACTCCATTGACAAATATGTTCTTTGGATTGATTCTGCATCGGGTGTTTGGAAAAACTTCAAGACTTGATTCTCCCAACGTGATATCTTTCACATTTCAGATATCCAAGAGAAAATCTACAAGCTACAACCTGTTTCAGATTATTCTAAAGCTAACACTAATTTTTATGCTGCAAGATCTTCAAGTTCTAAGTCTTTTGGTTTCACTCGGGAGCAGTACCACATTCAGTCTCCTTGTCTTGTTACAACAATCTCAAGCCAATCCTAACCTTTCAACTAATGTCATTTCCAGCACACCCTTGCCTTGAACTCAAAGCCATATCCTCCTGATGGTAAGCATCCTAATATGTGGATTTTAGACACAAGTGCCACTGTTTACAGTGATTTCTGGTAAACAACCGCTAGTCCTCCAAACTATCAAATAATCTTAATGACTGTTATTTAATCTCTTTGGTAACTTGCAGGATCGACTAGATTGATCCTATGGGGTATTGGCCGTTTGGATAAATCTAATGGCAAAACTGATATTCATTGTTAGGATTTGTCTTTAGAGCGTTTTACAGACGTTTAATGTATTTCGATTACCATACTAAAGAATCTAATAACATGATCAAGTAAAGAAATACGAAACTGAATTAAATGAATAAAGATTCGATTGCAAAGAAGTGTTTAAATGCAGAAATAAGTAAATGACTTTGAATGTAAAGATTTTAAAGTAAAAGCATGAATAAAAAGCATGAAATGTAAAAGAGTTTCTGAAATGTAAAGGATTCGAATAGAAGAAAACGCTTAAATGCAAGAAATAAGTAAATGGTTTTGAATGTAAAAGTATTTAAATGACATTGATGCGAAAATGGAAGATAAACTGGAAAAGACAAAGAGTTTCTTGAATTATAAATGTTTGGTGTTATACGTACATTGTTCGAGCATTCGTTTCCTAGCCATGTGGTATTTTGAATGTTTACTGAATTTTGTACAATAGATATGACACACGAAATCCTAACATTAAGACTTCTATTTATACTACTTCGACCATAACGGTCTGACTTATAAGATTCTGCCACGTTCAGAACATGCAGAGCACTGCTCTTCTCTAGCTTCCACGCATCTTCGAATCGTTCCAGCGCATACATATTTGAATTCCAATCATCCCGCTCGCGTTTAAATTTCAAATACCTTGACAATCTTCGCTTCGAACTCATCTCACAGACACAGTCTCGTTACTACTTCGAGGCTTCTTTTAAATGTATCTTCACAACTGTCACTCGAAGCTCCGAGTTTTGACATGCCCGTTCGAAGAACAATCTCTTCCATTCCGAACCGTAACCTTTACTTTATTCCAACGAGCACTAATATTGTCTCATTTCGAACTTTAATTACTCCACTTCGAACCACATATATCAAAATCTTCAGCCAACAAAATGCCCCTTTAAAATATGTATTTCGAACCTCTTTTGAGAAATACTTATTTTAAACATGTTTACAAGATTTTGATGTGACTTTTGAGTAATCATGATACTTACTGTACATGACTTCAACCACGTCAATCAAGACGCCTCTTGGATTTCTTAATCCATCTTAAAACAGTCATCACAGCATGGTGCGGTTACCAAACAATGATTATCATTAATCACGCTTATTACCAATGTTAACTTTACGCCACCTCCTTCCAGATCCAACCCACGATCCCCACGTATCCTAGCCTCAGTTGGTGAGTGTTTTAACTTCCTCACTATAAAAACTACACAACTTAGTCTTTTACCTTTTTCTCACATTCTGAAACTTTTGCCTTCCTATATTCTCACTAAACCCTAAATCTTCAACCATCTTCAACAATGTCTTCAACAACATCATCCCAAATGAAGAAAACTTCCAAGAAGAAAAGCAAAAACACAGGAACAATTATGGAAAGCAAGATCAGTACTCATCAAGGTCAATCTGTGCTTGTCCCTCAATCAATCTCCAAGGAAAAGGAAATGTTATACGCCTCTCAGGTATTGATTCCAACTAATGCTGCTGGAAAGAGGTTTGCTCTAATGGGTCCTCTTACAGTTTTTGAAATCTTGAAAGATACTAGAAAAATCTTCCTTGTCTGTTATAATTTCAAACCCTTGTTTAATAAGATGGATATTCCTAAGATAGGAACTGATAATGTAGGCGAGTCTTCTGATTCGAAGGTCATAGACACTCCATCCATTCCCCCAAAAGATCCTTTTGTGCTAGATTATGTGAAAAGCAACTTTAAACCGTTTCGATCCTGCCCTACCCCTGACGTAGCTTACCAAAACTGGCTCACCAAAGTAGAAGCCAAGAAATCACACCAATGGGAGGAACTAGGAATATATAATCTGATTAAGTTATCGAAACCAGGTTTCACCTATAGTCACCCCCTGTTATTTGCATCGTTATATTTCTGGGACAGCACCTACAACACCTTTCACCTCCCTGGAGGAATGATAACACCCACGTTTTTTGACATAGCAGCCATCACTGGTTTGTCACCAATAGGAGAGACCTACATCCTTGATAATGAGGAACACTCTAGTATCATTGACTTAGATGTCAAATTAGCCAGTTTCTCCAAGTTTATTAGCCATTACCACACTGAAGGAGATAGTGTGTCAGATGTGGAACATATTGCCTTTCTCACTTTGTGGTTATCAAGATACGTGTTTTGTAGCAGGTCTTTCTGGTGCTGAGGTTTATTCCTTTAGCTAGGGACTTACATGAGAATAGGAGGGTATGTTTGAGTGAACTGTTACTTGTTGATCTCTACGAAAGCTTGAGATCAGTTGTTTCGAGTTTGAAATCCCACACTCCCAATAACATCCTTCTAGCTGGCCCCTTCTGGTTACTCCAATTATGACTTAATGCCATGTTTGAATCCTCACTATCAACTGCTGACACCATTGTTGAACAAGTTCCAGAGATAACGGATCGAGTCATTGAAGGTACAAGGCTGAGAAAACTTACTCCAAATGATGATAAAGCTGACTTCAAAGTTCTTTTCTCACAATATATCATGATTTTCTCGAAGAGACATAAATTTGAAGAAACCATGTCACCCTTTGCTTCAAGGACTCATGGACCATCATGGTTCACCATGTCTCTTTTAGAAGCTGTGAAAAGTAAAGAAATTCAAGATATTTGGAAAGCCTTTTTGCTCCCTAGATTAATCTCCTCTCGAATTACTCCGTCCAAGAACCAAATCTTCCTGTTTGCCTATCAACCTAACTTTGTTTCCAGACAATTTGGCCTGTGTCAGTTAATCCCTGAACCTCTTTTTCAAACCCAGAGTGCCATCACTTCTGGTCGACCTTTCAAAGCAAGAGAAGCCAAGCTTCAACAAGAACAGTACCAAGACTTCGCTCAGTTCGAACTAATTCCTTTTGAACCAACACATTTTATAGCGAAGGGTTTTCTGGAATGATGGACTAAGTTCTACCAATCTTATATGTTCGATACCCTCACCATTCAAAAGAAACTAACTGATGCGTTTGATGTGCAGGTACACTCAAAGAAAGGTATGTTCACTCACGCCAAAGAGATTAGGGCTTTTCAAAATTATTTCGAAACTACTTATGATCCCACGCGGTTGGAAGCCACTGTGTATCGAGCGTCCGAAACCTTGAAGGAAAAATTTAAAGAAAAAATTTCTAAGTTCAAACTTCCTTCAGGGTTGTCACCTGAGGATAGGTATAGGTTGGCACTCGAAATGCATCCACCTAAATTTCCTAGGTTGCCTATCTCAGAACTGGCTCTGGCTTGGTTTCCTCTATACCCTTGGTGGTTGACTTGCAAAGAGATGTTCAAATACAAATCTCAAAAGAAACTAAAGCCATCTGAGACTGTGACATGGGCTCGTCATTGGCTCCATAATTTCCCAGGACATCTTCGCTATGACCTTTCTTCCGTGTCGATTATATCTAATCAAGGCGCAGGTGCGAATGCTTGGGAAATCCCAAATGTTTCTTACTTCCTTTATTTTTAACATTTTATCTTAATTGTTTCGATTTTCAGCCATCGGGATAAAGACTGTTACTTCGAAGGCCAAAGAAGGAAGTAGTTCTCAACAAACCATCGAAACTGATGACAACATGCCTCTAGTAATTCCAACAACAACTACTGCAACAACCACAACACCAGCAACAACAACTGCTCCAACTCCAAAGGTAATCAATTAATCCTGATGTTTCGAATAAACTGAAAATTTATGATTGAGGTCTAACTCATGTTTAAACCTTTTCAGACTAACAAGCTTCCACCAACCACTCCAAAGAAGAGAAAACCAAGTACCACTGGGAAGAATCCCAAGGCTGGAGGAATTCACCATGACTTCAAAAAGAAGAAGAAAGAAGTTCCCAAAGGCGTTGAACCAACTGGCATTTTTGGACTCGATTCCAGAGATGTTGCTCCCTCAACTAAATCCAAAAATCCACCTTCGACCTCCAACGTAATGTTGGAACACATAGATAGCAATCTCTCCTCCGATAATCCACAGGTAAATCGAATTCGAATCTTTAACAAAATAGTTATTCGTACCTTAGTGCATGTTTTTAATCTTTCTTTGTTTGTGTAGGACACTTCGAATCCAATTCCTACCACTTCGACTCCTCCATCCAAGACTGTTGCTCCAATCCATTCTTCTCCTGATGGGGACTCCAGTAACCTGGTGCAAAACAAAGGATCCTCCAACATGGCGGTTCCGATTGGGGCTTCAGAGCAACCAGATGACCAAGGCACTTCTCCTCCTCTAAAGGAAACAAACGAAGCAACGCCTCATGAATCTGCAGAAATTCCTCCAGAAACTTCTCTTCCAAAATCTCCTCTCGAAACCCCTCAAGAGAGCCAAAAATTCCCTCATGCTGAAGAGGAAAAGGCTAACTCTTCTCAAGGAAGCGAAGAATCTGGTGAGGAAGGATCTGAGGAAGAAGAAGAAGCCCAAGGCGGTTCGAGCGATGGAACAGAGTCTGATGCTCATAGTAGTGAAAATAATGATATCGAAGTGGTGGATATGGTTGGTGATGAAGAAGATAATGAGCAAGAAAAAAGTGAAGGTGATGGTGAACAGACTAATGAGCCTATGGAGGTTGACATGGATGTAACTCCCTTGCGTATGGAACTTCCTGAGTCTTCCCAATCTCAAATGACTGAAGAGGAGCTAGCTCTCTTGAGACGAAATGATCCAATTGGGTATATGAAGGCTAAACTAGCTCAAAGGGATACTCCTATTGCCAGGGCTAGTACTAATTCGACTAACGATCCATTGCCCTCAGATGATAGAGTTGTACTCCTGAACAAAGTTAGGAGAACAATCCTTGATGTGGACTTATTCGAAGTGCTCAAGAGGGATAGTACAGCTTGCTACACTATGAAGGAACTTCTTACGCAAGTTAATCTCGCCACCTGCTCTTTGGAAGTCAGCACCATATTATTCGAACTTCAAGCTTTGTTGGATAACGTGACTGGGTGTCTTCTTCAAGATGGATTTGCTGCTACTAAGGTCCAAGAGAAACGATCTGCCATGGACGCTGCCTATGAGCATGCTTCGAAGCTCTCTAAAGAGGCTGAAAACCAAGCCATGCATTTACAGCAAGCTAAGACTGACTATGAGGCTCGAGCTCGATCTATTCTTCTCTGGGAACAACAAATTCAAGAGCTCCAACAAAAGGTTAAGGAGGCTCAACAACAACAATTGGCATATGTAATACGGTGAACTGACTTTGTAGGAATTTTGTATCGCAAATGTGCGGATAGCAAGAGTCGCCACCGACTTTTCTTTTATCCAATTAAGGGAAGGTAAAAAGTACAGAAAAAGACCTTCGTTAGATTCTGAGTAAGGGAGAAGGTTATGAAAAGGGAAGGTATTAGCACCCCTTTCCATCCGTAGTTATCTACGGGCTCTTAGTTGCTCTTAGATCACTTTTAAAAAATTGTGCTTTCTGTGTGTTTGACAAAAATATTTTGAAAAGGGCATTTCGCTTTGACTTTGTAATGATTCATGTAGGAATGTATACAAAGTGTTCGGAAATGTTTAGTTTTTGAAAAGAGTTTGAACTTTGACAAAAGTGTGAGGTGTGAAAAGTATTTGATTTAGAGCAAGCAACTAAAAGTCTTATTACCTACTCAGAATTGGTCGTTTTCGTGTTATTTTATGTTCCTTTAGAATAGTGCTATCCATACTATTAGTTGGTAGGTAACCTTATTCGTTGGATGTAAGCGGGACATTCGAAGGGACATCGGATGGTCATAGAAAGCAACTTGTAGGAAGTATCCTAGCACTTTCGACGGGACTATCATCATTTTTCATAGGCGACAATCGAGGGTCAAGATCATGTATTCGGAGGCGACATCGTGGGTCTTATGATCTTTGTATCGAAGGGACTATGATGATTTGTTTTGAAGGCAACGGTGCTAGAATACCTCTACGTTCGAGGGACATGACCATTTGAATTCGTAAAGGCAACGAGAGAGAATTACCCTAAGGGGTGCATGTGTGAAAAGAGTGTGTCAATTCAGATATTTTATCTTGAAAATTAGAGCGAGCTATGTTGATTTTAGTCTTGCCATACACGCCTCGTTACTAACAGTTTATAGGGTGCGGAAATTAAAATGCGGAAAGTAAATGCGGAAAGATAAATCCTACGCTATTACATGGCTTTGGGGCAGATACATAATTTAAACTTGCGGAAAATAAAAGCCCTAATTAAAACTATTACATCCCATGAGCAATTACATTATTGGAAAAAAAGAAAACGGTAAAAAGAAATCGTCTGAAACGGGATAACCTGTGAAAAGATAAGAAATCGGAAAATACGAGGAAATCGAATAAAAGGAAAATGTTAGCAAAAATGCAAATTTTTGAATGAGAAAAATATGGCATGCTGGATATAACATTAATATGCTAAAATAATTTTTTGGGATTTTTTGGAGATGATTTAATAATTAAAAGCTAATTAAAAGTGATTTAAATGATAAATTAGAAATAAAATTAAATATGTATGCAAAATAATATTTTTTAATTTTATAAATTAAATAAGCATTTTTTGAAAACAATGCAAAAAGGAAAATATTTTTTGATGATTTTTAATGCATGATAAAAATTGTTGAAAAGAAATTAAAATGCATGAGAAATATTAAATAAATAAGAAAATAGAAAATATGTGAAGTTTGTAAAAAAAGGAAAAAACAATGGTCTTGCCAGGATTCGAGCTGGAGACCTTGCCTTCAAACCTTAAGTCCTCTTGCCTTGACCAACTGAGCTAGCGTGCATCACTGTTTCGAAATTGGAGCGAACGGATTACAAGCACGCGTCATTCCATGGTTGCCTCGTCTCCGCGCCAAACTTCGTCTTCCTCATTTTGAATTTTTGAAAATCATGCGTCGGCCTTGGCTCGACGCTATGACCCTGGCTTAATCAAAAATCATGTACAAGCAATATAAATAAAATCTAAGACCATGGTTCGATTGGAAACATCATTCCGAATGCAATGGTAGTGGTCTCGAGGTCAAATTTTTCCTATTAAGAGAAACCCTGATTCGGTTCAAGAAACCCTAACAATGGCAAATTGTGCTCCAGGCCATGGAAATGCAATTAAACTGCCCAGAACGTTTGTAAACTTCCTACTAATCACAAAAACAACAACAAATCATGTTAAAAATGCATGAATATGAGAAATCGATTTTGAAATATATTTGAACAAACCGAATTCAGATTTCATGATTCTTGATGGTTTTGGATGATGTAAGGGTCTGGATCGACTCTGAACAACCCAAGGAATGCAATGGAATCCTCAAAATCGATTGAAACAAGCTTGAACTGTGGCTGCTAGTTGCTTGAACTCCACGGTTTTTTTGAGCTTCAATAGGGTTTCTCCAGCCAGTTTTTCTACCCTAATTCGTGTGGCATGTGCTGTATATATATAGTAGATGAAATTAGAGCTGATTTGAGAAAGAATCAATCATCAATCAATGCACAAAATATTTGATTTTGTTCCAAATCAAATTTTCATCTTTTTGATCAATTTTCAATCAAATCTTGCCATATCCAACCAAATTTCGAAATTTGATGGCTTTATTGAGTTGCTTGGATCTCAAGGAAGAGAGAAAAATCAAATTTGCAATTAATTTTGATTTTACACTTTATTTTTAATTTAATTTGTATTTAAATGAATAAATTCCAAATTAAATAGAAAAATAAAATAAAAATTCGTGGCATTGGGCTTGGATATTCCTAATTGTATAAGGAACAAGTTTGGATGAACAAAAAGTAAGCCCATTTGCAAAAATTTTGATTTTTAGAAGTATCTCTCTTTGTGCACTTCTTCAAAATTGCCCAACTTGTGAAGGGTGTATCTTGCTCATTTTTCCATATTTTTTAGTGTTCTTGGACTTTTTGGAAATCTCTAAGAGTCCTCTAACCAACCTCTTTGGTTTCATCTCAATTGGAGTTTCCATGCTCAATATATCTTCAAAACAAAATGTTGACTTTTTGTTGACTTTGAAAAGGACCTGTAATCTCTTGATCCATACCTTCCAAATGAGGCATTTTTTGAACATTCTTGTGAGACATGAAGTTGTAGAGAATTGGATTTCCTTCAAAACAAGAGGTGATGGAAAAATTTCTGAGAAAGTATGAAGAAGTTATGATCAGTCAAAGTTCAGTTGACTTTTCCTCAAGAAACCCTAATTTGGAAAGTTTGACTTTTGAGCAAATCTTGAGTTTTCTTGATGAATCATGATCAACCCTTGATCAAATGATGAATGTAACTTCAAAATGAGGATGTTGACCAAAAATTATGAAGTTTGACTGTATGTTGACCACAGTTGACTTTTTGTCCAATACAATTGATTTTCAACCATCTGAGCAATTGTCTGAGGAAACTTGACTTGTGAGGCTTGAAACTTGACATGGAGAACCTTTGAAGCATATGAGGAGGCATGATGACTATTGTAGATGTTGGAAGTCGATCTGGATCTGATAATTGCCAAACCCTAGTTTGGGTTGATTGTCTAGGAGAGGGTTTGTCTGATCAACCTTTGAGGAATCCTTGAGTATGGATGTATGGAATGTCTTGAGAAGATGGAGGGAAAATTTTGGGGTATGACAGCATATGAAACCAATACTGCTGGCAATCAATTCAAAGAACTTCTCAATAAAGGGCTTGCCGAAATGGAAGTAATAGAGCAACTTAAAGGTGAAGTTGCTACCCTAGAAGGAGCGAGGCGCTTCACTCAGCAAAGGCTTGAGTCCTTTCGAAGTACTTTTGATAGATTGAAGAACAATGCCTATTTTTAAATCTCTGTTTATTTAATTAGTTTGAATCTTGGTTGAATTTCGGTCTGTAATATCCAAACAACGCCATTTTGGCATTCCATTATCATGTTTCGATTATGTTGTTATTATTCGAGTCTCCTGCAGGCATGGCTTATATTTCTTTAAATATTTTCCATTAACCTTTAAGATTCGCTTATCATCAGCCAACTCTTCAATTTCATATGCATTATTTGAAAATATCTTAACTATTCGAAAAGGTCCTTTCCAATGAGGTGACCACTTTCCCAAAGTTCTATTCTTCTTGTCCATGGGCAATATAACTTTCCAAACTAAATCATTAACAGCAAATGTTTTACCTTTGAATCTTTTGTTATATGCCCTGGCTACTCTTTCTTTTTGCCTCATCAGGATTTCCAATGCATGCAGTCTAACTTCGTCTAGCTCAACTAACTCATTCATCATCATCTCCCAATATAATGCAGATGGGATCTCATTTTGTCTTTGAACTCGAATTGATTGTAGATGAATTTCTACTGGTAGAACTGCATCATGACCAAATGTTAGTTGGAAAGGCGTGGTGTTAGTAGCTTCTTTAGGAGATGTTCTACAGGCCCATAGTATTTGGTCCAAAGTCTTGTGCCAGTTTCTTGGCTTTTTACCAACATGTTTCTTAATTAACCCTATTATCACTTTGTTGGCTGCTTCGACCTGACCATTTGCTTGAGCATAATATGGTGTCGATGTTAGTAATCTAAACCCCATTTCTTGAGCAAATTCTTGCATCTTCCTACCAGTAAACACAGAACCTTGGTCTGTGGTTATGCTCTCTCGCAATCCGAACCTATAGATAATCTGTTTTTGTATGAACTCAATAATAGCCTCTTGATCAGCAGCTATTAATGGTATTGCTTCGATCCATTTGGTAAAATAGTCTATTCCTACCAAGATATATTTCTGTCCTTTAGACGAAGCAGGATTAATTTCTCCTATTAAATCTAATGCCCATCCTCTGAAGGGCCATGGTTTAATGATCAAATGCAACTCACTTGCAGGAGCATGTTGAATCCCTGCATGTTTCTGGCATTCTTCACAGCCTTTAGCAAAATCTATACAATCTTTGAGCATGCTGGGCCAATACATACCATATCGAAATAGCAACCATTTCATTTTATGGCCTGCTTGATGTGCCCCACATGCCCCATTGTGGACTTCTGACAATGCTAAGTATGTCTCACTTTATCCTAGGCATTTCAATAACACGCCTTCCTGGGTCTTTTTGAACAATTCATTTCCCATAAGGACATATGATAATGCTCTATATTTTATTTTCCTATCAACATTCAATGTTGGATATTTTAAATAACTCACTAGTGGACTTCGCCAATCTGCATCTGATAAGGTGTCTATGGCTAATACTTCAAATCTATCTTTATCACCACAACCTAATTTAATATTTTCTAAATCTGATGGTGTGAGTCTAGTAGCCATAACCCTATCTCTTATTTCGACCAAATCCTCAAAGTTTTTGGTAGAAACTTTGTACCCTGAAGCCAACTGTGCTAGGTCATTTTCTTCTTGATTTTCTATTCTTGGTATATGTTTAATATCCATGTATTTGAATTTTTTGAGTAGCCTGTTAACTATGACGAAGTATGTCATCAGATTTTCCTTTATGCATTTGTATTCCTTTGTTATTTGCTTGACCACTAATTCCGAATCACCTTTAATTTCGACTCTAGTTGCCCCCAATTCCAACAAAGCTTCAAGTCCAACAATAAGCGCTTCGTACTCAGCTTCGTTATTCGAGCAACGAGGACCATCTAACTTATACTTGAATTTTGTTGGAATTCCTTCAGGAGAAATTATGAGAACTCCAACACCACTACCCTCCTTATGGGTCGAACCATCAAAGTATAATTTCCAAGGTTGCATTTCAACGTAACCCATGACAGTCGTTTTGGCCAGTGAATGGTCCACAATGAAATCAGAAATTACTTGACCTTTCACAGCTCTTAAAGGCATGAAAGTCAAAGAATATTCTGTTAAGGCTAAAGCCCATTTACCGACTCTGCTATGCATTATCGGTTTTGAAAGCATGTGTTTGATAACATCGAAATGAGATGAAACATAAACATCAACAGGCTTTATATAATACTTAAGTTTTATACAAGAAAAGTATAAACAGAGACATAGCTTTTCTATATTGCTATATCTAGTTTCTGCATCATTCAACACCCTACTTAAATAGTATATGGCTCTTTCGATGCCATTGCTATCTTATTGTGCTAACATACTTCCTATACTAACTTCAGAAGCAGAAATGTACAATCTTATGGGCTTTCCCCATGAAGGTGGAGACAAGATAGGAGGCTGAGAGAGATATCTTTTTATCTTGTCAAATGCCTCATGATGTGCTTCGTCTCACTCGAAGGCTTGGCCTTGCTTTAAGCGAAGTAACAGAGAGAAAGCCTGGGTTCTTCCACTTAGATTTGAAATGAATATTCTTAGAAAGTTAATCTTCCCTAGCAAAGATTGCGGCTCCCTTTTTGATGTAGGTGTTTTCGTCTCCATAATGGCTTTGGTCTTATTTTGGTTGATCTCAATTCCTTTCTTATGAACCACAAAGCCAAGGAAATCTCCAGCCTGCACAAAAAATGCACACTTAAGGGGGTTCATTTTTAAGCCATGTTTTCTCATTCTTTCGAATGATTGGCTCAAATGATGCAAATGAGTTTCTGCAGATATGGATTTGATGACTATATCATCAATATACACCTGCATAAAGGTTTCAATGAAATCATGAAAAATTGAATTCATTGCCCTTTGATAGGTTGCCCCAGCATTTTTTAAACCAAAAGGCATCACTACCCATTCGTAGGTGCCTAAGGCTCCTGGGCAACGAAATGATGTCTTAGCAACATCTTCTTCAGCAATAAAAATCTGATTGTAAGAGTATCCATCTAGCATACTTAGGTATTCGAATCCTGCAGCAGAGTCTATTAACATTTCTGCCACAGGCATGGAATACTCATATTTAGGGGTAGCAGTATTTAAATCCCTAAAATCTATGCAAATTCTCAGAGAGCCATTTTTCTTAATAACAGGTACTATATTTGCTAACCATTCGACATACCTTATGGTTCTGATGAATTTGCAGCGCAACAACCTTTCGACCTCAGTTTTAATCTTTGTGAGAACTGTTGGCGCGAATCTTCTAGGAGTTTGTTTGATGGGCTTTTTGCCATCCTTAATTGGAAGTCTGTGCTCCACTAACTCTCTCTTCAAACCAGGCATTTCATCATAGTCCCACGCGAAGCAATCTTTGTTTCTCTTGAGAACTTCGATCACCTCCTGCTTGAAGCTTGGGTTGAGTTTTGCGCTTATGTAAGTTATTCTTTTTGTATTGTCATCCCCCAAATTTACCTCTTCGTGTGGATCCTGTGCTAACATTTTAGCACCTGATCCTATGGGGTATTGGCCGTTTGGATAAATCTAATGGCAAACCTGATATTCATTGTTAGGATTTGTCTTTAGAGCGTTTTACAGATGTTTAATGTATTTCGATTACCATACTAAAGAATCTAATAACATGATCAAGTAAAGAAATACGAAACTGAATTAAATGAATAAAAATTCGATTGCAAAGAAGTGTTTAAATGCAGAAATAAGTAAATGACTTTGAATGTAAAGATTTTAAAGTAAAAGCATGAATATAAAAGCATGAAATGTAAAAGAGTTTCTGAAATGTAAAGGATTCGAATAGAAGAAAACGCTTAAATGCAAGAAATAAGTAAATGGTTTTGAATGTAAAAGTATTTAAATGACATTGATGCGAAAATGGAAGATAAACTGGAAAAGACAAAGAGTTTTACTGAATTATAAATGTTTGGTGTTATCATACGTACATTGTTCGAGCATTCGTTTCCCTAGCCATGTGGTATTTTGAATGTTTACTGAATTTTGTACAATAGATATGACACACGAAATCCTAACATTAAGACTTCTATTTATACTACTTCGACCATAACGGTCTGACTTATAAGATTCTGCCACGTTCAGAACATGCGAGAATCGCTTTCTAGCTTCCACGCGTCTTCGAATCGTTCCAGCGCATACATATTTGAATTCCAATCATCCTGCTCACGTTTGAATTTCAAATACCTTGACAATCTTCGCTTCGAACTCATCTCACAGACACAGTCTCGTTACTACTTTGAGGCTTCTTTTAAATGTATCTTCACAACTGTCACTCGAAGCTCTGAGTTTTGACGTGCCCGTTCGAAGAACAATCTCTTCTATTCCGAACTGTAACCTTTACTTTATTCCAACGAGCACTAATATTGTCTCATTTCGAACTTTAATTACTCCACTTCGAACCACATATATCAAAATCTTCAGCCAACAGCCACTGATCATATTACATTTATCCTAACTTCTTTTGTCAGTTATCATATCATTGCGCATATTTTTGTTTTGTTGCCTAAATAAAAAATCTTTCTTTTCCTTTAAGTACTTTTCTTTCTAATGCTCCTTTTGAACTATTGTATAATGATCTTTAGGGGACCTTTTTTATTGTATCTATCTTAGGCCATACATATTTTCTTACTTTAGTTGCTGATTTTAGTAGGTATGCATGGATTATTTTCCTAAAAACAAAAGATGAAACCAGAACTAATATCATTTACTTTGTCTCCTACATAGTAAATCATTTCCTACTACCTTAAAATGTTTTAGGGCTAATGGTTTTGAGTTTCGTATGAATTCTTTTTTCCAATCCTAGGGCATCATTCACCAAAAATCATGTGTAGAAACTCCACAACATAATGGTGTGGTGGAAAGAAAACACCAACACATCTTGAACATGGCATGGTTCATCTCTTCTCTTCTATCCCATAAAAGAAAATTTGATGTTGGGGATAGAAAGGCCATGTTCCTTGGTTTTAAAGATGGCACCAAGGATTACATTTTATATGACCTTAATTCACATAACATTTTTATCTCTAGACATGTTATCTTTTATGAGACAAATTTTCCTTTTAAAACATCTACTCATACCAATTCACCTTATAATCTTGAACTAGAAACTTCTACTATCACTCCTCCTTTATATGATCATCCTATACATTCCACTTTGACTTATTCACCTTATTATACCTTTCTCTCCCCACCTGACCAACCAGGTTATCATTCCCTTATGTCCTCTAATAGCAATTCCACAATTGTTCTTCCTGAAACTCACAATTCTCTTGTAATACTTTTCTTTTAGACAAATCTACCATTGAAGTTTGTACTTCCACCATACCTTTGATAAAAATCTATTAGAACTATCAAACCACCCTCTTACTTACAAGAATTTCATTGTAACTTTATCATGCATCATAATCATGTTTCTCATAATCTTATTGCGTATCCCTTATCATATGTCCTATCATATCAATATTGCAAACATTTTTACTAGTTTTTTGTTGTTCTGCTTCCACTAACATTGAACCTATAACTTATAAAAAAAAAAAACCTCTCAACATGATTGTTGGACACAAGTCATGAAAACTGAGTTACTTGCTCTTGATTAAAATCATACTTGGAGCCTTGTTAATCTTCCATCAGGCATTGTTAGCTACATGTGGGTATACAAAATCAAGCATAGAACTTATGGTACTATTGAAAGGCATAAAGCAAGACTTGTAGCCAAATGATACACTTTGGAGAGACTACATGTGGGTATACAAAATCAAGCATAGAACTTATGGTACTATTGAAAGGCATAAAGCAAGACTTGTAGCCAAATGATACACTTTGGAGAGACTACATGTTAAAAGTAATAAAAAACACTATGAAGTTGCAGCAATGGTGATTGATAGCACTTGTTTAGCATTTTGTGTAGTTTTGTGGAAAAAGAAAACAATATTACACGGGAGGAATCTTGTTTAGTTTCTTTTCATTTATTAGATTTGATATATGTGCTTTGTTATGTTCCTTATGTGCTTTGTTACACCATATTTCTTTATGTTTAACGTGTAAATAATCATTAATCTTATGCATATATTTGTTACTTACCTTAAAGTTGTTACCATATTTGTAGAAAAAAGAAGAAGCAACCAAATGTAATATATATCTGATTTGTAAGACATACAAGCAAGTACAAGGTGAGTTAGTGGTTGGTATGATTACTAGCAACAAAATGAGACAGGGTTCAAAATCTGGTTCAATATAATTTCAACTTAAGGGACAAAAAATAGTATTTTGTCATTTTATCAAATGAAGTATCAAAACACAAAATAAATGGCCAAGAAAATTATGGAAGGTCATAAGTGACTCAAGATATTTTGAATAATTTTTCAATACATGAAAGTATTTTTAAACCAATTAAAATGCATGAAATAAAAATATATATATATATATATATATATATATATATATATATATATATATATATATATATATATATATATATATATAAAATAAAATCATGAAAATTTTATAAATGGTGCAAAATAATGTAAAATAGTTTTGTGAATTTTTGGATAAAAATTTGTTTTAAAATGAATTTTAGAAAATAAAATCAAAATAAAACAAAATAAGTAAAAGAAAATAAAATAGAACATAATGAGAGCCATTAGATCTGAGTTGATTGGACAAAGTATGCACATCCAAAGGATCAGATCTAGAGGTACATGGTGGAACTCATTTTAAAACAACATCAGATCCAATTTGAATGATCCAATAAAGTTATAACAAATGTCAGCATCTGAATGGCTTAAGTACAACACTCATGTGAAACGCACATTCACCCTCTACGATCATCTTTCCAATGAGCCGATCACCGGAGGTTGGCAAATTGTAAAGTATTGTATGTGGCCTCACTCCCTCCTCATTCAACATGTTGAATCTTTTCAACACCAATTAATCCACATCATTTTCAACACCTCATTCAACCCTCCATTGTAAACATTCAACTATTGAATAATTTATTCAACATCCTATTATACATAGTATAAGGGTTATAATCCAGAATGACCTAAAATTTGGGTGATCTTTTGCTAAGGCTACAAGATTTATTCAATTGGTTGATAAAAATTATTGTTAAGTAGAAAGGTAAAGTATGTCAAGTAATATTGGTAAAGAATTTATAAAAGTTCTGTCATTTGATATTGATTTAATAGGACACGAGTATCAACGAAAATATAAGAGCGTAAATATTGGTTCAAATACGGGGTTCTTTCATAAAAACCAACATGATTGTGTCAGAGTTCTATGAATGTTTCACTTTTAATATGGTTCTTTAATTTTCCAAAGTTGTCACAGTAAAGAGTGCTCTTTAATCTTTCAATTCAATAACATTGAATAAAAAATTATGTACAATTAATTTTTAAGATGTATTAAAAGATTAAGTGGAAGTTATTATAATTTTTTTAATGAGTTGTATGGTTATTTATAAAATGTAGTTGAGTTGCTTATATTTTTGAAAAATGAAAAATAATATAAAATATTAAGTGGGATCCATTTAAAAAATTTAAATGGGATCCACTTGTGCTCCTTTATTGTTTATATATATATATATATATATATATATATATATATATATATATATATATATATATATATATATATATATAAGTATAATATTTACAATGCCTTTTATATAGCAATAACAATGTCTTTTATATAGTAATGTTAAGTTCAATTTAAATGTAAAATGTAATTAGTTAACAATCAAAAAAAATTTTACAACACAAATTATATATTAGTTACACTATTTATAAATAAAAAAAAACTCTAAACAGTTATTTCCTAACACAAATTATACATTAGTTATACTATTTAGTGATATGAAAAAAAATTAAATTATTTGATAAGTAATGTAATAAATAACTTAAATATTCATTAAAATAATTATATTATCGAAATAGATTATTATAATTTTAATATTTAAAATAATATATAATTAAAATATTAATAATTAAAATATTAATAATTAAAATATTAAGAGTTAAAATATTAAATAGTAACACTACTAATTTAATAGTTAAAATATATTTATTATTTAACATTATTATTTGCAAGTTAAATTTCATTTTATGATATCATTTTATAAAATATTTAGGCTTAAATAGTCTTTTAGTCCCTGTAAGTTGGCGTGTTTTTGATTTTCGTCCCTATAATTTATTTATTTTTGAAAATGATCCATGAATGTTAAAATCCTTTTGGTTTTAGTTTCTAAAATTAAAATTCGTAGGAAAATTCGAAGGAAAATCTGCAGGAAATGTAACACCCCAAATCTATCCGATAAGTATAATTAAAATTAGAGTTTCAAAATTTCCACAAACATGAGGCATTACATTATCAACTTGAAAACCAACACATAATATCCTAACATAACAGATATATAGCATCTTTCAAACAACATAATTCAAAAACAACTTCTTAAGATAACAACTTGGGTTCAACTGAAAGGAAAACAACATAAATCAAATAAGAGTTCATCCCCCCCTCCCGAGTGCTACGTATCAGAGCGATGACACCAACAAACTACTAAGTCTTTACTCCTCGTTACTTGCACATTACCAGTATAAAGGCAACGACGAACAAATAGAAAGGGTGAGATCTCTATCAATATAAACAAGTGTATGATAAATAATATATTAGGATTAAATCATACAAAATTATCACATCACAACAACTTCCCAATTAACAACAACACAAAACCACTTCGCCGTTAGCAACAACATAATTCACTTCACAGTTAACAACAACATAATTCAAATGAGACACAACAATACATATGCATGTGGTACCAACAGAGCTTCAGCTCCCTTCACTATTGCCAATAAATAGAGGCACAAGGCATAAGCCTTCTTCACAATTCTGCCAATACAGGCCTTCACAAGGATGCAAATGTAATGCAACACTAACAACATACGACAACATCACAAATTCTCTTCTTGAGGCATACGCCTATATCAATGTTATTACCAATAATTAGAGGTAATCATTGTCACTAAAAGTACCCTGAAACTTCGCATTAAAACAAAATATGGCAGCAGATAAAAACAACAACTTCACAGATACGTCGCAATAAAACAACACAATGATTAATTATTACAAGACTGCAATTTCCCTATCTACTAGTCTCTTATATTTTTAAATTAACTCTTCTAATATACTGCCAATTTAAATAAACTAATTACTACTCATTTCACTAAATTCACTATGTTGTTATACTTCTATACTGTTAAATTAAGTAGACTAAATACTACTATGTTCACTAATTCTCACTACATTATTACAATGCCATTTAATTATCACTTTTGTTATTCCTGCTAGCACTGCAACAAAAGTGAAATATATCACCACCACAGTACTCTGCTACCGGTTGTTACTTTCGTGCTGCTAATTTACTTTTATGTGCCATTAAATCCATTGCCATTATAGCTGCTACATCAACTGAAATGGGACGGTCGTCCCACTCCTTCCTTCCACACAAGGAGGCGTCCGCCGCCCCCCCCCCCCTTTCCTGTCCGTCTCCCTTTTCCCTTTTCCCTGAGACGTCCGTCTCCTTTTCTATAGTATAAGGAGCGCTCGCCCCACCCCTGTAGCCACCGTCTCCTATTCCTTTCTTCTGCTAATACCACATTCCCGTATGTTTAATTCGATTAACTCTTTATCCAATCAATTACTGTCTGTAACACTAATCCCCAATCACCCAACAACTTCACATAACCATTATTCTTATCATTCGATTAACACTAACAACACCAATATAAAATCAACAATTTAATCCACGCACAGTCTACACAAACAAAGATAATTTCATACAATTCCATCCCCACATACGATTCATCATAAACCCGTTTAGAGAGTTAGAAGCCCACCCTTATCTGGATTCAAAGGTAGTTCAACTCACGTTCGTCTCCTAATTTTTGGTCTAGTTCCGATTTGGCCTTCTGGTTTGTAGTTTTCTCCCGGCGGCTAGTTCCGAAACTTATTCCTCCTCCACGTACTGTTTCTCTTCTTGTATCTAAAACCTAATTTCTTATTTTCTTTATATATACTTCCAACTTAACCAATAATAATAATAATAATAATAATAATAATAATAATAATAATATTTCTATTGGGTTTAATTTTCACACCTCCGTTCTACGGTTTCTAACACCAAATAGGCCCCAAATAAATAATTCTATCAATCCACTTATTTCTAATATTATTTCTAATAATATTCTATAATCAAATTAATTCATCACTAATTAATCCCAACTTTCGATAATTCCCTTAATCGTCTTAAATCAACTTATAAATCTATTAACGTTCCTTATAATTCTACTGATAAATTCAACCTCAACTAAATTCTAATAAATAAATCCTTAATAATTCTATTTAAATAATTAAATAATTTTCGGGTGTTATAGGAAACATACAAATTTTCTTGCGGATTTTGATTTTAGGGACTAAAACCAAAAGGATTTTAACATTCACGGATCATTTCAAAGAAAAATAAATTACAGAGATAAAAATAAAAAATACGCTAACTTACCGGGACCAAAAGACTATTTAAGTCAAATATTTACTAGTTAAATAATTTATTTTAATCATAAGTATTTACATTTAATAAACTTACTTAAATATTCATTTAATAAATACTGAAAGGTAATAAATTAAAAAATTAATAATTCATTTATAAATTTAGTATTTACTAAAGTATAAGCATTTACTTAAGTAAATAAATAAATTTATTTAATAAAACTTAATAACTAGTTGATATATTTTAAAATATTTACTATTTAAATATTAATAGTTGAGCTATTTGATATTTACTAAATTTATTAAATATTTTAACTATTTACTAAATGTTTTGTTATTATTATTATTTATGAAAAAAGTATATCTATGAGGAATATAATAAAAGAAAAATAACTTAAAAAGCATGTCAACTCAGTAAACGTATTATTATTATTATTATTATTATTATTATTATTATTATTATTATTATTATTATTATTATTATTATTATTATTATTATTATTATTATTATTATTATTATTATTATTATTATTATTATTATTATTATTATTATTATTATTATTATTATTATTATTATTATTATATTCATTATTATTATTATTATTCTTATTATTATTATTATTATTATTGTTATTATTGTTATTATTATTAGTAGTATCATTATTCTTATTGTCATTAATATTATTATTATTTTATAATAATAATTATTATTATTATTATATTATTATCATTAATTTTTTAAATAATAATTTACTATTATTTTAATTATTATTATTATTATTATTATTATTTATATTTTGTTATTATATTTTATGTTTCTTTTTGTTTTTTTATACTTTTTCATTTATTACTATTATTATTATTATTATTATTATTATTATTGTTGTTATTATTGTGATTATTGTTATTATTATTATTATTATTATTATTATTATTATTATTATTATTGTTGTTGTTGTTGTTGTTATATTATTATTATTATTATCATTATTATTATTATCATCGTTGTCATTATTATTATTATTATTATCATTATTATTATCATCATCATTATTATTATTATTATTATCTTTATTATTATTATTATTATTTATTATTATTATTATTACTATTTTTATTTTTAATTTTATTTTTATTAATATTATTATTTTTATTATCATTATCATTATTATTATTATCATCATTATCATCATTATTATCTTTATTATCATTATTATCATCATTATCATCATTATTATTATTATCATCATTATTTTTATTTTTATTGTTATTATTATTATTATTAGTATTATTATCATCATTATTGTTATTATTATTGTTATTATTATTTTTATTATTATTATTATTATTATTATTATTATATTATTATTATTTTTATATTATTATTATGATTATTATTATTATTGTTATTATTATTATTATTATTATTATTATTATTGTTGTTGTTGTTGTTTTTATTTTTATTATTATAATTTTTGTATTTTTATTATGATCATTATTTAATTTTATTATTACTATTATTATTATTATCATTATTATCATTATTATTATAATTATTATTATTGTTATTATTATTATTATTATTATTATTATTATTATTATTATTATTATTATTATTATCATTATTATCATTATTATCATTATTACTATTATTATTATTATTATTATTATTATTATTATTATTATCATTATTATTATTATTATTAATGATAATATAAATCCTAGTGTTTCTTAATTTTTTAGAATCTTGGAGGGATAACCAACAAAGACAAGACAATCCTCAATGCATATCATGGTTTTCATAGAAATCAGATCAATGTAGTGGTTAGGCAGGAGAAAGGAAGGTTGGAGCTCAACCCTCCTCCTCGATAAGCATTCTCTTCTCCCATCTAATGGTGTGATTGACATTTTTCTTCTGCAAAAAATAGAGAGAAAAAAAGAGTTAAGAAAATGTTATAAGAAAATCTCAAACATGAATGTTATATAGTAACAGCGTCACCCAAATATTCGTTTATCCCATTATCGACCCTTAGATCAAGAAATATCAAGGTATGAGAACACATAAACTTGAAGTATAGTTATTCCTAAACCACTTCCTGCTCAAAGGGAATAAGATAAACAAGTGGAGATCTTTGAATCCCTCGTCAAAGACAGTGGAAAGCGGGGGGAGGGGGTTACATGTCGCCCCAATCGTAATCATTGAAGCACCATTTTGCCTCCTAACCCTCGAAAATGTATCCTTCTAATCAAGGTAAGGTTGGATTAGAGCATCATTAGTTTCCTTTGTGGAAGAGTAAACAAAGTCAACCATTCGCTTGTAGGGATTAGTTAGAAACCGTAGAAAGATAAGAATAACCCAACAATTGGAGTAACATATAACCAACGACATACAATTTTGAAGGCCCTGATAATAACCCAAACGTTGAGCATGATTTTGGTAGGGGAAATATTGGCGGTCTTCAAGAATTCATGGAAGATGGAAATTATAGGAAGATGGAAATTATAGGAAGATGGAAATACAAATAGGGAATGTGTGAATCATGGCTATATTTGCCATGTCCCCTTCAAAACAAGATTCCAATATCACGTATTCTTCGTGTCTTGTAATGGAAATTCCAATCTACTATCAAAATATCGACATTTCCTTGTCATAATACAAGTATATAAAGTCTTGCACATTAATGTGTTTGTCACCATTTCCCATTGACGCCTGATAAGAATAAGAGGAACATGAATGTTACTATCAAAGGCGTATGGGTCTCATCCTTCCTAAGTCCCATGCTATAATATTAAAAGTGAAAATGTCCATATGGTAAAAAGCGGAATGGAAGGAGAGAATCATACTAGTAACTATGATCAAGAACTTGGAAGATGCGTTTTATGCTTGTACAAACTCTTGGAAATATGAATAAACATTGAGCGGAAAAATACTAGAGGAAAAATACATAGGCTTTTTATAAAAAAAGGAAGTCTAGTTTTTGGGGCAACCTATCTCTGTCTGAACATCCCAACAATTACACGAAATGAAAAAAAACCTTGTATTTGGTACACATGTAGGGAGTAAGGCCAAATTTGGCTGCACAAGAAATATCATCATTAAATGCATTTATGCAATGCACATTTTGTCCAATTGGTGTTTCAATCTCTCTCAGTTGACTAACGTCCAACTTCTTTCAGTTGATTGACATTCGAATTCCCATAGTTGATGATTGGGTTGCACCATTGAAAACAGGGAGCATGTCCTAGGACCAACCACATAAAGTCGACACATCACATTTAAATTCTTTCATGAGGGACTAAACTAAGTCTCTCCCGATGGACTATACTAAGTCTCGTCTAAAGGGACTCAACTAAGTCTTGCTTGAGAGATTCATCTAATTCTCGCCTGAGGGACTCAACTAAGTCTCATATGAGGGTCTAAACTAAGTATTTCTAAAGGGAATCATCTAAGTCTCCTCAAGAAGACTCAAAAGCGTCGAGAACTGCTCACATTTAAATTCTTTCATGAGGGACTAAACTAAGTCTCTCCCGATGGACTATACTAAGTCTCGTCTAAAGGGACTCAACTAAGTCTTGCTTGAGAGATTCATCTAAGTCTCGCCTGAGGGACTCAACTAAGTCTCATATGAGGGTCTAAACTAAGTCTTTCCAAAGGGACTCAACTAAGTCTCCTCAAGAAGACTCAAAAGCGTCGAGAACTGAAGGTGATAATAAAGCTTTGATTGATCTCCTTGAATGTCCTGGAGGAAAATAAGGGGTTAAAATACTTAGCCATATATGAGTCTTTGTGCTTGAAGTACTGTTTAGTGGTATAATTGGAAGGGATATAAGGGAGGTGCTAAAGACATACATTTAGCCCTTCCCAAGTCGCCCTTTCATTAGTTCGAGTCTCCCCTCTTACGAATCGAGTGCCCCTTTTTTAGATACATCACATGAATCCCTAATGTTTTCGTTCATAGCGCACGATCATACATATTAGGTCAATGAACATGACATAAGGGATAATGGAATTTAACTATACTTTAGATTTCAGGGAATCAACCACTCATTCTTAGATTGGTTGCTACATACTAGGAATACTCGGCTCAAGGTCCGAGGGACTATAAATACATCAAGGTCATGATATATTGAAAATAATTAGAAGGCAGATAAAATATACCTATACAGCAGTTTCTCACCTCACGTGAGCTAACTCTCAATATAACGACAACCCTATAACCTCTATTAACCCTTATCTATTAGGGAATACTTCACATTTGTACTTTTAGAATGCAATAAACATTAATTTTATGCTTAAATAATCTTTTGGTCTTTGTAAGTTGCCGTATTTTTTATTTTCGTCCATGTATGTTATTATTTTTAGAAATAATCCTTGGATGTTAAAATATTGTAGGTTTTAGTCCCTAAAATTAAAATTTGCAAGAAAACTCGAAAGAAAATCAGCATGAAACTTACAGATTTTTTTTGCAAATGTTAACTTTAGTCACTAAAACCAAATTTTTTTTAAGATTCCTGAATCATTTAAAAAAAAAACTACAAGAACGAAAATAAAAAACACATCTACTTACATGGACCAAATGACTATTAATTTTATTTCATAAAGAATGAGGATATAGATGTTAACAAATTAGTGAGATATTTCTTTCTTTTTAGAATTAAATGTCTTTTACCCCGTGTCATATGTGCGTGTTTGATTTACCCCTTAAAAATAAGACCCTTATTTTTTTATTTTTTAATATTTACAAGCCACGTGGAATTATTTAATTTTTTTTACTTATATTTTTTTTGTTTCTTTTATTATTATTATTTTGTACCTTTTTTATTACTATAACTTTTAAAATATTTTTTTATTTCTAGAAATTATTATTTTTTAATTAATAAAATATTTGTTTACCCCGTGTCGTGGAATTATTTAATTTTTTTTACTTATATTTTTTTTGTTTCTTTTATTATTATTATTTTGTAAGTTTTTTTATTACTATAACTTTTAAAATATTTTTTTATTTCTAGAAATTATTATTTTTTAATTAACAAATATTTGTTTTGGGCTTCAGCCCATTTAAATTAATGTACCAGCTCACTAATTCACACACTGTTTTCAATTCATTATATTCAATGTTTGATTGATATATAAACACCAATTATGTTGTTGAAACAAACGACGTGGGACTATAAAAGCTGAAAAACTAGAAAACAACATGTTTATGCATATTCGTGGATCTGTTAAACTTTTCAGGATCCCTTGGATCTATGAGCTCACGTGGTACATTATTTAAGGAGGTTGCTCCCACAACATCAGATGTTTTCACTTGGTGAGAACTTTTAGCCTATGCTTTTATAATGAAGGTTCAATGAAAAATATAGAGTAGAGAAGTAGAGGATTGAGGAAGGAACTATAACATTGAAATTGTTGCGAACATTCATTTCTGCTGTGTGTATTTTCTCTCTAGATTATTAGCTTTTAGAAAATTAGCGTGGGATTCCTTACAGTTCTTTTGTAAATATCAGCAATATTTAAACATCATATAAGGTTAGTATTAGTAAATAGGTTGTTGATATAGGCAATACCTGAGAACTGTTAGGATTTTAAAAAAACTCAGTTAGGATTTTCTGTTAGGATTTTAAAAAAACTCAGTTTTCTTTGATGTTCCTTGAACGATAATTCTTTAAAACTTGGCAGGGATTTCAATTTGTAGTTGATGACTCTTGAGGTTTCTAGAAAACATTGTGGATGAGTATACAAACACTCATGTCCTGCTGTATGCTGCCTGTGGTTCTCGTTCACGAGCAAGTCTTAAGACCAGGAAGCGTACAATCTTAGAGGAGCTTCATGATGCTATATCATTTTCAAGATTATCGTCCTACTGTAAACTAATTGTACCTGTTGGTCTGCCCTCCTTAGGTAACTGTATATAATATTGAGTTATTCTTTATACTACTCGAATTTAATAGTCAATATCAGTCCTTGATAATACACAGAAAATAATGACCCGATACTGTACAAGTTTCTCTTTTCATTAAATTCCATAGGTATAGAAATAAAAAAATATTATAACTATTAAATTCCATAGGTATAGAAATAAAAAAATATTTTAAAAGTTATAGTAATAATAAAAGAAAAAAAAATAAAAAAAATAAAAAAAAATAATTCCACGTGACTTGTAAATATTAGAAAAATATTAAAAAAAATTCTACTAAATTACCACGTAAGATCTGTCTATGGAATCTTCTCTTCTCTTGGAACGGTGGAAATCATATAAAAGACAAATATCACCTAATTAATGTCTTGTTATAAATACATGTGTATATCACAAAAAGAAAATGCATGAACAATAAGCCATGGAGTGCCAAACGCTTCTCCTACTTATTACTTTTATGTGTGCAACCATTCTTATCTTCATTCTTAGAAATCAAAATTCAACAAAACTTCCACCAGGGCCACGCCCACTTCCCATCATTGGTAACATCTTAGAACTTGGCAAAAACCCACACAAATCTCTCACAAAACTCTCAAAACTCTATGGGCCAATCATGACACTAAAATTAGGAGCAATAACAACCATAGTAATCTCATCCCCTCAAGTAGCCAAACAAGTCTTAAAAGAAAATTCACAAATCTTCTCTAATAGAATTATTCTACAAGCTGGCCATGCACTTGATCATAAAAAATTCTCACTTGTGTGGCTTCCAACAATAGATTTGTGGAAGAAACTTAGGAAAATTTGTGCCACAAAAGTATTTTCTACAAAAATGCTTGACTCGACAAAAATCCTTCGCCAACAAAAACGGCAAGAATTATTGAATTATGTGAATGAAAAAAGCAAGAAAGGTGAGGATTTTGATATTGGTGAGGTTGTTTTTACAACTGTTCTTAATTCAATTTCAAACACTTTGTTCTCTATGGATTTGGCTCATTCAATGCATGGCCAAGAGTCTCAAGAATTTAAGAAAATTGTTTGGGGTATCATGGAAGAAGCTGGTCAGCCTAATGTTTCAGATTTCTTTCCTATTCTTCGCCCATTAGATCCACAAGGTTTGTATGCAAAGGTCACCAATCATATGAAGAAGTTATATGATATTTTTGATGAAATTATTGAAGAAAGAATTAGTGCAAGATCTAGAAAAGTTGATTATGAGGATGTTTGCAATGATGTGTTGGATTCACTTCTTAAAAGCAACAATATTGGAGAAACAACATTGGAATTAAGCCGCGATGAGATGGTGCATCTATTAATGGTTAGTTTTGCTTTTCAAATAATTCATTTTCATTATAGTTTAAATTTTTTAAGTTGTTGATTTTAGAAAAAATTGATTCCAAATAGTATAACTATTAAAAATTGGAGAAATATTTGCATAGGTATATATCTCGTTCCGTCCAAGTGGCGGGTTGTCTGATGGCAGACTTATCCACTTTTTATTATTTTTTTATTTTTTATCATTTTAATAGATTAATAGATATTTTTTTCCCATTTCATTAGATTGTTCACTTACTTTTAAGAATAATTTTTTATAAGTATGTTTTTAATTTTACTTAAAAAGTATTAATATATTCATAAATAAATGTATAAAATAAAATTATTAAAAATATGAATTATTAGAAATAAATGTATAAATAATGTTTTTAATCTTTTGACATTATTGCAAATTTAATTGACTTCGAAATAATGTTTTGTTAGGATTTATTTATTGCTGGGATCGATACAACATCGGGTACAATAGAATGGATTATGACAGAGCTATTACGCAATCCTGAAAAATTAACAAAAGCAAAAAAAGAGTTATGTGAAGAAATTGGTAAAGATGAAACAATTGAAGAAACACATATTTTCAAGTTACCTTTCTTACAAGCAGTTGTGAAGGAGGTTCTTCGGTTGCACCCACCTGCTTCATTATTGATACCTCACAAATGTGACGAAAATGTCAATATATTAGGCTTTAATGTTCCAAAAAATGCACAAGTATTAGTCAATGTATGGGCCATGGGAAGAGATCCAACCATTTGGGAAAATTCAAATATGTTCATACCTGAAAGATTTTTGGAGTGTGACATTAATTATAAGGGTAATAATTTCGAGCTTATACCATTTGGGGCGAGCAAAAGAATTTGTCCAGGATTACCTTTGGCTCATAGAATTGTGCATTTAATTGCAGCATCCCTTGTACAAAATTTTGAATGGAAACTTGCTGATGGGCTAAAGCCAGAAGATATGAATATGGAGGAGAAATTTGGGTTAACCTTAAAGAAGATTCATTCTGTACGAGTTCAAGCTACCTCATCATCTTAGATGAATATAAAATAAAAGGGCATTGTTTATGTCACTCTTGTCATCACAATCTTAAATCTTATATGTGGTTGCAATGGAATACAATTGTTACTAGGTATATGTTATTGCAATTTATAGAAGTTTTCATATTGAACTTTTGTGACGATAAGATTATTTAGCGCGAATTTGAAAAAGTTAACACTCAAGTAAACATACATTAGACCACTTTTGATGTATGCATAAAACTAGATTTTACTTCCACTTTGAGAATGTGCAAGAAACACTCGAGGTTTCAATAAGAAGTTTTTTTAAAGACCAATGAATCACTTTGTTCAATGGTTCCTCTCTTTGGTATATATCATACAAAAAAAGATGAGCTATGGATTTCTAAATGGCTCACGCACAAAAATTTCAAACTAGAACCAAGTCATGCCTTATTTTAGACGTCGACCTAAGAGACTTCACAATCTCTAAGTACGACAAAATAATCATAGGAAAAACAAAATATCACCTAAGACCTTTAAAAACACTATACATAACGCAAGTCCCCAACTCGCAAGAGACAAAAAAAAAGATCACTAGACAACTCAGTAACACCTTGACAAAATACACAATCAACACCATTAGGGTAAACAATCACCTTATGTCTAAAATGGTTATCCCTAGTTGAAATTCTCTGCCTAAGCATCTTCCAAGAGAACATCAAAACTTTAGAAAAGATTCAACTCTTCAAAACAAGGGGAGGGCCCAAGCAATAGTAGAAGAGAGGGGGGTCTAAATAAGGATGATACTGAGACAATGGGATATACTCTGCTTTCACCTAGTACAAATCATTCTTATCAAGCGATGTCCACCAAAAACCCTCTTTGGGAGATGCAGCAGACATGTTACTTTAACATCTTTTATTTACTTTAATTATTTTGGCATGCTTCGATACTAAAAAATATTGATATTATTAAAAAAAAAGTAACACTTGGACTGGAATAATTTTATTGGGCCTAAAAATGGACAATCTGTGATAAAATAAACCAAACTAAGTGCAGTAATATTGGGCGAGCACCTGAAGTATGATTGATCACAAGAAGTGCATTCCATGTCACACAACTGGGCTAGGGTCGCCCCTCTCAAATTGAAATCTATGATATGTTTCGTTTATCACATGTTGCATGTGAGGTGTTCAAGCAGTAAATTTTGTAGATATCAATCAAACGGAGAAAATTTTCTCCCCCATAATTTTAGGAAGAATCAACCTTCCTCAATTCCCACATTTCTGATCAAGAAACTAGATAAATTATTTCTTCTGCTTTCTATCTCGGCCCATGGTGTCTTCTATAAATATCATAGTCTAAAATTGTCAAAGGGGTCGTTCACTAATTCCACAAAGTAAAACATGCAAAATCTCTCGCAATCCCAATGTGAGCGGAATTTATCTCATTATTGTATTTTCAATCAGTACAATTTGTGCCCATCGCAGGGTCTGGGTAAAACTGACCTGGTCCATACTCACCTTTAATTCATAAGTTACCACTCGGACACGAATCCAGCCTAACCATCCATCCTCACTCGGGTATCGGTTATCGGCAATCCAAGTCAAATTCCGCACAATGGGAATTAACTTCACCAAACAATGCATATGCACGCACATCACTAGCATGCAACATCAATCAGTCTATGTAATACATCAATTTAACATAACTGAATCAATCAATCAACATGATATTTCAATCAATCATGCATACAAATAAACAGTCGCATAAACATGCTTTACATCCACACACTATCAGTATATCCATAACACAGGATCTCTGCTACATACACATCCATACTCATCAGTCAAAAGTCACCTATCCCGGAATTTGGCTCGTTTTCAAAATAATTTCAAGTTTTGGAAAATATTTTCATTTCATAAAATAGAGCTTTAAATTTAGGAATATAACGTCCAAAACGGCGCTCAAAACCGACTTACGGTTTGAAATTTATGAATTTCCAAAGTTTGACATTTTTCAAAAAAAATAAAGCAGAACCCGGTTCCTACACATACAGGAACCGGTTCTGTGAAGTTCAAAACACGCTCGAAAATGTATGGGAACCCGGTTCCTACCCATACAGGAACCGGTTCCTGAGTGCATTTTTCCAGGTTTTCACAGTTTTTCAATGTGGAACCTGGTTCCTTCCCACTGGGAACCGGTTCCCACGTGTTATAAAGCCATTTCCTGCACTTTTGACAGCATTCCTTCATTCTCAATCAAACACAAACTTACCCATACGAATCCCAACATGGAAAACACCAAAACATATCCAATTTGCATCATTATCACATCAAACAACATATTTTCATCATTTCTTTTCATCTACTGACACCCTAATTGTTTTCAATCCATAAACTGACACAATCTGACATCATCTGACACAATTAGGTATACATCCATGGAAACCTAGAAATTTCCAAACTAAGGTTTCCTAACATGCTATGATCTATAGTATCAAAATCAAAACCTATAATACGAAATAATCAATCGAAATCACCCCTTACCTTGTGGGTTCTTCGACTTCTGACACTTCTAGGTTTTCTTCCTTCTTTTCTCCTCTTCTCACTTCACGTATCTTGTTTTCTCCAAAAATGACTCTATTTTCCTTCTTTCCTTATTTTATTCCTTTTTATTCCTTATAACATAAATAAAATAAATATTACTTCTCACACCTCAATTAATTCCATCATTAATCTTAATAATCCAATGTATTAATAAATTATGTTCTCAATTAATTTAATAATTAAAAATCATAATTTTATTTAATTGTTGAATTATTTTGGGGTGTCACAATTTACACTTTTTAATATTACAATATCATGTTTATTAGAATTATGATTTATTTTTTTGAAAATACAATTTAAATAAAAATTATCAAACATTATAATTATTCTTAAAGCAATCAATTATTTAGTATAACTAGTTATTTCTATTGTTAGTAATATATATATATATATATATATATATATATATATATATATATATATATATATATATATATATATATATATATATATATATATATATATATATATATATATATATATATATATATATATATATATATATATATATATATATATATATATATATATATATATATATATATATATATATATATATATATATATATATATATATATATATATATAGATAATTTATGGAAGGGTGCGAGGAAACTCTCATTTCTTATTGGGGTGGGGGGACAATTATTAGCCCAATCGGATTTGGGGGCGGGGTCGGGTCTAGGTGTGCTTAAACTATCCCTCGCCCCGTTGCCATGCCTAGCTACGAGATGATGCACAATGACATCCATCAACTTGTCCACATCCATTTAAACCACAACACGGGGTTTTGGTGGAGGTGGAAAGTCTAATTCCTTCATGAGAGTGATAATCTAATCGATAACACTATGTTTTAATCGATTAGATTTAGTCAAAAATATTTCCTTGCTTTTTGAATGCTTTCATCATTTTGTAGAAACATCTATATACTTTTCAAGGCTTATTATTTTCAAAAAAAATATAAAAAGGTTTGAAGCGTGTGTGCTTATAGCCATCTACTTCTACAAATAAAGAAATTTTGCTTTTATAATAGTTTCACTCACTTACTAAATTAGGAGATTTACTCTTTTAGGCATTGTTTGATAGATTATTTTATGTTGACATTTGCTTTGAGATTTATTTTGAGGCTTTTTATGCAATACATTTGTTTGCATTTGTCTGAAACTTTATCAATGTCAGAAACTTTGTCGATGTCTGAAAACCTTGTCAATCCTTAACAAACCTCGTGGCTTGCATCTTTAACCACTTAGGTACATTAATTGACTTTATTAATGGTTGCATTTTTTACTATGTTGAAAGTCATTTGTTATAATCTTTTACAATTATCATGTAGCATCTTTATCATGCAGAATATCTATTTTGTTCTTCATAGTTGTCATCATCAAAAGAAAACATATTCCCTACAAAACAAGATTATGCAAAATTCAGGAAAAAGGATTGTGAAGGTAGAGAAAACACAAGAAACAGAGGTTTAAATTGGGTTTTTAGAAAGAAAAAAAACCCTTTAGAAATTTTGATCACTCAAATGATGAAAGTTATATAATGTAAATGAAGAGTAGAATGACACATTCGATTTATCCAGGTTCAGCTTCAACAAGGTTACTCATATCCACCCCTCAATGTGATTTTCCTTAGCCAATGACTTAATCCACTACAACCAAACTGATTACAAATGCACGGGCGAAATACCGATGACTAACAACCAAGCAGTGACACATTCAATGATCTCGACGAATATATCGTTCATTGGCCCCTTAAGAATTATGACCAAATTGTTCCCCTAGGAGGATTTCCCCACAATGATATTCGTTGGTGATCTCTTATGAATTATGAACTTCATTCAGTCCCCTAAAAGATATAATATAACTACCATTGAACCAATAAGATCCGACAAACCTGGTCTCTCAATCAGGATTTCACAATAACACACTGTCATTGTCATCTTGAGCTTCTGACGTTCACTCGGTTACTCAAGGAATAATCAACTTACAATTGATTAGGTTTGTGCTTAGATGATTGCTTCTTTTAAGCATATTACACAAATGATTATGTACATATTGTCTAACATAATTTCGAGCAACAATTCTTATTTTAAAACAACTTACAAGAAGAACTTAGAACTATACTACAATATGAGAAACAACTCTTGTGTATATTACATTGATCTACAAAGATGTATATGCTTAGAATTTGAGTAGCATATTGTAATGTTCTTCTTCATTTTCATCTTCTTTGTTGATCAAGTTCCAGGAAATAATTCCTTGCTTCTTCACATTTCTATCAAGATGCATATGATGTAAATTTTAGTATCATATTGTAGAATTCTTCTTTCTATTCTTTCTTTTCTCTTTTTTCTATGAAGTGGTCTTCAACATGTTTAGCATAACAACTTTAACAACTCCAACATCCACGGTTTTTCAGATTGATAGCCAAGAGCTCTTTACTTCAAATCTTTGATCTTCTTTTATATCCTTGAGAGAGAGAGAGAGAGAGAGAGAGAGAGAGATAGAGAGAGAGATTGTGAGGATAGAAAATTCCTTTCCCGCATCAACGATTATTTCTCAAAGGTGTAACAGTTTAGCCAGTACAAAATAATATTTTCCATAGCCTGTTACTTTTCAATGTTAGCTTTCCACCTTTTCTCTAATTAACGTTCTTCTAATAAGCTTGTAAATAGAGATTCGTTAAGGATACAAAGGTAAATGGAAATCCAGCTGTTTGTTCCCAACGGTCACAATGAGAGTGGTTGACAATATAGTACGAAAGCACTGTCTTTACGCCACCCTAGAGGGTAGAGGTCACATAGCATTTTTTTTTACTTTTTGTACACCATCACACGTTAACCATTTTGAAATTCTTCTAATATTTAGAGTCTTCATATATTTTGAATGTTTGAAGCTTGTTGTAGAAGAATCACTCCTAAGTCTTAGAACCTAAGTCTTGGAGTCTTCAGAACCTGTCCCAATAGAACCTTTTCTTCAGAGTCTTCAAAACTTGGTTGTAAGAACTTGTTTTTCTTCAGGTCATCAGAACTTGTTCACCAAAACCTCGTCTTCATAATCTTCAGAACTTGGAACACATAGAAGCAAAGCTTTAGAAGGCCTCCAAAGCTTAACTACAAATTCACGACCAGAACCTCTTTTACTAACGTTCCTAAGAACCGTTGCATAAGACGAATTCTAGAATCTTGACTTCAACTGTAACATGTAACCAAATGTTTTCATCCAGTAGTGTTTATATTCAAAACTTGATGACGTCACACGCCTTGATACCATAGTTAGAATATTACAGCAGCAACTACACACTAGAACAAAATCATTAGAGTATACATTTGTTCTTTATGATACCATGTAAAGTTATCATCAAAATCTTAAGGCTAGTGATAACACGAAAATGTATCACATATTTGGCTTAATTTACATAGATTATATCTTTATTTTATCTCAATTATGTTGCTTTATATTCGTATTATGCCGGTATTTTCTATGTTTTTAGGTATTTACTATTTACTAGGCATGTATGAAGAAAGTCGCAAAAATGGAGAAGAATCGAGTTTAAAACCACAAAAAAGGAGCAAATAAATAGCATATGGGGTGATGAGCAAAATGAGAGGTGAAAGCGTTGTAGAAAAGAAATGGAACAAGCATGCAAGCCCACCCATGAAGACACGTTCCTTAGCCCAATAGGCCTTGTAGCGACCGTCACACCTCACCTGCCAAGCCATAGTGACCGTTGTGCATTACAAGGCAAGATCTTCTCTACAAGCAAGCTTGTAACGGTCGCCACACCCTCCATGACGACCGTCATGGCCCAAAATGGCCCACCATGCCTCTTCCTTACTTGTGACGAACGTCACACTTTTGAAGGAGACTTTTTCTCCTTACTTGTAGCGAATGGCACAGAAGTTTACATGAAGCTCCTATATTCTCTCACTAGCCAAGTCTCCCAGAAAACTCTCTCCACGAAGCAACTACTTCCTAATTTTTCTCCACGCGCCAAGTCCATTACGGAAGCCACGAAAGTTCCTATTATTTTGGTCAAAGTGAAGAACGAATATACAACCATGCCTCCTAGTTTTTCTCCAGAAGAAACTATATAAATAGTTGATATTTAACGACAGAGGCCCGTACTCTCTTCTTCTTCGGTCTAGATTTTAATTCATAGTTATTTGGCAGTTTTCATTTACGATGTAAACGGAATAGTTCTCCACATCAGGGACTATTCCTAAGATAGTCTTAGGATTTATTTCTGCATTAATTTATGTTTTGGATTTAAGTCAGCCGGTATATTACAATTCTAGTTTCCGATTAATTACATGTTCATTTACTTTTACAACAATTTATTTTCTTGCTTTTATTTTCTGCCATTTATATTTGTGCTTTATCTTTCAGCTATTGTTATCATTTTAGGCTTTTATCATTTTTCTTCAAACATCGCTTTCAATTATATTAAACTGCTTCTCATGTTTTTGTTTAATCTTAAAACCCAAAATTGCTTATTTCTTTCTATCATTATGTCTGGTTAAATAGTTTAGAGTCCGGTGTATGAGGACCGTTGCTACCAACGAGACTCGGTAGAAAATAATAGGTGCGAATTTATGATTAGGATTCTGTTTTGGTTTTAATTTCCAAGTCTAATTTAAATAGCTTTGTCATGAGAGTGAGAGGTTATTTAACACGATTTTGTCACGAGAGTGAGAAATCAATTATGGTTAGAGCCGAAACTGCGAGAGCGTGGGAATCGAACCAGATACTGGAAATTAGGCAACAAATCTATATACAGCGAGAGCGCTTTAGATGTGTTTAGGATATTATTGGCTTACAAAATATATTTCTTAGTTACCAGTCGAGCGAGAGCAAAATCTTGGGATTAGGAAGTATGTCTTTAGTTAATACCGCGAGAGCGTGAGGCGGAGTCTTTAAGTTGGTATATTCTACGGAATTAAGTTCTAGTCGTAATTAGTATGTATTTTCTATAACTCATTGAGGAACGCGGAAATCATATCCCGACCTCGTTTTAGTATTATTTCCTAAGTCCATTTATTTCAGCTTTAGTTCTTAGTTTCCCCCAAAATCCAATTATTCTTAGCCTTAGCTTGACAAAGTAACGATAGATTACAGTAGGTTGACATTGGTCTCTGTGGTTCGACAATCTTTTATATTACTTCGATATTTTTGTACATTTGCAGAATTTACCCATCAGCCAGATTTAAAAACACTTATTGTTCTTACAGATTGTACTATCGTACCAGCGTTGTTTCTGTCGGGTAATAATACGATGTTAGAAGATGGTCTAGATAGAGGGTGAATAGACTTTTAAAAACAAAATCAACTGATTCTTCAAATGAGAATAAGGGGGGTTTTTTAGAGTTTGCATGTGGAAGTTTATAGAGAGAAAATTTGAAATTGTACTTACTTGACAATTATTTGCGTAATAACTCAAATCACTTTACAAATATCGCAATGTCTAGATGAAGAACCACAATGTATGTAATTGAATTAATTGAATAAGTTAGGAGACGTGGTTAAGCAATTAATCAACAAGTAAATTCTAAAAGCAGGATAGTTCTCAAATTTTAATCACTACTAAAACACTTGTTAGCTCTCCAATTCCAACAAAACCTAAGCTTATCAAATAAATCGCTATGACCAAAATTAAACCTAAGCATGCATGTGTCATACCCTAATTTTTACCCCTAAGATCCCATATTATTTTTTATATTATGCATCACATCAAGATCACAACCTTGGTTACCTCCTAACCTTCTCTCCTTGATCTTGCCCTTGTAGAGATCACCAAGCACTTTTTTGTGTATCTTTTTACATTTGTGTTTATATTTCTTTTATGCATCACTAACTTCATGAAAATACAAAAATACGTCTTTTTTGTTTTGTTTCTTTTACAGGATATGGCTTTTAATCAAGAAGTTCAGGTGATGGTTTCAATTAGGGTTCAGAGGATTGAATCAAGATTTTCTTCTTGTGATGATACTTTGAGGTTTTATCAAGTCAACATGTTTTTGGTCGATTAAAGCTCTTGGACTTATTTTCTCATTGAGCATTGCTTCAAGAGTGTTCAAGTTCAATCAAATGGCATCGAGTTCTTGAGCATTTATTTTGTTTAAAGAATTTGATTCACGGTAAGAAAGGAATATAAAGCAAGAGGTTTACTTCGAATTCAAGATACAAGTTCAATTTCATTCATGTGAATTATTTTGAATTCAAAGAAAGACATTCATTATTTTTTCAATGAGGTTCTAAGTTTCAAATTCAAATTCAAAGATGGAGGGAAATTCTTTTGCTTTCATGAGTTTAGATAAGAAATTACAAGGCATATTCGCTAAGGTTCCAAGTTTCATAAATCTAAAATTTCCAGGCATTAAAACCATCCATTTTGTTTCAAGAATGCACCAATAATTGGTTTCTGACAACAAGATCATTTCAAGTTTCTTAAGCCTAGATTTCAAACTACATCCTTTCTTTACAAGGACTGCAAGTTCTTACCACAAACATAAAATTACATATTTCGTTATACAAGAATAATTTAAAGACTCCTAGTGCTAAGTTTCAAATTACATCTTCAAGATTTCTCAAGTTCCTAAACCTAACTTCAAATTTACATCAAGCATTTCCATGGCAATTTTCCAAACCTCCAAAGTCGTGAGTCCACCACTTTTCCAATTCTCTCCATGCCAAAGCTTCAAGGCTTCTTGAATCAACCTTTGCTCCATGATAGCCTGAGGCTCATCTTTTTCTCCAAACAATCTTAATTCCATGCCAAACCAACAATATTATCACATGAAAGGAGATATGGAAAGAAGAAGCTAGCATTCATTCATAATTCCAACAACAAAACAAATAAACAACAAAGTTCATTTCAATAGTAACAACAAGTCTAATACCATGTTCAAGTCAGGCCCAAGATTAACTTTTAATCTATAATATAAGAAAAGAAGATGTTCTGGAAAATACCAAAATAACTTTTTCTCTTTGTCCTCCACCTCATTAATGTAGGGGTATTTTATGTCTAAAAAATATTTTTTCTTTCAAATTGAAAAGTTTGTGGACCCCACCGATGTGTTTGATTAGAGAATTTGTTGTATTCCATGCACACTTTTTCCCTTTTACTTTTGACTTTATTTTTCAATTTTAATTTTTTTTCTTTGATTTCTCTCCATCTATTCAAACTATTATTATTTCTCATAATTTTTTTATAATTGCAAGAAACTATGTTTTTCAAACATAAAAAATCTTTTTCGTTTCAATCAAAAATTTTTTTTTTCATAACCAAACTATCTCTTTTCCACAAACAAGTCTATTTTTCATACCATTAGATGTAAGATGGCAATCAAATCAAACAAAACATGATTACTTTTCAACTTATCACTTTACCTGTTTTCACAAATCTATCACTTATCATAACATCACTTATTTTTTTATAAACACCGAATAAAAAATATTTTTAGAAAAAACAAATAAATTATGGTTAATTTGTATTTAACAATATAAATCAATTATAATGCTCATAAATAAAAATAAATTTATTATTGATTCAAATATTTTTATAAATAATAACAAACAAAAATAATTTCAAATAAGAAAAAAATTTATTATTAATTAAAATATTTTTTTATACGAAAAATATAGTGAGTATGTTTTGTTTTTGCTTGCTCATGTTCGCAAATTATGATGATATTTTTGTCACGTTCATATTAAACCATCATTACTCTATGTAATGTACAAGTATTTTTATTAGAACTAAGGTTAGCAAGTGAGAG
This sequence comes from Vicia sativa, assembly GCA_021764765.1. Taxonomy (NCBI): domain Eukaryota; kingdom Viridiplantae; phylum Streptophyta; class Magnoliopsida; order Fabales; family Fabaceae; genus Vicia; species Vicia sativa. The sequence continues at coordinate 284,073,388 of CM038793.1, read as the reverse complement.
ACTCAGCTAACAACAAAATTGTAAACTGCATTTATCAGTACTAGATAAAATTTATTGTTGGTTTAAATATTTTATATAAAAAAATTATACTTATGAAACAATTATATTTTTCATTTAAAAAATGTGTTATTGATCTAAATATCTTTATATAAGAAAATTTACTGTTGATCAAAATGTTTTTGTAAAAGATACATAAAAAAAATAATATTTGTTTACGGGATAAAATTTTATTATTGGTGTAAATATTTTTATATACAAAAATTGTATTTATGATCTAAATATTTTTTATTCAAAAATAATATTTGAGAAAAAATATATTATTAATCTAAATATTTTTATATACGAAAATTTACTATTGAGAAAAAATAATATTTATATATGAGAAAAATTTATTATTGATCTAAATAGTTTTATATACGATAACAATATTTATGATTCAAATACGATATACGAGAAAAATATATTATTGATCTCAATATTTTTAAATCAAAAAATTTACTATTGATCCATATATTTTTGTAAAGATACATAAACAAATAAAAATAATATTTGTGGGGATAAAATCTATTATTGGTCTGAATATTTTTATATACAAAATTGTATTTATGATTCAAATATTTTTATTCAAAATGATGTACGGAAAAATATATTAATAATCTAAATATCTTTTTATAAGATAATTTACTATTGATCAATATATTTTTGTAAATGATACCTAAAGAAAAATAATATTTATAGACCGTAAAATATATTATTGGTATAAATATTTTATATACTAAAATCAGTATTTAGGATTCAAATATTTTTTTTCCAAAATGGTATACGGTAAATAATTGATTATTGATCTATATATTTTTATATACGAAAATTTATTATTGATCCACATATTTTTATAAACGATACTTAAAGAAAAATAATATTTATATCAAGGAAAAATCTATTATTGATCTAATTATTTTTATTTAAGAAAATGGTATTTATGACCCAATTATTTATAATTCAAAAATGGTATATGAGAAAAAAATCTATTATTGATCTAAATAATTTTTATATACGAAAAAAATATATTATTGATCTAAATATTTTTTCTTTCTATTTTAATCTTCTATTTAAAATAATATTTGTAAACGGGAAAAAATATATTATTGATTTAAATATATTTATATACGAAAATTTATTTTTGATCCAAATATTTTTGATAACGATACCTAAGCAAAAATAATATTTGTGTACGGGAACATGAAGTTATTTATTAAAATATTGATTATTAACGGAAAGATGAAGTTGCTGATTAAAATATTTTTTTTATTAATTATAAATTCAATTATTTTTTTTACGAGTAATCAAATATTTTTTTATTAAAATATAAATACGCGTCCCGTACCGGAAGCCGTGCGAAATCGCACGGGTTTGTTACTAGTTAGCATAAAAAAACAGCAAGACAAGTTGAAATGATTGGACTAAGCAAGCATTTTTGGATTGGGTTGTGCCAGGCAAAATCAGAACATCTTTTCAACCCAAACATTCGAAACAAAATTGTGTTCATTCAAATCCTAAACCCTAACAGTATAAAAGCATTCATTTAACACTGATACATGGGAATTTTTCAAAACTGAAAAACACACCTTAAAATAAGAAAACAAAAAGGAAACGCTATAACACTCCAAAAATCTAAATTTATCTATTCTATTGATCAGTGGTGATTTATTTTTGATTTTATGTGATGTGTGATGATACGTGAGAGGTTAGTGGTGGGCATTAAAGAGTAGCTTAGAATTATTTAGTTTAAATAATTGTGATTATATTGTGATTAGTTGGCTTACGAGTAAATTATAATAATAATTAAATGAGAAATTAAGGTAAAAAGAAGAAAAATGACATAAGACTCTTAATCCAGAGTCTCTTGCTCATACTTTTCTCCAATAAAAATATGATAAATATATCAAAATCTCTTTTAGAGAATAAAAATAAAAATAAGAGAAATGTGTATATATGTAAGAGAAAATTGTACACTTGTCATATTTTCATTGAAAAAAATATAAACCAATGAATTATATCTAAGTTTTTTCTATAATAAAATTCTTTTGGCAACAAATTTTGAATTTTCTTTAGCAATAACTAGATTTTGAAAAAAATACCTAATTAATTATGTTTCAGAAAAAATTACACAAATAACTATGTTTTAAAATTGACTTATATGGAGGCGCCAACTCATATGGCACATGTATTGATTTTTTTAAAGGAGGCGCCAAATGAGATGACGCCTAGATGCATGTGACTTACCCTATTATGATGACAAGTCACATGCACCTAAGCGTCATCTCATTTAGCATCTCCTTTAAAAAATCAATGCATACATCATTTGAGTTGACATCTTCGTATAAGTCAATTCTAAAAGATAGTAATTTACAAAAGAAAGTTATTTGTGTATTATTTTATTAAAACTTGGCTATTGATAGAAAAATTCACAAATTTCTTTCAAAAAACAAAAACAAAATTAACAATCCTTAGCTTTTAATTACAAGTGAAAAAAGAGTATAGGCTGCATTTATTAATCATCTACGAAATGATGAAAAGCGCGTGTGTTTTCGCAAGAAATGAGTTTTTTTCAGGGAATCATTGATTCCTTCAACTCTGTTTTCTCTCCTCAATCCTTCAATCCCAATTCATCTTCTTCTGAAACCAATCTCAGTTCAATGGAACCTTCTCCTTCTTCGATTTCCAACGAACGCGTCGCTTATAAGCTCAAAGGATACTTCGATTTGGCCACACAGGAGATCGATAAAGCTGTTAGGGCTGAAGAGTGGGTGTTGATTGATGACGCTATTCTTCACTACAGGAATGCTCAGAGGATCCTTCTAGAAGCTAATTCAACTCCTGTTCCTTCGTTTATCACTTCCAGGTTCGGTTTTTTTGATCGATTTTTGGTTTATGAATATTGGGTTTTTTAATTTGGTAATTGAATATGTGAAATTTGAAGACTATTTGTGTTGTTGGTTAGGGTGGATGTGGAATTCTACACCTCGGAGGTGTGTCTGAAACTGACACGATATTTGTGATTATGTTTAATTTATGTCTGGTGTCTATATGTCAGTGTCGGTGTGTGTTTTTGGTGTCTGTGTTTCATAGTTGATAAGCTAGAAGTTAATCCAATCTTGCCCTTAATCATAATAGAAAATTTGGGATATTTGGTATGTTAGCATTCAGTGATTTCATCATAAAAGACAGCCTTTGGCTATGCAATAGCTTTATATAGTTCACTCACTTCATTAACACTGTTGATTATGGTATAATGAGAAAAGAGGGTTTCTGTTATCGTATGTTTCGTTGTTTGCTTACTGGAATCTATGATTCTGTGACAGTGAGAAACAGAAGGTACAATCATATCGTCAAAAGATATCAAAATGGCAGGGACAAGTTTCTGAGAGATTGCAGGCTCTTAATAGACGGGCAGGTTTGCATCTGTTTCAGCAACCGTCTCCTTTTTTCTATTTCCATTATGACTTTTCCAAGAATTCTTATAATTTTTTTCATCCTCTTTTACCATTCCAGGTAGCTCAGTTTCCAATCAGGTATGATATGATCTCTCTAAACTGTCTGTAAGTATGTTTTTTGTTTTCCTCCTTTTTGCTTCAATGCAGCCGGTGCTTCTTAACATACTTCCTCCGATCACTGTTATATAAAAAAACTATTTTCACGATGATTAGGGAGTTTAGTTTAGTGCAATAAATTTTCTAGATTTAATGTATAACTTAAGCCAGATTTATTAAATTATTCTTTTTGACATTTAATGAAGTAATTAAGAAAGATCTCAAAATTAAAGATTTGGATAGAAACATGGTGCTGGATAGAACATTACGGAGAAAGTTGATCCATGTAGCTGACTCCACTATAAGGCTTGGTTGTTGTGGTTGTTGTTGGATCCTTTTTGATATTTAGTGAAAAAACTCATTCAACTATCCGCATTAAATGTTTTTGAATGAAATGAAGGGTGTATTAGAAATAATCTATGTTGTCAATAGTGTGCTACAGTGGTTCTTTAGAGGAATGGCATAACAGCGGTAGGCTTCATGGAGACACTCTTGGCATGCAAGCCATCGTCAGGAATAGCGGTTGTTGCGGCCCCAAAATGTCATTGTGTCCACAATTAGAGTTTCGGTGTGAAATTCTTCAAAAACCTTTTTTTTTTCAAACTGTTGTCATTCAACTATGTTCTTTCTCACAAACAATTGTTATATTTTTCTTCCTACATTTAGTTCAACTTTTTTTATGTTCTTCTCCCCTATTTAAGTTTAAATGTTTGTGCTTTAGGATCTTTAATTATTAAGTATGATAGTTTCTGTAATTGTATATTTTTCTATTTTTGAATATTTATATTTACTCTGTACACTGATTTTTAGTCTTTGCAATATCGTGTATCCCGCAATGCGATATAACCTTAGCATTTTAGGAGGCCGCGGCTTCAAGGTGGAATTAACAACATAGGAAATAATAACATTAAACAGCTGAAAAGTAGTTAACTTTTGCTTATAATGTTAACCAATATAAAGCATTTTTTTACTCATAATAGTGTGATCTGAGAGAGTATGGCATGTTAGCATTGTACTTGAGTATTTACTGTCTGATTCATGAACATTGGGAATTGCGTACTGATTTATGATTATATGAAACATTAACATCCCTTTTGCTTTCCCCAAAAATGTTTGCAGAGCACCTCAAACCCTACACAAACTGCTGCAATTCCAACTAAATTGTCAAATACTACAAAAAAAGTTTTACAAAAGAATCCTCAAAGAAAAAATGAGGTGAATAAAGTTCAAAGCCCAAATTCTAGTCAAACATCTGGTGCAAATTATGATACAAAACTTGTTGAAATGATTAACACTGCCATTGTAGACAGAAGTCCTTCTGTTCGATGGGATGATGTTGGTAAGAATCTAAGCTCTTTTGGTTTTTACTTATACATGTTACTTCTTTTTTGACTCTTCGTATCAAAATGCAGGTGGCCTTGAAAAGGCAAAACAAGCTTTGATGGAGATGGTGATTTTACCGACCAAGAGAAGAGACCTGTTCACTGGTCTTCGAAGGCCGGCTAGAGGTGTTTCCCTAGAGCCTCGTCACTTTTGGTTATGTAATAGATAATGATGTAAATTTTAGAATCGAAACGCCAAATTTTGAAACTGCTGAACCTTTTCATTCTAGGTTTGCTTCTCTTTGGTCCGCCCGGTAATGGTAAGACCATGCTTGCCAAAGCAGTGGCTTCGGAATCAGAAGCAACTTTTTTTAATGTCACGGCAGCTTCCTTGACATCAAAATGGGTACATCTTTATCCATACACCTTGTTTGTGTTGAGTTTCATTTCATTTCTTATGTTAATTGCTAATACTTAAGTTTCACCATGGTTAACATGTACTTGATAGGTGGGTGAAGCTGAAAAGCTTGTACGGACACTATTCATGGTGGCTACATCAAGACAGCCATCTGTAATTTTCATTGACGAGGTATCTCTCTCATCTATAGGTTAGAGACCACCATCCCCCACTACTGCTACTAAATATAACAGCAAGACAGACTGTAATGAACGAATATGTTTAGGGACAGTGCAACTATTTTTTTCTTTCTCAAGGAGCAATTGACTATTTCGACATTAATTCTTTGAAGATATTGTTCAATAAATCTTCGAACCTAACCCTTGCATTTAATGATTTTTTGTTTAATGCTTGGTTTGGAGTGCAACTCTAAATGATTATTGGACTATACATTTTAAGAGTGCAGATATAAAACGGGGTGGGCTGACTAAGGATCCCTTTGATTAACATTGTCTTGGGTGTTTTCATCTTCTAATTAAAATATGTAGATGACTTCAATACTTATTAAGGTCTATCATTGATTGTCCTAAATTCTAGTCACTTATGATGGCTGCATTGTAAAGTTATACTATCTTGTTTTTAACAGTTAACTTTTCTCTTCCTTGAGTCATACTAGAAGTAGTTTAATAGGTGAATTTGCCAAGCAGAAAGAAAAGGTTGAATGCTTCTTGTTTAAATTTTCGCCACTTCAGTCAAATGATATTAATTATCTTTTTATCTGACTACAGATTGATAGTATAATGTCAACAAGAACGTCAAATGAAAATGAGGCCAGCAGACGATTAAAATCCGAATTTCTTATCCAGTTTGATGGGGTGACATCCAATCCTGATGATATTGTGATAGTAATTGGTAAGCACTATATCTGAGATATTAATCGTTCTCTTTCTGGAATAAGCACAGTTTAGACTTTAGACCCAATCTGCTAGTAATTGGCAGAACATAGCGTCTACCAAGAACACAGTTTTGGTTTAGATTCTTTATAATGGTGGTGCAGCCTGTCTACCATGGGCAGGGCTCTTGTTTATCTATTTTGGGATAATTGGCTAGTTGCAGTTGCTCATCTCTGTTCCCCTTAGACAAGTGACATTATATGGTTAAAGTTCCTACTACGGAATGCTGGAATTTGAATAAGTAATGGAAAACATTATAACTTGAATTTTCTTAAAATTGTTGGTACGAATTATGTAATGTTGTCTTTATTTTAAACATGTACATAGTAATTATAGTTGTTAGACCAGCTTTGGGATTGTTCTAGAGGAATTCAGCTGCTTTAAAGAATAGGATACGAGTACTCTTTAGAGAATAAATTTCACTTTAGAAGAGTAAAACCCATTTGATCATTAAAGAATTGTATTTTGTTTCACTTTAAAACTCAATCGTATCTCTTTCATTTTTTGGTATGTTAAGGACAATATTATTATTAACTCCCATTTGGGCCTGGTTTCCATCCTAATCTGCCTCCTAAGCATATGGCCTTTGTATATTGATGGATGAAAACCTAAATTAATGGCTATTGTAAATCTGGGATTGCTTGCTTTGTCCGTTTTTGTTTTTAATTTCATAAAATGCCTTAAGCTACCTAATATTGTATGAGATAGAATAAGTTTATATTTAATTTAGTTTCCGGCCGGCGGCCGTGTATCTATTAGTCTCATTAAACGTGCATAAATTTCCTCATCCTTCTGAATATAGGTGCCACCAATAAGCCACAGGAACTGGATGATGCAGTTCTTAGAAGACTGGTGAGAATTTCTTCATTATCATGAACTGTAGTTATAAAATCAAAATGAACTCGAACCACGTGCTTCTGTTTTACCAAATCTATTCTTGATTTAACTGTGCTAGGTTAAGAGAATATACGTACCTTTACCAAATGAAAATGTTCGGAAACTTCTGCTAAAACACAAACTAAAGGGTCAATCATTCTCTTTACCTAGTAAGTAGTATGCTCTTTATACTCTTGATACTTCTTTTGGTATGTGTGTGGCGATTGGCTTGTGCCTTTGTTTATTCTAGTTCTGTGCCAAATTAGTTTTACTTGTTGTTACTCACACTACTCTTTTTTTAACCTTTTTTTTTGTTACAGATAGAGATCTAGAAATGCTTGTAAAAGAGACCGAAGGTAAGTATACATTTTGAGTCATGATGATGAGAAGGAAATGAATATGTTGAGATATTCTTTTCTTATTCATTTTTTGTGTAGAAATATATCCACTATAATTGTTTTACTTTGTTTACAGGATACTCTGGCAGTGATTTGCAAGCCTTGTGCGAAGAAGCTGCAATGATGCCAATTAGAGAGCTGGGTCCAAACATTCTTACTGTCAAGGCAAATCAGGCATGCCGGTTTTAAATTGCTTTAAATTTTGTCGCGAAGTATTAATCTTGTAAGCAAAAATCTTCCTGTGTTATTAAGTGTTAACTATTTTTTTTTTCCCGGTTTTACCAGGTAAGAGGACTGAGGTATGAGGATTTCAAGAAAGCAATGTCTGTGATTAGACCAAGTTTAAACAAAAGTAAATGGGAAGAGCTTGAAAAGTGGAATGAAGAGTTTGGCTCAAATTGAAATCTTTATTCAGAACATGCTGTGATTTTTGCATGTGCTTAAAATTATGTAAATGTACATTAATTAACTAAAATATAGACCAAGACAAGGGCATCAAGGTCTATGGCTAATGTTAAAGCTATTTATTAATGGCTAACCTGAAATCATGTAGCCTTGAAGGCCTTGTTTTGAATTTAGAGACTTGCACATACAGCCATCAATTGAATGGTTGCCATTATTCCTAGATATGTATATTATATATAAATTTAAAAACTTACTTCTTTTGTACGAGTTAGAATTTATGAACTTTCAGAATTTTTTAGTAAGTTTCTTTTACTTGAGGTAATTATATTCGAAATTTTGTCGAACACTAAATATGAACACTTCTGTCAATCGGAATTTGAACATAGGTTCTCTGTTGTGGGAGACAAGTCTCTTCCGCCGAGAGAGCCAATATATGAAGTTTTGAACCTTCAAAGCATGGGTAATTGATTCAGAGAGGATAATTTAACTGGCTCAAGGCATTTTTGGGATGAATGTCTGTGAGAGTATATTGAATAGAACTAGTTGGGATAACTTTTTCTATAAAATAAAAGGCTAATTAGGTAATTTAACTTAATTTCAAATTTCACTTTAATTCTTTATCTAACAAATATTACATTTTAGTCCAATCATTCTGGTCATGATAGCATGACAAAAGTCTAAATAATTAGTTGGCAATTATTTTAGGAAATATTTTCACCTACCTAGTGAGTTTCTTCCTCATCCCTGGTGAAAAATCAAAAATATCTCATGGTTTTGTAAGTTAACTTATGAATTCATCTTGAAAATGGACTTCGTAAGTTCACTTACGAAATAATCCAAGAATTTCTAAAAATAAGGTGAATTCGCAAGTGCATATGTGAGTTAACTTACGGATTCACCTTATTTTCAAGAAAAAAGGTGAATTCGTAAGTGCACTTACGAATTCACCTTATTCGGTGGAAAAAAAAAACCAGGCAGAATTCGCAAGTTAACTTGTGAATTATGCAGAAACAGACCAAAACTCAGTTTTGGCTGAAAATAGAATTTGGGTTATGGTGTTTTTGACATTCAAAAAGTAAGTGGACTTCTTAACCCACCCCGGCGAAATTCCCAAATTGCCCCTGAAAACCGAAAATATACTTGCGGTTCGCACCCTTTATCATGTAAATCACGTTGGAAAGAGTTGGGTGTAAACCGAAAGTATATTTCCGGTTTTAATCTATATGTAATTTTTAAATAAAGCGTGTATATGAGACCAAATTTTGAATAAATTCTTAATATTATATAATTTAGTTTGGAACCGGAAATATATTTCCGGTTTTCACCCAAATATTTTAGAAAGTGGTGCGTACCGAAAATATATTTCTGGTTTTCTGAAGGACATTTTGGGATTTTCATGGGGTGCGCCCCACCCTTATGGGGTGGGTTAAGAAATTCACAAAAGTAATAGATAAATTTTACAATGTTTCGACAATACATACAAAAAATGGTTCGGTTACATTCTAAAACGAACCGAAAAAATCATCCCCGCTTAAATCTAAAACTGGTTCATTCTTTGATTTCTCCCTATTGGATTCTCTCTCAAGATCCATGAAATGGGTGAACTCCTTCATTCTCTCCAAAAAATGATCCGGCCAAGTTTCCGCCTCTTTTTTGTGATGTTCCATTCATTCCACGGATGTGGCTGGAATAGGACAACCCGGTTTCAAATATATTTGAACAAAATAATGTGACCGTAGATAGCCAACACACACAATGCGTCCGGATGGATCAATAGGCGATGGAGCTTGTAGAGGAAAAAAAGTTCCCAAAAAACCATATATTGTCAAGTCGACGCACACCGCGTTATAAGCATTTGCTATTAGATGTCTCGTTTCCGGGAAAGCACATCCATTTTTCAACCGGTGCGTGAGCGGTAACACTCAGAGCTAGAACATGTAGAATTTTATTAAACTTTTCCTTTGTCACGCATAGACGCGTATAAATTTCACTATGCGAGGTCAATTCCGAGATAAGTTTTTTTCGATCAAGAATGTGTTGCTCCTCTCCTTGGTCAAGCAAAGCGGATACGGCCCGATACCCGCAATTACCATCACTTCCCACACCCACGATTTTTTTAATGTGTTTGTGCATACATAAAGGCATCTCATTAATGAATATTATCGGTGGTGGTGGTGGCGGCGGCGGCGGCGGTGGTGGTGGTGGTGGTGGTGGTGGCGGTGTCGGTGTCCGAGGTGGTTTTGAAATTCGTGCTCCTTTTACAGCACTTGTCTTAGATTTTGGGGTTGGAGAATCCGAGAATAATTCATCGACGACTTCGTGATAAGAAGAAGTATGTTTGGTTGTATTGTCAGCTTGTGAGGTTTTAATCTTTTTTGGGGCACCTTTAGTTTTCACCGGTTGGATCGGAGGCTTCAAATCGGTTGTTTCTGGAAATGCCACTTTTCTCAATTGTTCTTTAATGTGCAATTTTGTAGCATCGTCCACTTTTAAAAAACGGTCTACTATGATTTCCAACTCGTGATCATCGAAACAAAGCCTTTTCCAATGAGTGCATATCTTATCCATTCGAATAGGGGAATTGGGTTTCATTTTTTTTGAAATAATACAAGCACATGGAAGTCCATAAGTTGCCCGTATCGTACACCCACATTTCACACTATCGGGACCCATTATTTCCGCTCATTTTGCTTAGTAAAAAATAAAATTCAATCCCGTCCGGGATATATTGTGAACCAACTGTGCATAAAGAGTCTTGTCTTTGAACTAGTGTTGCAATACAATTTTTCTCCTACCAAATGTTATTTGAATTTCATTATGTTTGTTTATGAGCATTTGGTTCACAACATCCCAATCTCTACATAAGTCGCCCTTACTATCACCCAACCACCTCTTCAAATCCGCATGTGCAGATTCCACTCTATTAGTGATTGTGTTCCTCAAACGTCTAACACGGTCCGTCCATGCACACACCACTTTCTCTTTCACTTGATCAAGAATAGTGGATTCAACATATTTTAAAATTTTGGGATATTTCACACACAAGTTTATAAAGTGGATCACATTTGCAGTATACATCTCTTCAGTAGAAGAATTAAGAATATTCGTCCATGCACTCATAATCTTCTCCTTCACAACACCGGATGTGACAATTTTCTCGTCTTCATCTTTCTTCTCTTTGGTGCCAGCTGTGGGTTTTAGTCTTGCTCTCACATTTTTTGTGATGTGATACTGACATAGTAAAGCGGTTGACGACGGAAACACGGTGACACCCGCAATCATAAGAGTGTTATCTCGACCGGTGACAATAACCAAAGGTATGCTATTTTGATCTTTCAACAAAGTCTTGCAAACACCCAACGCCCAAGTGACGTTGTCTTCCTTCTCACATTCCATGAAACAAAAACCAACCGAAAATGTCTTGTCCGTAGAGGTGACACCGAAAATTTGAAGAAGTAGAAGCCTATATGTATTTGTTGTATGTCGAATCAATCATTAGAACGATTGGAAATGTATTGAACAAATCGATACTCGACGAATGCGTCCAAAATATATCACGGACACTTACATTGTTATCACAAACTCTATGTTTCGAAACATAGTTGTTATCGTCCAAACATTTCAATAAATGTGGCATTTCGGACCTCAGACCCCTTTGAGCAACATGTTGTTTGTATCGATAATTGTAAAACGATTTTATATTTGACACACATTCCGCTCTATTTTGTTTCAAACCAGAAAGTATGTTTCTAGGCACAACTTTGTTCAATGACAATTCGGCAACATATTTCTTCTCTTCCGTCTTAAGCCGACAAACAATAGGATGCCCGTGTAACTTGGCCTCCAACTCATGATTATGCATTCCGAACATCATAGTCAACCGCCATAAATTATCCATCCTATAATAACCACGCAACTTGAACGGACACCCACATTTCCTCGAACCCGTGTCCCCGTGTTGTAACTTGCGGATTTTTGGAACATATGCTCCACTTCTCTCGCATGTCAAAATAACAAATGGTTGTCGATTACTACTCTCATTGTCGGACCTCGCAATCACAACGCCAAAACCAAGTTTGCTTGCTTCCATTCTAACATAATCAACCATTTGTTGACAAGTATTAAAAGTTTTTCCATTTGCAAATTGATTTTCATTATCGATCACAACATCAATCGTTTTATCTACTTCTTTGACCACAATCGACTTATCGTCTATGCTCACTTTGTCCGGAATCAGAACCTTCACAATAGCATTGACAATGTTGTCGGGGTGCATCACATCTAAAATATATAAAACTATGTTAAAACTATGCAAATTATGTTAAAACAAAATTTTGGTTTTATGCATCAGGGAACATTTCGCAAGTTAACTTGCGAATTTTGTCTGGTGAACTTTTCAGGTTAACTTGCGAAGCGACGCTGTTTTATGCAACAATGCAACAAACGTAGGTTGAGGGAATGAAAGTTTACCTCAAATTGTAGCTTTCAATGCTCACTTTGCTATGATCACACACTTGAAACTTGATTTGGAGAAAAAATTGTATTGTTTTGGGTGTAGTTTGAAGGGTTTTTGTGTTGCAGTGTTGTAGTGTTGTAGAAAATAAATGAAATGGGAAAAGAGGTGACCATGCAACACTGTAGTATACAACGAGGCATTTCGTAAGTTAATTTACGAATTCACCAAAAAAGGTGAATTCGTAAGTTAACTTACGAACTAAGGTTATTTTTTTTAAAATGTCAACGTTTAAAATAATAAAACGTACAAAATAGGTGAATTCGTAAGTTAACTTACGAATTGACCCAAAAAGGTGAATTTGTAAGTTAACTACTCCTTTTGCACAGATGGAGTAGTTAATATTTCTAAGGGCTTTTTAACCACCAATTCTGCCCAATCGCCCAAATTCCAATGTCTAAAGAGAAAAACTGGTCATCAGATTCTGGAAACTTTGAACCGAGCAGTAAGAAGCAGCGTTATGTGCCAATGGAATCAAAAGAAGAGAAGTTAAATCCATGTGAAATAATAAAACAATTCTGTTCTTGGGAAACTTCCGGCCAAATGAATCAAAAAGAGCCATGTCTCGGGTTTAAAAGTGTGTTCTCTTTTCTCTGATTTTCTCTTGCAAGGAGACAGCCGATAATAACACCAAAGTGTTGACTGTTGATAACTTTGCTCATTGAACAAACTTTTACTACCAACGATTTGTACTCCTTCTGCAAACAGAACTTGGCATGCAGGGTTGCATTCAAAATACAATAACCGTCATCAGCTGTCATGAGATGATGTTAGCAATGTGTTGAATCAAAACTCCCATTAGCTTTCATATAATATTCCGTTTTTATAGTATAAATTTAAATATATCTCTCTAAAGAGGTTTGAAGTGTTCAGCGTCTTATTAAGTTGCAAAGAAGAGTAATGATGTTTTGCTTAAGGGCATGAAATTGCAGAATAGAGATTTAGTTATGTGAGTGATGGCCTGTATCCAGAAGAAGAAGCAATAGAACCACAAGTGAAGGAACTGAGAGTAGGATTTGATTTGGATATAATTGCTAAGATATATAATGCTGAAATCAGGAAACCTGGTTCATATAAGGCTATGATTATTGGTTGATAAGATTTAATCCACAACGTGACATAGGACGCGTGCTTCTTTCTTTAAGAGGATGCTATTGCTATGGCTGTGGGTAAAGACTTAATCTATATTTAACATATGTTAAGATCTAGCATCGTCATTTAAATTCCAATAGAAATATCAACAAGATGTCAGGATGGAGGCGCCAGACTCAAGTTCTGGTCTTCGGCGGGGTTCAAATCCACTTCTGACATATTTTCAGCCTTTTTAGAATTTATTTGTAGTTTCATGCAAAGTCATACATCTTCAAAACTAATGTTATTTATTCAAATACCTTATTATTAGTCCTATACTATTATTTGTAGTTTCTATTATTTTAGCCTTTTTATTTTTTTAAACATACATCTTCAAAACAATGTTATTCAAATACCTTATTATTAGTCCTATACTTCATTCAAGAATGCATCATGAATATTTGATAATCTTTTACTAAACTTTAGAACTTGATAATGAAACTTTCCTTCATTCAACATAATTTTGCACATGTGAATCGTCGAAACGTCATCAATGTCACGTCGATATAAATGATAAAACCACTATAAGAAATCATTGAGAAGATGTAATTATGTGACACATAGGTGCGAAGTTGTCCATTTCATCAATCCATATAATGAATGATTTCGTGGTTAAGAAAGAACAGCCAAACCGTCATCATTCGAACCGGTAGTACCGGACGCCAGCCCACTTGGCTAAAGGGGAAATAGTAGTTTGATTACACATAATCTAGCGCATCAACATGAGAATGAAGATTAACCGTCACTTCGGAGAATGTGTTTTGGGATGTGTTCATGGACCAGTAGTGAAACTGGCAAAAATAGTAGGATAAAAGAAGCGAGCAGTGAAGAGGGAGATGGTGATAATGATAATGACTTCTTCGACCACCGAATTCCCCACGAGAGCCAAAGAATTCCCCGAAAAACTGAAAGACGGTTAGAGCAGATGAATCCATCGATGGCACCAGTTCAAAGTGCAAGTGTGAAATCTTCTGGAGCGAAAGAATGAGCCTTCGGCGCGCTTCGGGAAATGATTGTTTGTCGATTTGAAGAAAGTCGTCATTTTGCCATCGCGTGATAAAGAAGAACTATGCACCGCAAAGTTCAAAGAACCAGTCAGGTTTAGGCGCCAGAATGAGTTGGAATTGATTTAATTGAAATCAACATTATCATTCAACGATTCGAAAAGAACATCATCTTCATTCATGAAGGAGTGAGAAATGTTTAAATTGACTATCATCCAAAATCAGTCGGTCCATCTTTAAACGGACTCATCCAAAACTTCAATCCATTAACGTTTCATCCGTCCATGACGCCCAGTATTTTGACATGGAAGTTTATATTGACCATCCCTCTAAAGACTTCAATTTGTTTAAAATTAGTTACCATCAATGATTTAAACACATCCGTTTATGAAAACATTTGAATCGAGGTTTGAAGAATCGTTGATCGAGTTTATTGAAAAGAATGGAGAATTTTAATCAATCGAAAGACTGATCAATCTCGAGATTTTCCTCATTGAACACTTATGGAGATGAGAGATCTAACAAAGAATCGAAAAACAGCGCGTACCATTTTCACCGATGTAGTTATAATGAGTACACTTGCTATTTTTCCGATCAGCCACCTTGTACGGGCTTTGTCGATTTTATTTGTTATTTACAATTATTTCGATCCTCTTCTCATCTCAATAAGTGTTCAATGGTAGGGAATAGGCTTGGCTATTCTCTAGATTGATCAAGTCTTTCTTGATTGATCATAACCTAATTCTTTCTCCATTCACCAAGCATTTAAAACACTTTCAATAAAACTCGATCCAACGTCGAATCTTCTTCCCAAACCTCGATCCAACGTCGAGTTGTTTTCAAAATGTTTTTCATAATAAACTTGGATGAAATTTGTTTAAATCATTAGATGGTAGCCTAATGTTTTAAACAAATTTGAAGTCTTTAGATTGTTGGATGATAGTCCAATAAGATAAAACTTCTATCCATGTCAAAATACTAGAGCGATATTCAATTAAATTGTTGGATGATAGCCTGACGATTTAATGGAATTGGAAGTCTTTAGGTTGTTGGATGATAGCCCAATAGACTAAATACTTCTATCCGCATTAAAATAGTGTAGTGACATTCGTTTAAATTGTTGGATGATGGACCGACGATTTAATCGAATTTAAAGTCTTTAGATTGTTGGATGATAGCCCAATAATTTAAACATTTTATCTCACTCGAAACACTTATTTCGTAATAATTTTTTTGGAATGAGAGATGATTGGTTGAGCTCACTCGCCAATTTCTAGTATTCGAATCATTAGATGATAGCCTAATATTTTGATACTTGTCATCCCCAATTTAAAATCAATTCCAACTCATTCAATATCTTTTGTGCGCTCCTAGCACCTTTTACCTTTAAACCCCTTTTCAAGATTATACATGATTCATTTATAATTGAGATGCTTCTTCCTCTATTCCCAAGGTTTTCGACTTCTCCACTTGAGTACTAGAGGCGTTCTTATACCCTCCCTCATGTTGGTGCATAGTTCTTTATTCTTTATCACACCTTGTGGGCGTTAGATGAGTCTTCTCCTTTAAAAATGACGACTTGTCTTTTCATTTAAAATAAATCAACAAACAATCATTTTCTAGCCGAACTACGGCGCTCTAACTTTCCTACTGCACGAGAAAGTATGTAGGCACTAAGTCTTACGACCAAAGGCGAGTAAAAATAATAAAAACATTTCTTCTCTCTTTCTTTATCCTTTCAAACCTTAGAAGATCGTAAATTTTCACACTAACACACAAACACACTTTGAACTAAATGGGTACCATCAAGTACGATGGATGTGAGAGGTGCTAATACCTTCCCCTTGCATAACCGACTCCCGAACCTGCATCTCTTAAATTTCGTAGACCGTCTTATCCTTTTCTCTCGTGAGTTTTATTCGATATTTCCCCTTTCCTTCTTGGAATAAATAAATCTCGGTGGCGACTTCATTGTCATTATTTTTGTGTCGATATCGGAATTTAATTCTTTGATAGTCCAGGTCGACAAGAAGTCATTATCATTATCACTCATCTCGAAACCTCTTGTTAGTTTTCACACTCTTTGGAATCTCTCGTTTATATGCTTTTATCCTACTATTTTTGCCAAGAGTTTCACTACAATAACATCGGTCCATGTTGAACACATCCCTTAAAACACATTCTCACGAAGGTAGACTTTTGACAGTAGTTAATCTTCATTCTCATGTTGGATACGCACTAGATTATGTGTAATCAAAACTATTTTTTCTATTTCCCCCCCTAATTTAGCCAAGTGTTTGGGCTAATTTAGCGTCCGGGTACTACCCGAGTTCGAATCTTGATGGAAACGAAGTTTGGCTAGTAAGTTCTTTCTCTTAACCACGAAACCAGATTAATCATTCATTATATGGATTGGAATTGATTGGCTAAATCTAAAAAAAAAAACTATTTGCATTGGGACAACTTCAGTCACACCTATGTGTTTATCACATAATTACATCTTCTCCAATGATTTCTTATAGTGGTTTTATCATTTATATCTGACAACTTGGTGACATTGATGACGTTTTCGACGACGACAACACCATCCCCTCATTACATGTGCAAAATTATGTTGAATGAAGGAAAGTTTCATTATCAAGTTCTAAAAGTTTAGTAAAAGATTATCAAATATTCATGATGCATTTTCTTATATTGAATGCCTAAGTATAGGACGAATAATAAGGTATTTGAATAAATAACATTAGTTTTGAAGATGTATGACTTTTTAAGCATGAAACAACAAATAAATTCTAAAAAAAGGCTAAAAATAATAGAAACTACAAATAATAGTATAGGACGAATAATAAGGTATTTGAATAAATAACATTAGTTTTGAAGATGTATGACTTTTTAAGCATGAAACTACAAATAAATTCTAAAAAAAGGCTGAAAATAATAAAATATGTCAGAAGTGGGATTTGAACCCACGCCCTCTTTCGAAGACCAGAACTTGAGTCTGGCGCCTTAGACCACTCGGCCATCCTGACATCTTGTTGATATTTCTATTGGAATTTAAATGACGATGCTAGATCTTAACATATGTTAAATATAGATTAAGTCTTCTTTACCCACAGCCATAGCAATAGCATCATATATTAAAATTAAAACACTCTTAAAGAAAGAAGCACGCGTCCTTTATGTCACGTTGTGGATTAAATCTTATCAACCAATAATCATAGCCTTATATGAACCAGGTTTCCCTGATTTCAGCATTATATATCTTAGCAATTATATCCAAATCAAATCCTACTCTCAGTTCCTTCACTTGTGGTTCTATTGCTTCTTCTTCTGGATACAGGCTCACCTCTACCATCACTCACATAACTAAATCCTTTCCATTTCTCTATTCTGCAATTTCATGCCCTTAAGCAAAAACATCATGTATTAATTACTCTTCTTTGCAACTTAATAAGACGCTGAACACTTCAAACCTCTTTAGAGAGATATATTTAAATTTATACTATAAAAAACGGAATATTATATGAAAGCTAATGGGAGTTTTGATTCAAGCCTAACACATTGCTAACATCATCTCATGACAGCTGATGACGGTTATTGTATTTTGAATGCAACCCTGCATGCCAAGTTCTGTTTGCAGAAGGAGTACAAATCGTTGGTAGTAAAAGTTTGTTCAATGAGCAAAGTTATCAACAGTCAACACTTTGGTGTTATTATCGGCTGTCTCCTTGCAAGAGAAAATCAGAGAAAAGAGAACACACTTTTAAACCCGAGACATGGCTCTTTTTGATTCATTTGGCCGGAAGTTTCCCAAGAACAGAATTGTTTTATTATTTCACATGGATTTAACTTCTCTTCTTTTGATTCCATTGGCACATAACGCTGCTTCTTACTGCTCGGTTCAAAGTTTCCAGAATCTGATGACCAGTTTTTCTCTTTAGACATTGGAAAACCAACATTCGGAACAAATTTGGGCGATTGGGCAGAATTGGTGGTTAAAAAGCCCTTAGAAATATTAACTACTCCATCTGTGCAAAAGGAATCTTCAAATTTCTTGTGTTCCGCAGAATTACCAACTTGAATACCAGATGAATCGTTTTTCGTATCAGCAGGTTCCATATCTGAAATTAGCATATTGCCACTGACACCTAAAGCAGCTTTCAAAGAATTTGGATGGTTCTTTGAGAAGAATTCAGTTTTGGGGATTGCTGTCTGCACGCAGTCAAGCTTACTGATCTGGGGAAACTCCTTAGATTTTCTTTTTATATGGTCAAATACTGTTTCTTCAGTTAGATTTTCATAAGGTGTTGCTTTAGGTTCAGCAAAGAAAACACCTTCAGCAATAAAAAGACACAATATTGACATTATAAAGGAAACATAATAATAATAATTGCATCTACACGGCTAGGGAATAGCTGCGTACCTCTATCATCAACTAAACTGCTCATCTTATACGACCTTTCACCTAAATTATCATCATTTAAAATCAGACGAAGGTTGATATCTCCGTGTTGTTCTTTTCTGAGATCAGCAGGAAAATTGACATCAGTTTGTCCTGGAGCTTTATTGTCATCATCATCCAAGACAACTACTTCATGCCCATGGTAAGACTTCTTCTCACGATCACAGTAAGACCCCTTCTCACGGGAATGGTTTCTTCCAAGAAAGATCTCCACTGACGGACAGCGGATGTTTTCAAATGAAGACAGGAGAGAAAAGTTTTTGGCTTTCTCCCGTATGTGATCAAATACTGTTTTCTCAGTGATAATTTTGGATTTCTCTTCTTCAACCTCGAGAGCGTTGCTATCTTTCACACAGAATATGACAGAATTAGTTGGTGAAGAGAATAATATTTTTATAAATCTTAGAAGTTAGTAAAATCATATTAGGAGTGCTACCTTCCTCAAACATATCGTCTAAGAGGTCGAAACTGGGACTGCAAAATAAAAAGCACCGTAAAAATTTGATATCTTCCCAATGCTATACTTTAACTGGCCAGATAAATATTCTTGTCAGATATTTCAAGTGAAGATGACTTACATGTCCTTATCCTTGCTCCAAGTATTTGTCTCTTCCTGCGGTATGTCACTTAGATTTATGTCATCATCTTGTATTACAAATATCTCTTCAGGTGGAGGAAAAGAAGTCTGCTTCCTGTTTCTTTTTAAAATCATGTTTGAATTGCAATCTTTCATAAGGAAAAGCTTTTGATGGACATCAATACCAACTGTGTGAAAAAAATGAAGAATTGAATCAAAATTCCACAATGCAGACTAACTATTTTGTAGAGTTTTATTAACTACTTCTTACTGTATTCCTCAAATATAAAATTGGCTTTGATAGTCTGCTTCCCTTGTGAGACGGGCACAAGAACTGTTGTGCTATATGGGCTGTAATATGAAAACAAAACGGTCTCATGCTGAATGTGTTGGAAAGTTAAAAATAGATATCAGAAGAGAATTTGACTCTAGGTCGGTAAGAGTTATACGATTTATTCATTTACACACAACCCAAAATGTTAGTAATTTAGCTGTTATGTTAGTTTCCAAGGTTCAATCAACACACTGGAACTAGATTTTAAAATTTCTACAATGTCTCTTACTTCAGTCAGGATATGCTCTAACATAAATTGTTTTTGCTGCAAATATAAAGCCAGAGATAATTCACGTACCTGGAGAACTGATCAACCCTGCAACAACGATTTGCAAAAGATTAAACTGTGATTAGATGAGGTAACAGCTCGCACAAATATAGTATCGAAATACTAATTACTAATTAGTCAATACCATCAAGTAGACGTGTTTGATACAAACTCTTTTAATTGGTGTACAATATCAAGTCATAAAATCATCATTACCTAATTTTTTCATGAAAGAGAATAGTGTTGTCTTCTTCCAAACCAATGATCTGTGAAAAAGAAATTTGATTAACTTATTTAAATTATAAATTTCTAAAAGTCTTCTAAGAAAACATTCAGATAACACACCATATCAGCATAATGTCGTTTTGCGGACTGCCCTGACTGTGATATCCTAGTCAACGTTACTGCTAGCTTGGACTTCCCATGTGTATGGCTTTCAATTTCTGAAAGCTTTAAATCAACTTTTGGAGGAAGTGATAAGAGAGAATCTTTAATATGGTTGCCAAATGGGTATTTTCGACCAGTCACTATCTCTATTTTCCTCGGATCAGCTTCGGCGAGTGCTTCAAATGATTTAACTCCCATTGAATGCAGTGCCTGTAAAGAACATCAAATTCAGAAAAATGAGCAATTAAAAGATATGCTGCATAAAGTATTAGAAATTATTATATGCATTAATAAAATGCAAAAATAAATAAAATCAGCTAATATCACCTTTGCTGTAACCATCCCAATTCCAGGCAACTGTTTTAAAAGGTATGGACTATCATCCCAAAGTTTCTGGTTAAATGACTTGGCTAGAAGGGCTGAATTTGCAGCTCCTTTGAAATTCTTTTTATAGACAAAATAGTCTTTCATGCATCTTGCAATTCTAAATCCATTTGAACATATAGAATTTATGTCCTGTAAAAGGAGCATATTGAATCACTAAGACATAACCATAGCAAAAAATACTGATGTTACAATGCTTACCTGAATTAGAGATAGGTCATGCACTGAAGGATCACCAGTGAAGCAGTCATTTGCTAAAATAAATATCTTCTCTTCTCTTGTTTGAATGCGCTTTTTCTTTTTTCCTTTATCTCCGAGAATGTGAAATCGAAGCCGTCCATCTTTGTCTGCATTGATATCATTTAAGAGCTTCTTTTCATTGCGTCTGAGCTGTATCCCTGCATATTTCAGTAAATAATTGTGTCAAGGTTTAACGGAGAAATGATATTTCCTAATATAAAAAGTTTCAACACATATGCGCACATGCAATTTCTTCGGCATAGCATACAACACGAAGAGCATCTTCTAAACTGCAATTTTCAGGAGTCCGCATTATCTGTTTCATGGTGTTAAATCTCAAATAGTACTTTGTCATCAACCTTCCGGGATCTAAGGTAGGAAAAGGAAAAATATCAGGAACCAGTTTTTAGATTTCAAAAATACTTAAGTGATATCATTGTTACCTAGTGGTCTCAAGAGGAAACCATCTTCATCAACCCAGACCATTTGATACTGTGATAACTCGTTAACTTTCTGAACACAAACCTCTGAGATAACATGGTTTAGTAATGTATAGCTTGAAATAGGGGGAAAACTATTCAGGTGACATTTGTACCTTGCACATGTTTCTCTATACGGCCATCAGAAATTCCTTTCTCAATTGCATAGTTCGTGGGATTCTGCTTGTGGATAAAAAATTTCATAAAATCGGACGGTAGAAACTAAGACAAAACTAAAAGACGTTCGCACTCACTTACCTTTTTCATTCTAACATACAAGTATGAGCATTGCATCCATTCAATTGCTTTTGTAATATCAGTTACTGTCAATTGAACTATTTCGGCAAGTAAATGCTCTGTCACACAAGAGAGTAATCTAGGATAAACAAAAATCAATTAGTTGACCGACATAATTTCCCATAGTTCACATAATATGAGCAACATTAAATCATATTTTATCCGTTGGCAACTTTGAAAGAGGATGTCTTACTGTGATTCTACTAGTTCACACCCACTTAAGAGGTTCTCATACAAATGAACCTGGAGTACATGCATATGCAAGAGCAAATAAGAGCACATATGAAAGAACAGAGTTAGTGATCAAAATTGAAGAACTTTGAGAATGTAGAAGTTAAAAAGCATTTTGCAGAACAATTCACCGTTTCTCTCCTTGTCATGATTATAACCATGCCCGTATCATCAAATGGTGGGCGGCCTGCCCTTCCTGACATCTGTACATTGCACACTAAAAACTTTAGCCCAACATGATATAATAATAATCAAAAAGTTCAACTAAATAACATGGAAAAATCTCCGGCACGGATTTGTTGGTTGGGTCACTACTCAAGTGAGTCCTATTTCAATTAAAAGAAATATAGAAATCGCTACTTTTCCCTACTAAAATTTTTTCCAATTTTTAGAAAAGCAATTATGAACAACTTAATTTGTTTGGAAGGGCACTTTTAGACAAATAGAAGTGCACAAAGTAGAAACATGTTGGTCGCAGCCACTACCTTTTGAGATCTTGTAACTCAAGGAACGAAGTTTAAATTCCATTTAAGAACGGTTGTCAAATGAGCAGTTATCCCATCTTGCATTGGAGATGCTCAAATATGGCTTTCTCAACACAAACAAGTAACTAAAACAAAATGCACATCTTAATCTAACAAAATAACATGGCTATATAGTCAATGCAATAAACATGGCTATCAAGTAACTAAAACAAAATTAACATGGCTATATAGTTAATGCAATAAACATGGCTATATAGTTAGCTACATGACTTCTATTTGTCATATATCGGTTATTTGGACTAAGAATAAAGCAACTAAAACAAAATGCACATCTTAATCAAAGGCTATCATATTAATAAGCAATATTAGCCAAGAAGTTTTTAATGAAAAACCCAACAAACAATCCTCTATTGAGAGGATAATTGTCTGTGCCATACTTCTATACAAATGATACATGTATTGACGCAAGATTCAAATTTAGTAAGAGCCTACACTGATGAAATAAATAGTTACTCATCACTTGTCATTTTGCATTACTGTCTGTAGATAATTTAAACTATCATAAGGTATCTTAATACGCGAACCTGCAATATAGTTGAGCGGTCATATTCCATGTAAAGACCTTTTTCCTTGTTGCTGGAAATAATTAACATTACAATAAATTGATTTGAAAAAAGAGGAGGGATAAAATTTGTGTTCTAACTAACTACAATGAATTGCATAAAATATTTTGAATATGAACCTACAAGTGTTGTGTTGATTTAATCACCACTGTATGTGCTGGGAGGTTGATTCCATGGGCTAGTGTATTTGTAGTGCAAAGTACTTGGATGTCACCTTTAAGAAAAAGGCCTTCCACAATACTGCGATCTTTGAGGCAAAGCCCGCCATTGTGATAACCAACTGAAAACAAACTGTTTTTGTTAAATTTATTTGCCGACAAGCCAATATAGTTGATCCCTAGTTAGCTAACATGGTCATACTCCAGCCTCCGTTGCAAGGCTTTGACCATATTTCACCTTGTGTTGCTCAATTTATAGTTATTGAAATGCCATCTTCGCTTACAAAAGTAACATACCACCATAAAGAATATATGACTGCATTTGTTTGTCACTAAGTGATAGAGAGGCCTCCCTCAGCTGATCTTGCTGTTGTCTGCTCTTAATGAAAGGATTTGATTGGCCAAAATTCATGACAATTTGAGCAAGTCTCTGAGCAGCTTCCTGAGCACCTTTTCTTGTTGAACAGAATATAAGTGCAGATTTCCCTTTAGAGTACTGCATGAGAATATCTGAAAGCCGTTGTACACATCGAACACTTATTTTTCTTCTTATGTAAAAGTGTTAATAGCAGAGTAAAGTTGCAAAGCATAAAGCCATTAACTGGTATGCTGAATTACACTGCTTACCAAAAATATAGTTTTGAAGGCGCTGCATGGTAGTTTAAAACAGAAATTAAGATAAAATTAAATGATAGAATGTATTATGGAAAATTATTGATAGTTTGATACTATTTGATGTTAGTTAACTTCAAACCAACCTTCTCAAACAGAAAGTCATTCTTGGCTGGAGAATAGCCTGCATAAATTTGGAAGTAAATCTAAAATAAATTGTTTGAAGTGATTTCCAGGAAAAAATTCACAAATTCAAATTTAGTGTCTTTTAATGATGTCATCTGTCTTTTTTTTTTTTTCCTTCTGAGAAAACCCCATACAACTTGGGTATGAAGACTTTATATTGGGTTCCAACTTCCAATAAATGAAAATAATAAGAAACAGGTGTTCACTTTCAATTTTGAATATGCTCAATTTACTAGCTTACCAAAAACCTTGGTTGTCAGCTTTACTGGCCTCATTTCTTCTCCAAACCTGTGAACATTCAACAGGAAATAAATTTCTTGATATTGACTTGCAGCATTATAGCACAAAGCCAAATAATGAATGTGGAGTTGGAAAACTACCTTTTGATCCCTTGGTCAGGAACCAAGAGCCATTTAGCTGCAAAAGTAACATATGTTGCATGAAATTTCTCCCATGGTTGCTTACATGTTATTTAACTCTTGTGACAAAATCAAGTAAAATAGAAAAATACCTAGATCCTCAATATTTGGAATTGTTGCGGATAAAGCGAGGAAGCGGACCTGAGACAGAGGATTTAATTTCATTTTTGGATTGCGAGACACGAGTTTTATCCTGCTAACAATTGCTTCCAGAGCAGCTCCACGGGGATCATTCAGTAGGTGAACCTCATCAATTAGAAGAAGTGCTATGTCACTGAAAAAGCTCAAACCACCACTTTCTATACCATATCGTGACACTGCATCAAATTTCTATTCATTTGAAAATGAAGTTTAGCCACGTCCAATAGTGTCAACAAATCAGTCATAGTGTATGCATATCAGTCTGACAGAAAAAAAGAAATGTTTCCCATGTCTCTTTGGATTGAGGAATATGTGCATAGACACCATAATTCATGATTATATTGAAATCTATGTCCATTTAATATTTCAAAGAAGAAGCAAAGTACACTAAAGATCAAATGTATTGCTCTACTTATGTTTAGATAACTCTCATTTGAATACTGACCTCTGGAGTAGTTAGAATGATATCTGCTTCATTTATATTTCTTGGAGTGTAAGATTCGTTGTCACCTGTCAGCTCAAGGCAATGTATCCCCCATGATCCAAATTTCTGATTCCAGTCACGGACCTTCTCCTGAACTAAAGCCTTAGATGGGGCAATATAGACCTTGACAGAAAGTGAGAAGATCATTGTGCCAATAATTAGTTAATGACAGGTGATAATTAAAACACATACTCCCTCCGTCTCATAATAAGTGTCTCATTTGTACTTTTTCTTTGTCTCAAAATAATTGTCCATTTACAATTTCAATGCATCAATTATTATTATTTTCCACTACAATGCCCCTATTTATTAACTTTGATTTTATTCAACTACTCTATCAACTATAATTAATAGGGGTATTCTAGTACATGATATTAACTTTTTCACTAAAACCAACCCATCCAATCATTTTCTTAAAAACCGCGCATTGCTCAAATATGATATTTATTATGAGACGGAGGGAGTATCAAATTGTAAGCTTCAAATGATTCAGTGATTCACCACTCAAAAGCTTGGGTTGTTTTCATGTACCAATACAACATGAGTCTTTGTATATGGCAAAAAAAAGGTTTTACACCACTGACGCAATGAGAGAGAGAACCTATCTACATGCTTTACCTTTTCTTGAACACAAACCAATACTACTCAGAAAGATTACTGTGAGAAAAGTTTTCACTGCCAGAATCTTGTAGAAATTACTTACTGTTTTAAGAGATCCCGTCACATGTATGAATCTTCCCTCAGATGATATAGACCTGGCGAGAAGCCTCAAAATGCAAAGCTCAAAGAGTACTGTTTTACCACTTCCGGTTGGAGCAGAGATGACCATGTTTACATCGGAGTGGTAACAGGTAGGAAAGCATTCACTCTGAAGTGAATTAAAATATCTGTATGCCCCAAAACATAGAGAGTTCATTATTATGTTCATAAAACCCCTGTGAGGTCACTTTAGGGGCATATTATTTTCTAACCCTTGACTATCAGACGATCGAAATTTCACAAAGATACATGATAAATGAACACCATCTCTTAATTAAAAACATATCAAAAAACAAATTATAGTAGAAGCTAATATGATACAGGTTAAAAGCTTCAAGGCAGCTAAACTTATCTATAGCAGCAATCTACTATATCTCTCAGATATTAAAAGAAAATCATGTAGTACCTGAAACTGAAACATGATTGAAAAGGTTGAGGCAAATCGAACACAGACTTCAAAGAATACGAATCCATAATCGCAATGCTGAATTAACTGCACAACAACAGGTTGAAAACAGAACATCAGTTCTGAAGATAAAATATAACACTGAATATATTCATCACTGTTAATCCAAAGTAATTTTCATACAATAGAGATACAAAATTAAGCATGATGCTAGTAATCTTAACAAAAACTCACAAAATGAAGGTCAATTTCATGACTAAAAAATCATCCAAATCGTTTAATTTTAATCAATTACGAAAAATAAAGCATGGAAAAATTATTCTATAAAAAGAAACCTAAAAAATTCAAAATCTCTGTTAACGCTAAATTCAACCTATCTCTTACTTGAGATTTCGCTCACTGAACTTTCGCACAATCAATCAAAACAAGTATCACCAAATTTCAAGCTTGAAAATATAGTTCGAAGATCTTCAACTAAATCATATACAACTAAATCCATAGAAACTAACACAAAACCGAAGAAAAAACGCTAGATAGACTGTGAATTCGATCCAAAATCCGAATCTCATTTCGATGCAAACGATTTCACGCATTTGCTGGATTTGGCGAGTATGAGATGAAAATCGAACTTACAAAACGTGAATTGAAGATTCATAGAGCGAGAAATCAGAACAAGTGAAGAACAAAATATACATTCAATTCAACAAAATGCGAGATGAATTTTTGATCGGATTCTTCGAATTCGGAGGCGGATCCGCGTGCGGAAGGAGAGATGAACCTGATAGAGGAAGAGGATGCTGAAGGATTCGTCGGTGTGAGGAAGAGAGTGAGGTGAGAGAAAAGGGATGGAGTGAGGGAACGCTGAAACTAGTGTGGAATGGTAACGAACTGAAAATTTGAAAATTGAGTAGGGTGGTGTTTATATAGCTTGATGCAGTACTCTTCGCGGGAAAATAATGGGTCATGTTTTGTGAATGCTATATTTGATTTTGGGGATTTTTTTGAAAAAATAATTAAATAGTCTAATTGCGCGAGAATCACACGCTTTATGGTAAGTGTGTAGAATTGGCGCCTAACAAATCACATGTATAGGCAACTAAAATGTAATTATTGGATGATTTTTTAATGAAGGCATGTCATCATTAAATTGATTGATACTGGAGAGGTATATCTACATTTTTATTTGATGTTCTTACATAATTATCAAACTGAGTTAGATGAAATGATATGTGCTTAATACAATATGAATCTAGTAAATGAGTCGAGAATTGAGCTTAATTCTTCTGTATTAACGGATCACATATACAATACAAAGAGTTGGTTGATCGTAGAGGACATCTATTAATATTAAGAAGGTAATTACAACTAATTTAGTTAACAAGAAGACATCAATAGTAATAATAATTACTAACTCCAACAACCATATCTCAAATCGAAGAGTATTTCGACAACTGTTAAGTTTAGACGAGAGGTGAGAAAATAGTTGAGGATCTAATGGTTTAGTGAAATGTACCATATATTTTGAGCCAGGAATAAGGAGAAATTTAAACAACTTTGAAGTGAGTTTCTCTCGAATGACATGGCTGTCAATTTTAATGTGTCCGGTCTTTTAATGGAAGGTGGCATAGGTAGCAATGTGGTGAGAAATTTGGTTTTCATAGTACAAGACAGCTTGAGAGACATTGTGGAAAGGAAGATCTAGCAATAATTAAGTCACAAATGCAATTCATATACTAAGAGGAAGAGCTTTATATTCGGTCTTTGATGAATACTCGGAGACAATACTTTGTTTCTTTGATTTTCACGAAACATTTGAATCGCCAAGGAAAATGCAATAACCTATTACTTACATTCTAGTTTTAGAGCATACGAATCAATTTGAATCACTAAAGGCCTTAAGTTCCATCTTGATGTTGAAGGGAAAAACAAACCTTTTGAGATGATAAGTGTTTATGTATTTTAAAACATAAGTGACAACTTGCATATGAACTTATGAGAGAGAAGACAATAATTAATGAGCATATGAGATTAGGTCTTGTGTTGGTTAAATAAGGCAATGAATTGATGAGTCTCATGTATTGAGTTGGATCAATGGGAGGGAATCAGTTGCAATCGTAGGGTTAAAGGATCGTATCGTAAGTGTCATGACAAGTTTCACAACCAAAAGACATGTATTATACAATAGTTTCAAGATATATTTTCTTTGACAAATGATAATCCTCAATTTTGATATTTACACTTTTATTCCTAAGAAAAAAAAAAACTTGTCCAAGTCTTTAATCTTGAAGTAACTGCCAAGCTTAAACCTGGTGAAATTGATTTTGACAAGATCATTGCCTCATAAAATCAATTCATCTACATATATGAGAAAAATGGTGAATTTGTTGTTGGATATATTGGTGAATAATAAATGATTAGAAGTTTATTGCTTGTTTTTTAGGTGGATGAGTAAGGTGGAAAATATTAAAAACCATTGGTGGCTAGTTTGATTGAGGCCATATAAATACTTTTGAATTTCACAAATGTGTCCAAGAAATGAGGATATCATACCCGGTGGCAGGTGTTTGTACATTTCTTCATGAAAATTATTGTAAAACCCTTTTAACCCCACATATAATTTATGAATAAATAGTTAGAATCATCACACAAGGGTGTCACACTTCATAATAAAACATCATAAAATGCAATTCTGCTCTGTAACACGGGTTATAACAAAAGTAAGGACTATTCATAAACATCCATATTCATGTTATTTATTCAACTTCATAAATTGATCAAAACACCGTAGTAGAATTATCATCAAGTAACAGTTATCGACTTCAAAACTCATGACATAAAGTCTCATCAAAGAGTTGAAACCAAATTAGTTCAACAATCAAAATCATTACAAGTACTTCAACATAAAAAAAAAACATGTAAATTATTCAATAAGTGTTTTCAATCCGGTTTTACATGTCAGAGTGAGACACCTCTATAATAACGGAAACTACTAATTTACTCCAAGAACTATCTTCCTTACGTCAGTACTAACTCCTGAGTACCTGCGCCTTACCCATGTGAAGGCAATATTCAAACAGAAAGGGTGAGTATTCATAATTAATTATAAAAGTATAAGAGAAAGGTAAATTGCAGAATATTATGGTATACTACTTCAAAATATGTATAAAACATGTATTCACTCATTCCCCTATCATGATTAGCTTACACGTCATACTCATCAAAAGAAGTCGTACATTTTCATAAAGTCAAACACATGTATTATCACATCATATATCATCAACAAACTCATGCAATGTCACCTAGAATGTTAATGCAACAACAACAACGATATAATATATATGGTACCAATTATAAACACATGGTTCATTACCCTCCATGATCTTCGCTATAGGATCAATTCCCTCTTGGAACCGGAGTGAAGCAACTAGGAAAATAATAAACAATTAAGTCACCATCGAATGTTATTTATCCCAAAGAACAGAAAGAAAAACATCGAGTAAACATGAGAAAGGAAATCATCAAGGTCTCGTGACCAACAGAAAGGGTATGGGAGTCGATTACGCGAGGGGAAAGTATTAGCACTCTTCACATCCGTTGTACTCAACGAGATCCACTCTTGTTATTCTAATCAAAGGGTGTGTTTATCTAAAGCTTACAAGCTAAGGGAATGCATGAAAATGAATTGTTAACAAACAAAAAGAAAGTTATAAATTATTGCACTCGCGTCAATTTTACAACCTCATGCCTGCATATCTCGAAAGAATCAGAGCATCGTAGTTCTTGTAAAAAATGTTGGTTTGTTTGTATTTTTTATGAACGGTGTTAATTTCGCATTCTACTGTCGCTCGATCTTTAGAGACTCACGCAATTGTCGTAGAAAGAAATCAAGACGTTCTTAAGTGAAGAGGTTTTTTAAAGAAAATACCTGAAGGCAAAAATGTTTGAATTAGTTGAGTGTTTTGTTGGGATAGTAGAAAATGACTCTCAATGCAGGGGAACATACTATTTCTCCACTTATTTGCAAAAGAGTTAAGTGATTTGAACCACATTAAAGACTATGACTGAAAGGAAAACAAAGTTAAAAATGCACATCCTCATACTCCTTCCAATACTTAAGGTTCGTGACACATGATCCTCATCTTTATTATTAAGTGTTTTGAGATTTAAGAAGAAAAATAAGTTTAGTTTTAAAATGAAATGCAAAAAGAAAAGGAAAAGTCTAAAGAAGACTAAAGGTCTTAGTATTGTCATGCAATATGGTCGTAAGGTTAGGATATCAAAGAAAAAGTTATCTGATCTTAGCATGCAAATGGACCTAAGGTTAAAGATTAAGAGATTTCTACCTAATATTGGCATTCTTAGTTTAAAACTTAGGGTCTATTTAATTCACATCTTAGAGAAGGTGGAATTAAACTCCTAAGAAAACATGTTAAACACTCAAGCATACAATAAAAGTAAACATTAAGCAACTATGATCGACGACTACAAGATAAGTTTCAAATAAATGAAAAGAAATCAAACCATTTAACTAAAAGAAATTAACTAAACAATATTTAAAAAAATGAAATGTTAACTAATAAATTTAATTATTCACAAAGTTTCCTAAACTGATTTTAAAACGAAGAAAATTATGTTGTTCAGAAAAAGTATATTATTAACTAATTGAAAAAAATTAGACTAAGTAAAAAAAAACTAAGAAAATTATTTAAACTAAAATAAATGGTGGAAACAGATAATAGGGGGGTGAGGAAATAATAATTCGAAATGGGCTTAAAATTTAAAATAGCAGAGCAGGCCCAAGATTTATGAACAAAAACAGATTGAAAAATATACTTTGTACATAAAAAAAAATTAAATTTTGCACTCTTACACATGTTTTTCGGAACACTTAAAGAAAGTGTTTCGGTATGAAAATTAAAAAAAAAAAAAAACGTTTTCGCTACTTTTAGCCACGGTTTTAAATCGTCGCTAAAACTCATTTAATAAATTTTATGTGTAATTTTTTTAAACCGTTGCTAAAACTCCTTTAACAATTTTAAAACCGGAACACTTTCAAAAAGTGTGCTGGTATGTGTTTACTATGGAAAATCGTAAACAACCGTTGGTCCTCCCAAAGTCCTAAAACTAAGGATCACTCGCAAGATCGACCAGTTGATCTTAAGACATGTGCTAAGATTTGTGAAATTGTACTGATTCTGTCGAAATCCTTGCCTAAGACACGGTTTCATAAGACTAAGGGAATAAGTACAACGGTTTTCCACACAATAATTCAGGTTCGACCGACAGGTAACTCGTGACTGACGGAGAAAAAAAAACCTAAATAACTTGACAAATTTGAGTGTTCACTATATTTTGACCTACTATGGTGACTCGTGACCGACAGAAGGCAGTGAATTCAGGTCTGTTCTAAACGGAATAAGGGTCGAACGACTCTTTTGTTAACTCGAAACTTGTAACAAAAAGAGCATCAACATACACGAAAACACAAAGTGATTGCTGAAAAGTAAATAGAATGCTGGTAAAAGTTTCAAAGAAAACGACTGAAACGTAAATATTTTGCATTGAAATAAAGGTGTGATTTACGTACATCAAATACTTTCGCAACCATTTATTCCTAGCGCTCGGAATTGGGCAGAGTTTTGGCAAGTACTTTTAGTATACAAGTGAACACCCTAATTTTACATTGAGATTACTTATTTATAATGCTTACAAAGTAACTGCCTAAAAACAATCTACGGCTGATATTCAAAACTTGAAGAAACCGCTTCACATGATTTTGCCACCTGTTTGGCGCTTAAACAACACGAAGCTTTTGATAACTGCCCACGATCTCAAACTTTGAATCTTTCCCGCTTTTGGCTTCTAAAAATAAATTGCTCCAAACTTTGACGTTTTCCTTCATCGAGAGCAAAATAATGAAATTTCTCTGAGTCTAGAATCCTCCATAATCGACTGGGCTCAGCTTCGACTACTTCCTTCGTTATTCAACATTTGGTCGAATTGACCAATTTCTACGTTTTATCCCTCTGATCGACGTACCTCTTTTTCGATATCCTTGTCTTAACATTTTTCTTGGTCATAATTTTTAATCTTCTGAAGAACCCTTATCTTTAAGGATCGACCCTTAGCTCACAAGGACATCTGCATTTAATATGTACCTTTGAATACCTTAAGAAATTTCAGGGTAACAGTATGATATTTATAAAAAAACAGTTTTAACTACGTTTTTGAACCGTTGCTAAAACTCTTTAAGGAATTTTTTTTAATCGAAATACTTTTAAAAAGTGTTTCGGTGTCATAATAATACACTCAACCGGAACACTTTCAAAAAGTATTCCAATTGGTAACTTTTTTTATAAACAGTTTTATCTACGGTTTTAAACCGTTGATAAAACTCCTTTAGAAGTTTTGAAACCGGAACACTTTTAAAAGTGTTCCGGTTTACATAATTCCTTAAAGAGTTATAGTAACGATTCAAAACCGTAGCCAAAACTATTTTTAAAAAAAAACCATATCAGAAGACTTTTTGAAAGTGTTTCGATTTTAGAATTGTTAAAAGAGTTTTAGCAATGGTTTAAAACCGTAGCTAAAACTGATTTTTTTTTTTAATTACTCATAAAAATTATTAAATGAGTTTTAGCAACGGTTTATAACCGTGGCTAAAAGTAGCATTTTTTTTTTAATTATCATACCAGAACACTTTATTTAAGTGTTTTGGAAAGCATGTATAGGGGTGCAAAATTTAATTTTTTGATGAATAATAAAAAATAAAATGGTTATAATTAAAGGGTAAAAGTGACGCTTTTTTAAAATTGTAGGGATACAAGTCCAATTATAGGGGTACAAAGTATATTTTTCAAACAAATTATATAATAAAGATAAAAATAAAGGTGTTGGGACTGAAGCAATGGGAATTGATCGGGCTTAGTGTGTTTGGATGGAAACTGGGTTGGGTTAAAGCAATGCGTCATGTGTATCAATGTAATTCAGACTTGGGTTCTGGTGGTGTGAAAGACCTTAGGCCCAAACCGAAAACAATGTAAAATTATAAATAAATAAAACCTAAGACTCTAGGTGGCCGCTCAGCCTTCTTTTCTATTCACACTAAAAAAACATATTATTCGCTTACGTTTTCCTCATCACTTTTCTCACTCTATGAAAACTCCCCATGTTCATCTCTCTCTTTTTGCTCATGTGGTTTACTTCTCACCCCAACCAACAACATCATCTTAATATGTTTCTTTCGTTCTACTTACTTCACTTGGAAAAACACCTCTCTCTCTATCTCGGTTCTCACAATGATACGACAATAACAACAAGTGTTTCACGCTCGGTTTTCTCACAGATTCAAATATCAGAACAATAACAACACTTGAAATCTCGCGGTCTTGTTTCTATGCTCAAGTTTCAAACAACAAGCAACAAAAAAACCGACCTCTGTTTCTATCTAATTCCAACGTCTAACAACAACAATCACATAATAATCTATTCAGAAAAGCAAACATGGAAGTGTTGTTAGAACACTATATTGTATTGTGCAAGAATATGCGCAGTAGTATTGAGGCAAGGGTTGGCAGAGAAAGGCAGAGAGAAAGTATATTCTTATTATATTTTAACAACTTCTTTATTTACATCTTTTTAGCTATTTATAAGTAACACATATATTAGTCACACAATATCCAACTAGGACAACTAACTAATAGTATTATAGCAATTTGAGAAAATTACTTTTTATGAATTACAACTCAACACTTCCCCTTAATTCATAACTGTTTAGCACTTATAACACCAAGTTTGTTTCTTAAAAACTCAAATCTGTCCAGTTTTAGAGCCTTTGTGAAACCATCTGCTAGATGCACTTCAGTTGGGCAATACTGCACTTCAATCATCCCATTGCTTACTTATTCTCTAATGAAATGGAATCTTGTATCAATGTGTTTGCTCCTGCCATGTGATATTGGATTCTTTGTAAGAATAATAGTTAAGTTGTTGTAAATTTTGAGTATGATAGGTTTCATCACTTCACACCTTAACTCCTTTATAACTGAGTTCAACCACATTGCTTGACAAGTTGCAAATGTCCCTGCAATATATTCTTCCCCATAGGATGAAAGTGCAGTCACTTGTTGCTTCTTGGTACACCATGACATGCTTGCCTCATTGAACTTGAAGACATAGCCAGAAGTGCTCCTTCTATCTATAATATCTCCACACCAGTCACTATCAGAGTACCCAATTAATTCATTCTTTCACCTTTGCTTCCACTTGGAAATAGCAAGCCAAACTCCTTTGTGCATTTTATGTACCTAAGTATCCTTTTAGCAGCTATCAAGTGAGTTTTTCTTGGGCCCTGCATGAATTTACTAATCACATTGACTTAGTAGCATATATCGGGTCTACTATTTAAGTAATATTCTTTTTAAGAGGACAATGTAAACAACCTCATATCCAAATAATATTCATTTTAAGAGGACACATGCAAACAACTTTCATAATTCATATAACATTATGTTTTATTTGCCAAAATATTGTTTTTATTAATGTTTGAATAAGAGAACAAAAAGGAAGGAGGGAGAGAGAGAGAGAGAGAGAGAGAGAGAGAGAGTTTTAATATAATGTATATGGAAAGGAAAATGCTTGATAGTAAGAAAACATAAAAACAAGAAATGCAAGAATAAATCTTCATCGTTAGTATCATCACCACCCCGTGATCCATATTAAAAAGGAAACTAAAATTAAAATCAATTTTAAATTTACCTATAAAATAATGACATGTGTGCATTCTTGCATTTCTTCTTCAAATTGATTCGCACTAAATAGCATTACTCATATGAAAACAACCTCATAAAGACATACACATGAAAAAGCATACAGACTACCACGAGTAGGAATGGACTTAGCTGAACTCGACCAATTAAATCTAATGAAGAATTTTGTTTGTTAGAAAAGCTTAATTAATTATTTTGAGCATTCAATCAGGCACTAAGTGTCCGGTTGCCTATTTATAATGTATATGCACATCAAAATATAGATGTTTATTTTTATTTAATTTTGATTTTACTTTATAATATTTGGTTAATATATTTATGACGTGCACTCTCATGTCAAACTGTCTTTTTTAATATGGACACACAAAATATTATAAAATAACACTTAGAATCAAAGTTAAATAAAAAATACTCATCATCAACATAGCATACAACTATTTGAACATACAACATCATTAACAACATAATAAACTTCAACATAGAGATTGCACTCGAACCACCGTCATACAGCACGAGGCACACAAAAAACATCATAGATTCCACAATAGTGTTGCAATAATTTTACAACATACATAAACAACAACATCAACAATTAATCACCATAACAGTAATGTCAAGTTTCCTCATCATAACAAATTCTCATGCTACAACACTAGCATAACAGTACAATAATTCATTAGTAGAGCATATACACAATTGACTTCCCAAATATATTAGAAATATAAATATTAGGCAAACAATTCTCTTATTTATACCATTTTATGTTCTGCTATTAGTTTTCCAACGCTTCAAACGATTCGTCATTTGGATATACAGTTAAAAAGTTATGATCGAAATCATATGGAAAAATAACATTTTAAGGCAAAATCTTAGTGCATATGTTGGCGCATGTGAATTTCAAGTCGGCACGTGTATTTTTGTATTTAAGCCTGTAGTGTTTTTCTTACATGTGACAGTGCATAAGTATTCCAGGTCGGCGCATACGACCAAATTTGAAGAAAAAAACTATTTTCTAAAGTATATGTGTCGGCCCATAAAACGTATAAGTCGACACAGGTTTATCATGATAAAACCTATGCTACAAAATTATATCATCACAGACCCAATTTTATGCTATTTTGACATTCTAGAAATCACTTATTATGTTGTAGACTCATGGGTTAACATCATAACATAACAATAACATTAATTCATCAATTCATCATCATCAACATATAAATTCATCATCTCATAGAATCAAGGATTGCAACACAACAGTTCATCATCATAGGCATAAATCATCAAAGATCAACATAAAAAGTTCATCATTTATAATCATCAAATCATCAATTATTGTTGATCACAAAGTAAAAATCAGATCTGTAAGATTCTGATTTATTAGTATGTAATAATTAGAATTACAATCTTGATTTTATTTCCTGTTTTAGGATAAGATAGCATTTATAGGGAATCAATATTTGATTGTACAAAATTAAATTCTCTATCTTATATATACTACTTATGTAATCAGTTTTAAACATCAAGTGAATAAAACAATCACTTTTCTGCATGGTATCAGAGCTCGATCTGAACCTTCCCTAATCTCTTTCATCGACCCGGTCATGGAAGAAAAGAAAAGAGAAAGCACACCCACAACTGGCAAAATAAATTCCAGCTCAATCGATGGGGCTGCACTTCTCCAACAAACTATCCTTACTACAGGAAAAAGTGGTACAGTTACAGTCGCACAATAAGGTAACTTTTTACATGCTTTACACACTACCAGAGCAAAAACAAAATCATGGATCATAGATTCAGGAGCCTCAAATCACATGTCGGGAGATATAACAGTATTTAACAAGTATTCTGCCTGTCATGATAACTCCACTATTCAGATTGTTGCTGGAACCTTGTCAAAGGTGACTAGTACAGGTTCAATTATTATTTCAAAAGATATTACTTTGGATTGTGTACTGTATGTGCCTAAACTTGATTGCAATTTGTTGTCTATTAGCAAATTGACCAAAGATATGAGACGTGTCACTAAATTTCTTCCTAATACTTGTGTGTTTCAGATCTTGGAGTCCGGGAAGACAATTGGCAAGGCTAAAGAGTGTGGTGGACTCTACTATTTGCAAGTTGGAAGTTTCTCCGCTGAACTCAAAGTTAATTCTTGTGCAATAGTTTCTCCAAGTAATGTAGTTTCTCCAAATAATGAAGAGTATATAATGTTGTCGCACTATCAATTAGGCCACCCAAATTTCACGTATCTACACAAAATGTTCCCCTCACTCTTCAATAGAAACAAAAAAAAATCCAATGTGAAGTGTGTCAGTTATCAAAGCATACCCGAAGCACATACTCACCTAAACCATATAAACCTTCTCAGCCTTTCTCCTTAATTCATAGTGATGCATGGGGGCCTTCTCGGGTCAACAACATGACCAATGCTAAATGTTTAATTACGTCCATTGATGATCATACAAGAGTCACGTGGGTATTTCTTATGAAAGAGAAATCAGAGGTTGGAAAATTATTTGAGTTCTTCCACACCATGGTGCAAACGCAATTCCAAACAAAAATTAAGGTGCTAAGAACTGACAATGGTCGTGAATATTTTAATTCGTTTCTAGAGTCTTACCTTAAAACACATGGAATTGCACACCAGAGTTCATGTGTAGATACCCCCCCAACAAAATGGGGTCGCAGAAAGGAAAAATAGACACATATTGGAAGTAACAAGATCTCTCATGCTAGCCACTAATGTACCGAAACACTTTTGGGGAGAGGTTGTCCTTTCAGCCACCTATATCATAAATAGGATGCCTTCCCGTATCCTAAACTTCAACACACCTTATTCCACTTTCCAAACCTTTTTCCCACACAACAAAATTATCAACTCAATCCCATTTAAAATATTTGGGTGTTCAGCCTTTGTTCACAATCTCAACCCTCATCGCAGCAAACTTGACCCAAAATCTATCAAATGTATTTTTCTTGGCTAATCACCTCACCAAAAAGGATATAAGTGTTAGTCTCCTACAACAAGAAAATTTTACCACACTATGGATGTGACCTTCTTTGAAAATCAACCATATTACTCCAAAGTTGGAATTCAGGGGGAGAACACCTTATTCATGAACAGAACAACAGAATTCCAATTTTTAGATTTTGAGATGGTGGAACCTGCCTTTGAAATACCACCAATAGAACCGCTAAATTCTAAACCGGCAGAACCCAAAAATTCTGCAATAGAAGAACCAACAAATTCTGCACCAACAGAACCGGTAAATTCTGCATCAGCTGAACAGCCATAAAATTCTGCACCACTTGAACCAGAAAATTTCACACTAGTTGAACCACAAAATCCCACAAAACCATCTCAACCTGTCCGTGAAATTGCTCATGTTAATACTATTGCAGAAGAAGCTAGATGGAAAGTTTACACTAGGAGGAAGAAAAATGAACAAATAGTAAAGTCAAACACTACTTCGGTGCAAAGCCATGAATCTGACCGTACTCTAGAAAATGGAACCTCCTCAGGTAAAGTTGCTCCTAACTTTGAACTTGTTCATACGAGTTTAAATAACAATGATATTGTTCATATTGCATTAAAAAATGGAAGAGAAATTGCACTCAACATCCCATTGAAAGATTTGTGTCATATGGAAAATTATCCCAAAAGTACAAGGCATTTGTAGCACCGATTGACAACACAAATATTCCAAAAAATATTCAAGAAGCACTTCAACAGCCTGAGTGGGCAGCAGCTGTAACAAAAGAGGTTAAAGCACTGATTAAAAATAAAATTTTGGAAATTACCGCTCTACCTGAAGAGAAGAAACAAGTTGGATGTAAGTGGATATTCTCAATCAAACACAATGTTGATGGGAGCATAAATAGATACAAGGCTCGATTGGTGGCAAAGGGTTTCACCCAATCATATGGCATAGTGTTATACCCCAAAATTTGCCCTCCTACTTCTCAAGACAATTCACATCTCCATACTTAAGGATTTCACAAGAGTGGACCAAACAAACTCTCTTCTATGCAATCAATCCAAACTAGGATTTTGCTCCTCTCAAGTCAAAATGTATTTCCAATGCTTCAAGTGGTTATCATACCTCATCATATGCCTCAAGGGATCACCATTTCAAGTTTCAAGTCTTACAAGTTCAAATTGCTCATCTAATTGCTTAGATAGCTGAAAATCAGCTGCGTTGGACAAAAAGTCAATTGTGGTCAACATACTGTTAGTGTTTTTAGTTGGCATTAA
The DNA here is from genome assembly GCA_021764765.1 of Vicia sativa. Taxonomy (NCBI): domain Eukaryota; kingdom Viridiplantae; phylum Streptophyta; class Magnoliopsida; order Fabales; family Fabaceae; genus Vicia; species Vicia sativa. Next base: position 284,033,844 of record CM038793.1, on the reverse strand, counting down.
TTTTGGTAAAACTAGGCTATAGCAATGTCTTGATAAATGTCATGACATTCAGAGATTGAAGATTGATCGCGACTTTATCGTCTATTAATCAGCAGACTGCAAGTGCACAGTCCTATCGCGTAGTTTTAAAAGATATCGAACCCACAGAGACTATAAATCGAACTATTGTTATCCTAAGTTACTGACATACTAAAGGAATAATTCTTTAAGGTTTTTGGTTAAGGAAAATATAATAAATAAATAGATATTAGTATGTAATTGTCTAACCTAAGGGATCGAATTTCCACCGCTTGTTACTTAAGTTGATAGAAATCTTATTTCAAAGAACAATACTCATCTAAAGATCCTCTCTCAAACTTTCGCTCTATTGAATCGGATCATGTAATTAAATCCTAACGTATGCTCTCGCTATCCCTGAATATAAAAACACTTTTGAAAATAAATAAAGTTTAATCTCTTTTAAAAGCTGTCAGATCTTTAAAATTAATACCTAGTATCCACTATCGGTTCTAAACCTCAAACTGTCGCCTGTTGGTTTCTAACCTTAGCCCATTTATTAACCTCAAACTTTCGCCTGTTGGTTTCTAAACCTTTTAATAAATTAAATTAGATATCTAAGTCAGAAAGAATATTTTTAACAACGTAACATTATGCCAGTTTATTTTAGATTCCTTTGGATCGATTAATTTACATACCAATATCAAAACGATTTAGCCAGACATATTAATTAACTCAGACATGCATAAATAATATGGTTTAATATATTTAAACATTTCCACAATTAAATAAATACTATCAGGCAACAATAAATAAAATAAAATAAAATAAATAAATAAAACCTGAAATTAAGAATGCTGGAAATAATCCTGTTCTTGACTTCTTGAATTGAAAGGAAAAATAAAATACAACAAGGAATAAAAAGCACTGGATCTAACGTAAGGTTAGATCAGTGAAAACTGAAATAAAATAAATTCAAAGTACAAAACTGGAATAAAATTGCGAAATAAGAAATAGCGGTTGTTCGGTAAAAATGCCGACCCTGATTCTGAAACTGGAACTCCTATTTATAGATGCATTTGGTAACTTCCCATTCCTGAAATCTCGCATGCACAATGTGATCGTGGAGAGAAAATGGTGCCTTAAAAGTAGGAGGCGGACGTCCCAAAACCTAACTGCCAAGTTGAGACGTGCGTCTCAAAACGTGGGAAAGTGGTGGGCCCCACTTTGCTAAGGAGGCGGGCGCCTCCAAGGGAAGTGGGAGGTTGAGGCGGCCGTCTCGGCCCACGTGGCAGGTGCGTGCTTGCTGGACTGCTAGGGACGCTTTGCTGGGCTTGGGCTTAGTCTTGGGCCTTTGCTCTAATTGTTTTCTTCTTCTTAACACCTCATTTTTTGTGTATCACCCCTTTTGCTTCATTTCTTTGACTTTTTAATACTATTTTTCCTTGATTTTACTTCTTTGCTCGATTTCTCTTTATTTAATGCAAATACCTGAAACATAGAAAATACCAACGTAATATAGAAATAAAGTGAAATAATTGAATAAAAATATTAACATTATTTATGAAAAATACATCAAATATGTTATATAAAATCGTGTTATCAAAGATAAATCCTCCTTGCTAAGGATGTTAAAGAACAGCTCAGAACTGGAAGCTAAAGCTGTGCTAGAAATTCTGCAGAAAACAGTCTGATGTCATAACAGATGTTATGACATTCAGTGTGATATTCTGTTCTGCAGAATCTGTTTTTCCTGAGACTTTTCAGGAAGTTTGTTGAGCTGCTAAATATTGTTTTTCTGTTATTAGAAAGCATGCTCACGTGGCTGCTAGGTTAATCTTAATTAAACCTAAATTGGTTGTTGAAAAGACCATGTTTTTAGGATTAAATTAAGTGAACCCTAGCTATCTTTATGGAAGCCCAAAACTGAAGTTTCAGGACTGCTTCTATAAAAGGAATTCAACCCTTACATTGCTGCTGCGCCTCTGAGATTTATTGAAAATTTAGCAGCTTGTTAATTGTGTAATTCTAGTTTCTCTTGTGAGCCAAGCAACTATCAATTGATAAGTGTATTGGACTAGGATTTGTTTGTAAGGGTAGTTTATCACTCAAAGCTTTGAAGCACGAGTGTTTGTCTCTTGATTGAAAGCTTTGAAGCAAGATCAAGATAGTTTATTGAAGTGTGTCTTCACAATTCAATTATTCAATAGGTTGATATCACTGCTGTGATTGAGGGGGAGTGAGTAGGAACTCAGATCTAAGTAGGACTTAGGTTGAAGTTGCATTGGGTAGGTTTTAAGTGAAGGAGATAAACTGGTTGGTTTATTCCTGAATTAATTCTACTAATAGTGAATTTCCTCCCTGGCTTGGTAGCCCCCAGATGTAGGTGTAGTTAGACACTGAACTGGGTAAACAACTTACTGTGTTCTTTACTGCTGTTTATATTTATTGTGTGAATTGTTAACAGCGTGTCAGATACTGTGTCATAACATTCTTTGTGACATCACGTATCTGCTGCCAGGAATTTCACATACGTTGGCCAAAAAATTACTTTATAAAAGCCATTTTACATGGGTTTATCGTGATAGAACCTATATTATGAAATTATATCATCACAAACCCAATTTTCTTCTATTTTAACATTCTAAAAATCACTTATCATGTTGTAGACTCATGGATTAACAACACAACATGACAATAACATTAACATTAATTAATCAATTATCATCAATTCAGCATCATCAACACATAAATTCATCATATCTTGGAATCAAGGATTGCAACATAACATTTCATCATCATATGCATAAATCATCAAAGATTAGCACACAATAATTCATCATTTATCATCATCAAATCATCAATTATCATCATCATTTCATCAAGATTTACAACATACCAATTCATCATCATCAACACATCATGATATTCATCATCAATTTATCCCATATAACAAAACCTATGTCTACCCTTCCTTTATATAATCTATTACTAACCATGATTAACCCTCTTACATCGAATTCCTAGCAGTTTTGATCTCTTGGAACTCTAAGGAATGGATATCTTCTTCTTTTCTCTCTGTGCCTAGCCGTTTCTTTCAATTTATCCCAATTTTCATGATCATCAATAATGAATCTTTGATCCCTTATTTCTCCTCTTCTGGTGGTGTGAGAGGCCTTAGGCCCAAGCCGAAAACAATGTAAACTTTAAAAAAAACCTAAGACTCTAAGAGTGGCCGTTCAACCTTTTTTCCATTCACACTAAAAAAACCATGTTCTTCGCTTACGATTTCCTCATCACTTTTCTCGCTCTGTGAAAACTCCCCATGCTCATCTTTCTCTTTCTGCTTATGTGGTTTGCTTCTCACCCCAACCAACAACATCAACTTAATCTATCTTTTTTGTTCTACTTACTTCACCTGGAAAAAGACCTCTCTCTCTGTTCTCAAATCTCACATTGATATGACAACAACAAAAAGTGTTTCACACTCGCTTTTTTCACAAATTCAAATATCAGAACAACAACAACACTTGAAATCTCGCGGTTTTGTTTCTATGACCAAGGTTCAAACAACAAGCAACAACAAAACCATCCTTTATTTCTATCTAACTCCAAACATCTAACAACAACAATCACATAATAATCTACTCAAAAAAACAAACATGGAATTGCAAGAATGGTAGAAAAAACCTATTAGAGTCTCTCCGATGAAATTTTGAATAAGGTAAGTATAAGAAATCTCTTGTAAATAGTTCAAATTTTTTATCGGAGAATTTGCTGCGCAGGTTTGTTTTGTGAATTCCTCTTTTGGAATTGCTGGTTGCTTGGGGGAAGCATCTGAATTTTCACTTTGATAGCACTTTGATTCTTCTTTTCTTCTTATTTTCTTCTTATTTTCTTCCCCTTTTCTAGTTTGTGGAGCTTCATTAAATAATGCAAGTTTGGATGGAATTTGAGGGGGGATTTTATCAATTGAGAGGGAATTTTTCAGTTTGAGAGGGACATTATGCATAATTTGTGTCTTCTCGTGAGGTACAAATCTGATCGTTAATGAATTTGAATGAAAGGTTGGGATGAGCCGGAGAATTTGGTCTGCTTTTGAGTTTGTAATAAAACATGAAAAGTGTGAGTGTTGTCACAGTGAAATGGTGATTTTTCAATTTTGAATTTGTTGGAATTTTGGATGAAAATTGGTGTATGAAGTTGTATGTGTTAGGGGCAATTCCGAGGAGGGAACATTTACTTGGGAGATACCTTTGTGAGAGGCACACCACATATCCACCTAAAACCATAAGGTGATAGGTGTGTGAGTTCTCTCACTTATATAGTGTTCAATCTTCCCTTTTCAAATCATTGTGGCAAACCGTGTGAGTTTCTTTGGTGGGTGTGGGTCCATCTTGAAATTTGCATCTGTTTCTATTTGATCATTGAAGAAAACTTGTAGATAACACCATTTGTGATACAGTGCAAAAAGAATTGTCTCAAAATATTGAAAATTGAGGATTTATGATCCTTGAAATTTGGGCAACAATTACTTGAAATTAGGTCAAATTCACAAAGTGACCTCTAAAGTATTCAAACTTTTGATGATCTTCTACATATAATCATCTCTTGACTTGAAAAGAGAAGTTGGACAGAATGTCAAGGAGATTCATATGTCCAAAGAATCACTAAAAAATGTTGAATAATGAAGAAGTAATGAACTTTTGAACTTGAACTCACAAATGTTGACTTTGAGAGCAAACTACTTTAAATCAACTGCATAGCTATATCTTTTCTAGCAATCCAAGGCATATTTATGCACATAGGAGAATAGAATGATGATAGATGGATTGATCTCTGATTGTATATGCCTTAAGAATCATGTTGAGCACACTTTGATTCAGAAACCCTAATTTCACACTTCATTACTTGCAGAAGAATCTGAGAAATCATACTTTATTTAATATACACCTTAAAAACAATTGTGAATCCCTGCTTGAATCATCACTAATTCTTTTGAACCATGGTTCTTTATCAATTGAAATGCATGATATGCAAATGTCCTAATAAAAATATGCAAATGAATATGAATTCTAATCCAGATAAAAGAGAAGATAGAAGGGCAAACTTTGGGGTGCCACACGGAGTACACCAAAGATTGATATTATCACTATAGTAACGCTTTGCTAAATCCGCAGACAAGGATCTAGCTACTAGTACCCAATTCACATAATGGAATTGAGGCTTATAACAAGCGGACCATTGTCTAAAAACACCATGAATGCATGATTCACAGCATGCAACAACATCATCACATACATTTATATTCGACCATGGCTAGTGAAGTATCCTCAAAAACATACTCATCATCAACATATCATACAACTATTTGAACATACAACACCATTAACAACATAATAAACTTCAACATATAGACTGCACTCGGACCACCGTCATACGGCACGAGGCATACAGAAAAACATAAAAAATTCCACAACATTGTTGCAATAATTTTACAACATACATGAACAACAACATCAACAAATAATCACCATAACAGTAATTTCAAGTTTCATCATCATAACAAATTATCATGGTACAACACTAGCATAACAGTATAATAATTCATTAATAGAGCATATACACAATTGACTTCCCAAATATATTAGAAATATAAATATTAGGCAAACAGTTCTCTTATTTATACCATGTTATAGTTCTGTTTATTAGTTTTCCAACACTCCAAACGATTCGTCATTTGGATATATGTTAAAAAGTTATGATCGAAATCATATGGAAAAACTACATTTTTAGGCAAAATTTGAGTGCATGTGTCATCGCATGTGAGTTTCAAGTTGGCACATGTATTGTTGTATTTAAGCCTATAGTGTTTGTCTTGCATGTGATAGTGCATAAGTATTTCAGGTCGGTGCATACGACCAAATTTAAAAAAACATTTCCTAAAGTCTATGTGTCGGCCCATAAAATGTATAGGTCGACATATACTGTTATGTTGCTAAAAAAATCACTTTTTAAAAGATTTTTTACGCTAGTTTATCATGATAGAACCAATGCTACAAAATTATATCATCACAGACCCGATTTTCTATTATTTTAACATTCTAAAAATCACTTATTATATTGTAGACTTAGGATTAACAACATAACATAACAATAACATCAATTCATCATCATCAACACATAAATTCATCATCATCAACACATAAATTCATCATCTCATGGAATCAAGGATTGCAACACAACCGTTCATCATCATAGGCATAAATCATCAAAGATCAACATAAAAAAATTCATCATTTATCATCATCAATTATCATCATCAGTTCATCAAGATTTACAACACAATAATTCATCATCATCAACACATCATGTTATTCATCATCAATTCATCACATATAATAAAACCTATGCCTACTCGTCCTTTATATAATATATAATTAAACATGAGTAACCCCACTTACCTCGAATTCCTAGCAGTTTTGATATCTTGGAACTCCAAGGAATGGATCTCTTCTTCTTTTCTCTCTATGCCCTAGCCTCTTCTTTCAATTTCTCCCAATTTTCATGATGAGCAAGAATGAATCTCTGATCCCTTAATTTCCATTTTTCTACTAATTATTCTTCTTCCTAATTAGCCTTTTACCATCATACCTTAACTTAATCACCTACACTTACCCTTATACCCTTATCCTCTTATTATTCTACTTTAATTATTATTATTCGTCTAAACAATATAAACTATAATTATTAAATCTAAATAATTCTAGTTAACACATACATCTTACTACTAACCCCACAACATATCATCACACATCACATGACATTCACAATAAATCTCAAATAATCATTAAAATAAAGAATTCTAGATTTTGGGGTGTCACAATTCTCCCTCACTTAAATAATTTTCATCCCCAAAAATTACCCGAGGAAAGCATAGTCGGGTACGACTCTCTCATCTGATCCTCATGCTTTCAAGTCAAACTCCCACCAGCTGGTCCACCATCACCAAGGAAATTTCTTTACCCTGCAACTGCTTCATTTCCCAACCTTATATCAGTACGGGTGACACTATAATTGTCAAGCTATCTCTCACTTGTACGTTATCCATTTGGATCACATGCGACGAATCTGAAATATATATCTCCTTAACTGAGATACATGAAACACGTCATGAAGATTAGAAAGTGGTAGAAGCAAAGCAATCTGATAGGCTGCTTCTCCTACCCTCGACATAATTTAATATGGACCAACAAAATGCGGAGTAAGCTTTTGAGACTTAAAAGCTCTACCAAGCCTAGTTACCGGAGCAACTCTAAAAAACATAGGGTATCCCACTTGGAATATAATTGCTTTTCTTCTATTATCATGATAACTCTTCTAACAAATATGCAAGGATTTCATATTTTCTTTAATCATCTTAATCTTTTCAGTCATCGCCTACACAATCTTATGTTCGAGCACTGCATTCTTGTAACACCCTTCTAAATTCCCCGCGAATAATAAAATAATTCAGAGTTAACATGCAATTAAAGGGCGTCACAATTAATTAAAAATATAAAATTCCAATACATATGTCATGCTTAACTGAGAAACATAATTTAATCAACACATGTTTAACACAGCGAAATTATTTATTCAAAACTTGGATAATTCAAACCAAATAAACACCAATCCCAAAAAGGTCAACGCCTTAATCCATCGGAATAATTATCCAACTAAAATAATTAAACAATCTAGAGTGTAATAGTAACTCTAAAGACAAACGTTTCTCAGTGTTACAAGACCAGAGCATGACACCGACACACGATAAAATAAATAGCATAGCTCTACGAGCCATCCTCATCCACGTCTAAGCCGCTAAAGCTTCGATCTGAAATCGTCAAAGTAAGGGTGAGACTACATCATAATTAACATGCATTATAAATTCATAAAATAAATAGAACTTCATAAGCTATTACTTCACCCTATTTAGCATAATAAATTTAATCCTTCATTCCACAAAACAATTGCCAAATTCATGCATTAACTCAACAACCAAATTATAACACTGGAAACCATCCTATCATGTTATAATTCACACAAAATGCAATGCGAAACTCTATGCATGTGGTACCAAAACGTGAACTAAGTCACACACTGATCCATAATCACCCGGATACAGTTACATTGATTCGTCCATAATCACCCGGACATGAATCCAGCCTCACCACCCATAATCACCCGGGAACGGTTATTGGCAATACTCACTAATTCCACACACTGGGAATTAGCTACCACCAGAATGTATATGCATGTACATCATAAAAGCATGCAACATTCAACACAGGTTATGATAACATCATACATCATAAACCATCATCAATCCAAAACATGATAACCATTATTTATCATGAACATCATCAAACAACATAAACATGCACAAGAAATTACTGCAACATCATCACCAAAACATGATAACCATCATTTATCACGAACACATCCAATCTCATAAACATGCACATCATCAACCAAAACATGATACAATCATTTATCATGAACACATCCAATCGCATAAACATGCAAGCAATTACTCATCAATTAAGAATGTTATCACCAACATAAGCATACAGCCATCGATATGCACATATACATCATCACAAAACAACATACCATTGCCTACCCATCAAGTGTACAAAATACGAATAACCACAAGTCGGAAAATCAATACTTTTCAAAATAAAATTAAGTTACTGTTATTTTCTTCATTTATAAAATAGAGTATTTAATTTAAGAAACAACGTCCAAAACGGCGACTAAAACGGACTTACGGTTTGAAAGTTATGAGTTTTTTAAGTTTCCAAAATTCTGTCAGACAGGGTGCAATCGATTTGCACCAGACTGCAAGTGATTGCACACAACTCCAGGGGCCAAAAATCATATTTTCGAAGCAGTGCAATCGATTTACACCAAACAGCAATTGATTGCTTGCTGTAGCAAAAGCCAAAATACTGCATTTAACAGCAAGAGTGGTTCCCGATCCAACCAATTTCGACCCCAAACATATGTATCATCAAAACAGTTCCAAAAACATGATTATAATGCAATCCTATCATGGTACAACAACATCTAACAACACCATAACATCAATTTGCATCAAAATCTCAAAATTCATAGATTTGGGGTTTAAAATCATAAACCTAGAAATCCTAAATTGGGATTCCTAATCTCTTACTCTATTCTACCATTCTCAAAACTCATAATACATTATAATTAGAGAAATTACCCCTTACCTTAGCCAATTTCTTGAATTCCTCAAGCTTTAGGTTTTCCTCTTTCTTTGCTTTTCTCACTTCTCGTACGATTCCTTTGTTTCTCCCAATTTGGTTTCCAATTCCTTTTTCTTTTTTATTATTCTATTATAATAATAATAACAAAATAATTAGAGGCTTTTACTCCTCACACCCCTCTCCTCTACTAATCACCACATAAGTCCAATTCTTTTTCTTTATTTATTTTCCAATAATTCTAATATTCCAATAATTTCCAAAAATCAAATTTGAATTAATTAAATAATTAAAATTCCAATTTAGTAATAATTGAAAATATGGGGTGTTACAATTCTCGCCCGACTCATACCAACACAATGAAATCCTACATCTCCTACCATATAATGCCTCATATAGTGTCATCCCAATACTAGAATGAAAATTATTATTATAATTAAATTCAACTAATGGAAAATAGTTGTCCCAATCACCTCCTTGTTCCAACACACAATCCCTCAACAAATCCTCTAAAGACTAGTTAGTCCTCTCTGTCTGACCGTCTGTCTATGGTTGATAAGTAGAACTCAACTTCAACTTAGTACCCAAGACAGTTTGCAAACTCTTCCAAAACCTCTATGTAAACCTCATATCTCTATCCGACACAATAATCAAAGCTATACCATGTAATATCACAATTTCTTTGATATACATCTTGTAAAATGGTGGGAGAACTAACTTGGTTGTTTTGTGTTTTAACGCAAATGTTGCGGTTAGCAAGAGTCACCACCGAATTTTCTTTTATCCAATAAGGAAAGGTGAAAATAATAGGAAATACCTTTGATAGATTTTGGGTTCGGGGGTAATTATGAAAAGGAAAGGTGTTAGCACCCTTTTCATTCGTAGTTATCTACGGGCTCTTAATTACTTAGCTCACTTTTTAAACTGGCTTTTGTGTGTGTGTAATTTGTTTGAAAACATTTTGACTTGAAATTTGTAATGATTCTTGTATCAGTCCTAAAGAATGTATACGAAGTGTTTTGAAAAATATTTGTTTGAAAATGTGAGGTGTAGAAAGTATTTGTTTTGAGCTAGCAATTGAGAGTAATCTACCCACTCAAAGGTCGTTCTTATTATTTTCCTTCTCCTTTAGGGATAGTTCTATCCATACCATTAGTTGGTAGGTAGTTCCTTCCATTGGATGTGAAGGGATAGGTGTAGGGTCATCGAATGGTCATTGAAGGCAACATTGTAAGGATACCTTAGCAATTTTGTAGGGACTATCATCATTTCTCGTAGGCAACAATCGAGGGGACAAATCATATATTCGTAGGTGTTATACCCCAAAATTTTCTCTCCTACTTCTCAAGGCAGTTCATATTCCCATACTCAAGGATTTCACAAGGGTTGACCAGTCAAACCCTCTCCTAAGCAACCAATCCAAACTAGGATTTTGCTCCTCTCAGGTCAAAATGTGTTTTCAATACTTCAAGTGGTTATCATACTCCACCATATGCTTCAAGGAATCACCATGTCAAGTTTTAAACCTTACAAGTCAAAGTTGCTCATCCAATGGCTCAGATAGTTAAGAATCAGCTGTATTGGACAAAAAGTCAATTGTGGTCAACATACAGTCAAACTTCAGAATTTTTGGTCAACATCAATATTTTGAAGTCATATTCATTATTTGATCAAGAATTGATCATGATTCATCAAGAAAAGTCAAGATCTGATCAAAAGTCAAAGTTTCCAAATTAGGACTTCTCTAGACAAAAGTCAACAGAACTTTGACCAAGCATAACTTTCACATACTTCATCAGAAATTTCTCCACCATGGCTCATTTTGAAGAGAATTCAATTCTCTACAACTTCATTTCTCACAAGCTTGGGCATAAAATGCTTCATTTGAAAGATATGGATCAAGACATTACAGGTCCTTCTAGAAAAGTCAACAAAAGTTATCTTTTTGCAAAGAAGTGTCCATGAGCATGGAAACTCCAATGAAGATGAAACAAAAAAGGTTGTTTAGAGGAAATCTTGAGCTTTCTAAAAATTCCAAGAACACCCAAAAGTGTTGAAAAATGAGCAAGATACAAATTGTGCAAGTTGAGCATTTTTGAGGAGGTGCATGAAGAAAAATACCTTGCAAAAGCCAAAAATTTCCAAATGGGCTTAAGATTTTATGATTTAAACTTGATCATAAGATTATCCATGACCATTATACAACATGCCACGCCCTCTACCTTATTTATTTATTTATTTATTTATTTATTTTTGAATTTAATAACTTAAATTCAAATTTAATTAAATAAAATGCAAAAATAAAAGATAAGGCAAGATTGGTTGGATATTTGCATGGCTTGGGATCCAAGATAGCTCATTACAAGCTGTCAATTTCGTGCAAGAAGGTTGAGGGAAGATTGATCAAATTTGGAAAGATTTTGTGAAATTTTTCAAATCAAATATTCTCCATTCAAGGAGAATATTTTCTCTTAATGCCTTGACCTAATTCTACTCATCTATAAATACCTAGCTTCCTTACAAGTTCAGGAGCTCTTTTAGACAACCCTTACACGTGCAGCCAGCCTCTCACAAACCCTAGAAATTTCTCAAATTTCTTACAAAGTTGGGAAAATCGTGTTTTGTCTTCCAGTCATTTTCAAGCAATTCCAAGCACTTAAACGTGTTCCTGAAGTATTGTAGGGTAGGTACATATCCAAAAACATGGCCATAACACGTTGAATCATGCCATACATATACTTCCGTTTGCATATTTTTCATGAATTTGCATTCTACTTTTTATTGTGTTTTAATCGAAACTAACAATTCTAATGTGTTCCTGAGGTTCATTAGAGCAGGTTAGATCAATCGTAGCAAGCTTTCCATGGCTTAATCGTGAAACACCATTTCTAGGGTTCATGACCTGTGCAACTTCGTATTTACTGTTAGAGTCCGTTTCAGGGAAAGAGAATGCCACCATTAGATTCGTAGCATCCTAATTAGTGGATCTGGGTTATTTTGGTTTGTATTTTCATGCGTTTTTTAGGTTTTGGTGTTTGAGCACGATCGGAGAAGATGATCGGAGCGTTGCTCCGATGCTTCTGATACAGAGGTTATCAACCCTTACCCATTTATGGGTTCAGAAGGATGAGTGGATGTATCATCGCCCCAGCGGTTCACCTTGCGCGCACTATGTCATTCTCTCTACCAGGCCGTGGGTTCAAACCCCACCTTTTGCAATATTTTTTTCTTTTTGCCTTGCAGGTTTCCAGATTGCTAGAAGTTACGCCCCAGAAGCTCCAGCTTCTGGATCCTTTCCAGCCAGAAGCGCCAACTTCTGAGCGTCACAAGCACCAGAAGCTCCAGCTTCTGGACCTCATCAGCACCAGAAGTGCCAACTTCTGAGTCTCCCAGTGCAGAATTCCTCTAGAAGTTCCAACTTCTGGATGGTCCCAGACGTGAAGCCCCCAGAAGCTCCAGCTTCTGGGCACCTCCAGCATCAGAAACCCCAGAAGTGCCAACTTCCGGGTGCCTCCAGCGAAGGAACTCCCAGAAGCTCCAGCTTCTGGGATGGCTTCTGTCAGAAGCTCATCAACATTTTTTTTATACATTTTTTTCATATTTTTCTTATTTTTGCTTATTTAATAAATAATTATTTTAATTAGTAATTAGGTTAATTAATTTAGGGTTAATTAGATAATTTTCACTAATATTTTAATTAATTAAAATCAATTAGACTTAGATTATTTTCACATCTTCAAAAAAAATACAAAAAATATTAGGACTAGTTTTCTTTTCCGCTATTTATATTTCTTGCATTTTAAATTCTAGAAAGGTTGTATAGGTCGCGAGTTTTTATCATGTAATAGCATAGGATTTTACTTTCTGCACTTTACTTTCCGCACCTCCTATTATGTATCTGCCTCAAAGCCATGTAATAGCGTAGGACTTTATACTTCCGCAATTTATTTTCTACACCTATTAAACTGCTAGTAATTAGACGTGTATGGCAAGATAAAATCAACATAGATCACTAAATACAAGATAAATCATCTGAATATGGTACACTCTTCTCACACATGCACCCCTAGGGTATTCTCTCTCGTTGCCTTATAAATGGTCAAGTCCCTCGAACGTAGGGGTATCTTAGCAAGGTTGCCTAAGAAATATCATCATAGTCCCTTCGACTTAAAAGATTATAGTCCATCGCTATTGCCTACAAACACATGATCTCGTTCCTCGGTTGTTGCCTACGAAAAGTGATGATCGTCCCTACGAATATGCTTGGATACTCCTATAAGTTGCCTTCTATGACCATCTGATGTCCCTTCGAATGTCCCTTTTACATCCAACGAATAGGGTTACCTACCAACTAATGGTATGGATAACGCTATTCTAAAGGAAAGCAAAATAACATGGAAACGACCGTTCTGAGTAGGTAGTAAGTCTCTTTTGCTTGCTTAATCAAAAATCATTTTTTACACCTCACACTTTTCTCAAAACTTTTCCAAAACAAAACATTTCCAAACACTTCGTATACATTCCAGCGTGAATCATTACGAAGTCAAAGCGGAATGCCTTTTCCAAAAATATTTTCAAACACACAAAAGGCAAATTTAAAAGTGAGCTAAAGCAATTAAGAGCCCGTAGATAACTACGGATGGAAAGGGTGCTAACACCTTCCCTTTTCATAACCAACTCCCTTACTTAGAATCTAACGAAGGTCTTTTCCTGTTCTTTTCGCCTTCCCTTAATTGGATAAAAGAAAAATCGGTGGCGACTCTTGCTATCCGCAACATTTGCGATCAAACGTAAAACAAACAAGTCAGTTCTCCCACCGTGTTACAGTAGGCAACATCGAGGGTCATCGAGGGACTATGATCTTTATATCGAGGGGACTATGATGATGTTATTTGTAGGCAACTTTGCTAAGATATTCCTACATTCGAGGGACATGACCATTTTTTCGTAAGGAAACAAGAGAGGATATCCTAAGGGTGCAAGTGTGCAATAGTGTGTCATTTTCAGATATTTTATCTTGAATTTGGGTTATCTAAATTAGTTTTATATCTTTCCATACAAACCCTAATTAGCATACATCTAGCGGTTAATATATATACAAAAATGCTAAATTGCGAAAAATAAAAGTCCTACGCTATTACATAGATTTGGGGTAGTTACATAATAGAGGTGCGGAAAAGTAAATTAACCTAGGCTATTACATCCCATGAGCAGTTAGAAAAATAGAGAAAAATGCGAGATAATAAAGATCTACGCTATTACAAAAATAACCTTGCAACCTATACATCAATTTCTAACATTTAAGTGCAAAAGTAATAAATAAATAAATAAAGAGAAAAATTATCTTTTATGAATGTAAAAATGTTCTAAACCCTAATTATTAAAGAGAAATGTTTTTGGTATTTTTTGGAATTTATTTAAATGAGAAAACAAATTAAAAGTTAACTAACCATTAATTAAGAAAATAATTTTGATCAAATGAAAAATAAAATATTTTTTGTGTCAAAAATTAATTTAACGTTTTATTGACCTAAATCTGAAAAAGAAAATATTTTTTAGGATTTTTTTATAATAATGAAAAGAATTTTGAAAAAAATTAAAATAAGAAAAATAAATTAAAAAAGAAAATAGGTTAGGAAAAGTGTGGAAAGAAAATTAAAAAAATAAAAGGAATTAAAAAAATATAAGTTGAATTAGCAATCCAAAATAAAGTTAAGTTGAATTAGCAATCGAAAATAAAGATAAAAAAAGAAATCCAAAAAATGAGTAAATTTGGTTTGGTTAGTTAGATTAATTTTCAGAAGTATTATAGATTAAGTTGAATTAGAGAGTTAGATTAATTTTGAAAAGTATTATATATAGATGGAATTTAGTTAGTTGGTGATAGGAGTAAGATACATTAATTAATTAGAATCAGTGTGAGTATGTATGTATTTGGCTGGCAATGGCATGGTGGAATGAAAAGAAAACGGATGGATGAAAAAACATGATAAACATGATATTATTGGCTTCGCCCAGGCTCGAACTGGGGACCTTCAGTGTGTTAGACTGACGTGATAACCAACTACACCACGAAACCACTTGTTCATGTTTCCGCAATTATACTTTTACAATCTGTAATTTTCGTTAGTAACTAGGGTGCAGCTTTGCAGGTACGTTTAATTTGATTTCAGTTTTCTAACTTTTTTGTTTTTTAATCTCAAATACTATCATTTCTCCTTCCTTTTAATATTATTAATCACAACTATATTCATTAACATATTTTTACTTAATGTATCTCAATTCACCTAATTTTATTTATTACACTCATTTTATTAAATCTTCAATACTTACATTCTTATCTTTTATTTATTACATACTTTTTACTTACTTAATACACTCATTTTATTAAATCTTCAATACTTTACTTTTTATTTCAAACATTCTTATTTTCTATATTATTATAACTAATATATAAACTATAATCAAATAAATTATATATAATTTTTCAAATCACATAAACTAAATATTTTTTAAGATAATGCTTTTAATTTAATGTAATAAAATTTAATGATTTACTTTAACTATTGATTTATCGGTTTTGAATTTGAATTATTTAAGTTCAAGAGACGTGTCTGTGCTTCCTTTTATTTTTATTTAGCATCTTTTTTGTCTTATAATTGTCACTCTTAAGTCTCGTTTGTATTTTTCATTCTTGCTTATAATTGTCACTTTTAAGTCTCGATCATGATCAACATCGACCTTGAGGAGATAAGGCGTGTCAAAGAGATCATCCTTAAGGATCTTCTCACTTTCTGAACTCTAACATAAGAAGGTTTCGAGAAATTTGATGTGTTTGATCTGGATGCACACGAAGATGAAGTTAGGCTCATATTGGCCAGTGATTCCTAGGTTATTTATCCCCGCGATTATCCCGTCTGTAACACCCTTATTTTCAAATAATTTATTTTAATCGACTTAATTATGAATTAATTATAATTTTATATATTTTATTAGATTGATAGATTGTGGTAGTTAAATAGTAATCAATTAAAGTAGAAGTCAGTTGAAAGAACATTTTCCTTTTATTTTTCAAGACACAGTAGGGCGCGATGAGCGTGGCTCCGACTGCTGACCGCGATTCGTTTTCTGCAGAAAAACTAGGACAGAAACAGTTTTGTCCTAGGGCTTCAAACCCCAAATTTTTACTTCTAATCAACTACGCACAGTACCAGAATATGAGAAACGAAAATTTAGAGCATTGATAGTCATTAAAATCAAGCATCATTTACTCTCAAAATCCCTATTCTTTTCAAAAAAAAAAACAAGTTTCCTCAAGGTCTCTAACTAAGAGACTCACCTTGGATTGAAGAGTAATAAGCTACAGAACTGAACTTGGGAGGTGATGAGGGTGACGAATTTGAGCTAGCATGCAAGGATTGAAGGGTTCATGTTGGAGCTCCTTTCTTCTTCCTCCTCTCTTCCACGGTTCCTCTTCTTCTCTCTATTTCTTCTCTTTTTTTTTCTTCTGATTTTGTTTAATAATAATTATTATTATTAGGAATGGTTTAATCCCTTATGACCAATTTTCCCCTCAATTAAGCCAATTTACCAAAATTGCCCTTTAGTCCAAATTAAACTAGTTTGGTTACTAGTATCATTCTTATTTTATTTCTCTAAGCCATTAAATAAATAAATGAGGTATTACATCCTCCCCTCTTTAAATAAGAATTTGTCCTCAAATTCAAAAACTTACCAGAATAGATGAGGGTATGACTCTCGCATTTCCGCTTCAAGCTCCCAAGTAGCTTCATCCGGCCGAGACTCTTTCCACAACACTTTCACAAGGGGTATTTCCTTGTTCCTCAAGGATTTGCTAGCATATTCCAAAACACGAATAGGTTGAGGTCGAAATGATAGATCGGGTTCTATTTCTACAGCATCTGGGAGGATATGATGAAAAGAATCTGGCACGAACTTCCGAAGTTGAGACACATGGAAAATGTCATGCAATATGGATAGTGACGGAGGCAATGCTAATTGGTATGCCACTTCGCCTATCCATCTCATGGTATGATATGGTCCCACATACCTCAGACTAAGCTTCCGAACTTTAAACGGTCCTTTCAATCTAAGCCTCGGAGTCACTTTCAAGTGCATATGATCGTCTTCTTCAAAACTCAAGGGCCTTCTCCTCTTGTCCGCATAACTCTTTTGACGGTCTTGAGCGTTCTTCATCTTTTCTCGAATCTCTTTAATTTTCTCAGTTGTCTCTAGAATTATTTTCGGTCCAAGAGTCCCCTTTTCACCAACTTCTGACCAATACAAAGGCGACCGACATTTTCTTCCATACAAAGCTTCATATGGTGTCATGCCTATACTTGAGTGATAACTGTTCTTATACGCAAATTCTATCAACAGAAAATGATCCTTCCAACTTCCACCACTTTCTAAAATACAAGCCCTCAACATTTCTTCGATGGTTTGTATGGTTCTCTTAGTCTGTCCATCAGTCTAAGGATGATTCGAAGTGCTTAAATTCAATTCTGTTCCCATTTCTCGATGAAAAGCTCTCCAAAATTGAGAAGTGAACTTTGGATCTCTATCCGACACAATGCTAGATGGCACACCATGCAATCTCATAATTTCTTTTATAAAGAGTCAGGCTAGATGAGGTACTTTATGAGTGGTTTTTACATGTATGAAATGTGCTGACTTCGTCAAACGGTCTACAATTACCGAAATGGAACCATGACCACCTAAAACAAGAGGTAGTCTCACAATGTAATCCAGAGATATGTTGTCTCATTTCCATATAGGAACATCTAACAGTTGTAACATACCATCAGGTCTTTGGTGTTCTATCTTCACTTGCTGACATACACCACACTGCTCCACATAACCAGTAACATCTTTCTTCATGCATGGCCACCAAAAACTCCTTTTTAAGTCTTGATACATCTTGGTAGATCCTGGATGAATGGTGAACTTGATTTTGTGGGCTTCATCCAAAATCATTCGCTTCAATGCCACATCGTTAGGCACACATATATGATCCCTAAACATAATGACTCCATCTGACGCTCGAGAAATTCTGGAAACTTCTCTTGATCTTGGAATGATGCATCATCATATTGCGCCTAACGGATTCTAAGACACTCTCAACATTGAGGTTACTAATTAAAACACCCATAGGCACCCACTAAAATTGCAAATCAAGGTTCCTGAATTTCTCCAAGAGGTCAAATTCTAACACCATTAATTTGGAAACTCGAATTTCTTTTCTACTTAAAGCATGTGCAACTTTATTAGCTTTCCCATGGTGACACTTCAATTCGAAATTGTAATCCTTCAAATATTCCATCCATCTTCTTTGACGCATGTTGAGTTCTTTCTGGTTGAAGAGATACTTCAAGCTTTTGTGATCACTAAACATCTCAAAGTGAAATCCATACAAGTAATGTCGCCACACCTTGAGTGCAAACACAATAGCGGCAAGTTCAAGATCATGGGTAGGGTAATTCTCTTCATGAGGTCTTAATTGTCGAGATGCATATGCCATAACTTGACCCTCTTGCATCAGAACGCCGCCTAAGCCTTTCTTAGAGGCATCACAAAATACTTCGTAGGATTTCTCTGGATCTGGAATTATTAATACGGGTGCGATAGTTAACTTCTTCTTCAATTTTTGAAAACTTCGCTCACAATCTAAATCCAAATCAAAAGAAACCTCTTTTCTTGTAAGCCTAGTCATAGGTAACACCAATTTAAAAAATCCCATTATGAACCTCCGATAGTAACCCGTCAAACCAAGGAAACTATGGACTTCGATCGCATTCTTAGGAAGTTCCCAATTAATTACTGCTTCTACTTTAGATGGGTCCACTGCTACACCACCACCAGAAATAACATTCCCAAGGAATTTCACTTCAGACATCCAGAACTCACATTTACTAAGTTTTGCAAACAATTGCTTCTCACGAAGAACCGATAATACGATCCTCAAGTGCTCCATATGCTCTTCCATCGTCCGAGAATAAATCAAAATGTCATCTATGAATATCACCACAAATCGATCCAGATATGGTCGAAAAACACGGTTCATATAATCCATAAAGACAGCAGGAGCATTGGTCACTCTGAACGGCATAACCAAGAATTCATAATGGTCATATCGCGCCCTAAATGCAGTCTTAGACACATCGGAACTCTTGACCCAAATTTGATGATACCCTGACCTAAGATCAATCTTCGAGAGCACACAGACTCCTTTCAACTGATCCAAGAGGTCATCGATCTATGGCAAAGGATACTTGTTCTTTATGGTTACTTTATTCAATTGACGGTAATCAATGCTTAATCGCATGCTACCATGTTTCTTCTTGACCGATAAGACAGGATCACCACAAGGAGAAACATTAGGCCGAACAAAATGTTTCTCTAGTAACTCTTCCAAATGACTCTTCAATTCCCTCAACTCCACAGGAGACATTCGGTACGGAGCGATAGAAACTGGGGATGTTCTAGGAACAAGATCAATGGAGAATTCAACTTCCCTCTCTGGAGGAAGAGAAGTGACATCCTCGGAAAATACATCAGGAAATTCACACACAATAGGAATATCCAATACACCCTTCTTACTTTCGGGATCCACAGTAAGAGCCAAAAGAAAAGACTTCTCATGACTATGCACATGAGTTACTAAGATCTAACCTTGGCTCAGCTGTCAAAGTCAGTGTAAAACTTGCCCAAGAAGGTGGTGATGCTCATAAACTACATTTCAAAAGGTTGTACATATGCTTGGCAGCTTGCAAGGAAAGTTTTAAGTTAAGTAGACATTTTATTGGACTTGATGGGTGTTTTTTGAAAGGCCTATGTGGAGGTAAAATACTGCCAGCCATAGGAAGAGACCCTAATGACCAAATGCTACCAATAGCATATGCAATGGTGGAGAGTGAAAACAAAGATAGATGGACATGGTTCTTAGAGTTTCTTATAGATGATCTTGGTGGGAAAGAGGAATGCCTAACATACACATTTATTTCTGATCAACAAAAAGTATGACTCTAATTATATGTTTTTGTTCCCTTTAATGTTGTAACTTTTCATATCTCATATTTAATTTCTTGATGACATAGGGATTACTGTCTGCAATGGAGGAACTCCTACCTAGAGTTGAACAAAGGTTCTGTGTTAGGCACCTTTACAATAACTTCAGGAAGAGGTATATAGGGAAAAAACTAAAGGAAATAATATGGAAAGCTGCCAAGTCAACATACTACCAAGCTTGGGAAAGGGAGATGAGAGTAATGAAAGATCTCAATAGAGAAGCATACAAACACATGATAGCCACACCTCTAAGGTTCTGGAGTAGATCATATTTCAAGACTGAAAACAAATGTGACGCAGTTCTCAATAATATGTTAGAAACATTTAACAGTGTCATCCTGGAGGCTAGGTCCAAGCCATTGATAACTATGGTGGAAGAAATTAGGATATACATGATGGAGAGATGGGCTACAAACAGGATGAGGTTTCAGAAACTGGAAGATGCTGATGTGTTTCCTGTAACACCCCATCTAAATACCCCGAATATGTTAATTAAATTAATATCTAAATCATCTTTAATCAGAGTTTAACACGGTATAATAAGGGATGTCACAATTAATAATTAAACAAACTTCATTCAAACAGTAGCCATGCTACACTGAGGATCAACATCGACAATTCAATCGTTATAAGACCATGTCTTACACAGCGGAAATACCAAAATCAAAATTTCAAATAAACATCATAGTTCTTAAGGAATTCAAATCCAAAACTATTAAACAGTATTGATTTCTCTTAACTAAGCGTTCCCCAGTGTTACAATCTAATCAGAGCATGACACTGACACACGGACTAAAAGATAAGCTCTAGAGCCATCCTCACCGACTCCTCAGCTGCTAATTTAATCTGAAATGGTAAAGTAAGGGTGAGACTTCTCATAATTAAAGCATATTATAAATCTTTCGATCAACAATATAATACAAGCATAATATTCCACCACTTAATACCAATCAGAACCCAATACACAATCATAGTCATACAATTCATCATACATCATCAATCAACAATAAAGGCATTGCAACACTGGAAGACATCCTAGCATGTTACAATCCTATGCAAACACTAATGCAGACTCAATGCATGCGGTACCGACTTCGTGACCAAGTCACCCAACACTGATCCATCATCATTCGGATACAGTTCCATCGATTCGTCCATAACCATTCGGACACGAATCCAGCCTAACCACCCATCCTCACTCGGGTATCGGTTATCGGCAATCCAAGTCAAATTCCGCACAATGGGAATTAACTTCACCAAAATAATGCATATGCACGCACATCAATAGCATGCAACATTAATCAGCCTATGTATACATTCATTTAACATGACTGAATCACCAAAATCAACATGATACATCAACAATCATGCATACATCTAACATCAGCATAAACATGCAAAACAATCAATCAAGATATCCAAACCAACCATGCATACATCAAACAATAGCATAACCATGCTATTTCACCTACACATTATCAGTATCCTCATCACCAAGCACATCAGCTACACATACCTCGTCATTATGTATTAGCTAATAATCATCGTCTTTAGAAATTATACCCCTTTCCCAAAATAATTTCAAGTTTTCTAAAATATTTTCATTTCATAAGGTAGAGCATTAAATTTAGAAAATAACGTCCAAAACGGCGCTCAAAACGGACTTACGGTTTGAAAGTTATGAATTTTTGAAGTTTTGAAAAATTGGAAAAATGCACCTGGAACCCGGTTCCTACCCAGAACGGAACCGGTTCCTGAAAGTTAAAATTACCCCGTCCCTGATTTTTGAATGGGAAACCGGTTCCGTCATATACAGGAACCGGTTCCTACGTACTAAAAAGTGATTTTCTGCAGTTTTGACAGCATTCATCCATTTTTACTCAAACCCATTTTTACCCATACGACTTCCATCATTGGAAACACCAAATTACATCCTTTTGCATCATCTAACACATCAAACAACATATTTCCATCTTCTATGTTCATCTACCGACACTCTAATCATATCCATACATATTCTGACACAATTAGACTCAAACTGACACCATTAGGGACACATTCATGGAACCCTAAAATTTCAAATTTCAAATTCCTACATGCTATAACTTATATTATGAATATCAAAACCTATAATAAGCCATAATCGATCGAAATTACCCTTACACGGTGGTTCCTTGAGATTCGGCTCTAGGTCTTTTCCTTCTTTCCTTCTCTTCTCACTTCTACGTAGCCTTGTTTTCTCCAAAATGAATCTATTTCCTTTTTTTCCTTATTTTATTCCTTTTATTCCTCTTATTCCTTTTTAATCATAATTAAATAAAATAAATATTAATCCTTCTCTCCAATTAATTCCATCATTAACTTAATAATCCAATAAACTAAATAAATTATGACCTCAATTAATTTAATTAATTAAAATCATAAACATTTAATTAGTGAATTATTTTGGGGTGTCACAACTCTCCCCAACTTAAAAGAGTTTTCGTCCTCGAAAACATACCTCGAACGAATAGTTCGGGATCGAGTCCTTCATCGACTCTCCAGCTCCCAGTGACATTTCCATCACCGGTCCTCCCAAGCCACTCTCACGAGCAATCTCTTTGCCCTTATTGTTTCAACTTCCGATCCTCAATTCTCGGTACCGCTTCCGTTAAATTCTCGTGCACATATATCATCTACCCGAATCTCATGAGACGGATCAGCAATGTACTTCCTCGGTTGAGACACGTGAAAAACATCATGCGATTCGCAGTGGCGGCAAAGCAATCGATATGCAACCTTCCCAACCCTTTTGGTAATCTGAAAAGGACCAATAAAACGTGGAGTCAACTTCTTTGACTTCAAAGCTCGACCAATACCCGTCATCGGAGTAACTCGCATAAACACATGTTCTCCTTCACTGAACTCAAGATCTTTCCTCCTCTTATCATGGTAACTTTTCTGACGACTCTGAGAAGTCCTCATCTTCTCTTGAATCATCTTAATCTTTTCCGAAGTTTGTTGAACAATTTCCGGTCCAATCACAGCACTCTCTCCAGTTTCATACCAACACAATGGTGTCCGACACCTCCTACCATACAATGCCTCAAACGGAGCCATACCAATACTCGAGTGAAAGCTATTGTTGTAGGTAAACTCAATCAATGGCAGATAGCTATCCCAAGCTCCACCCTTCTCTAACACACAAGCTCTCAGGAAATCTTCCAACGACTGAATCGTTCTTTCCGTCGACCATCCATGCGGATGATAAGCGGAACTCAAACGCAACTTGGTACCCAAGGCTTCTTGCAACCCTGTCCAGAACTTAGATGTAAACCTCGGATCTCGATCCGACACAATGCTAGACGGAATACCATGCAAACTCACAACCTTTTCGACATACAACTCTGCCAACCTCTCCATCGGGTAATCCATTCTTATCGGAATGAAGTGAGCAGATTTTGTCAACCTATCCACAATCACCCAGATAGAATCACAATTCTTAGCTGTCCTCGGCAAACCAGACACAAAATCCATTGAGATTCCATCCCACTTCCCTTCTGGAACAAACAACGGCTCCATCAACCCTGATGGTTTCTGATGTTCGATTTTCGACTTCTGACAAACCAAACAAGCATACACAAACTCAGCAATTTCCTTTTTCATTCCCGGCCACCAAAACAACTTCTTCAAATCATGATACATTTTAGTAGCAGGGATGAATACTTAACCCTTCGATGCCCTTCTTCCAAAATACTCTTCCTAATCTCGGCAACATCCGGAACACACACCCGATCACCAAATCTCATAACACCATTCTCGTCAATTCGAACTCGCCTCCTTGACCTTGGTTGATCAATGTCAACTTATCAACTAAACCAACATCAGTTTACTGTCCATTTCGATCTCTTCGAAATCTGTGGTCGCTTCAACATACCCAATTTCACACTATTCGAGATAGTTTCACAAACCAAACTCAAATCTCGGGCCTTTCGACCAATTCTAACTCACGAACCATCAACATCGACATATGCAAGGACTTTCTACTTAAAGCATCGCAACCACGTTTGCTTTACCGGGATGGTAATTCAAACCGAAATCATAATCCTTTAGGAATTCTAACCATCTTCTCTCATGTTCAACTCTTTCGATCAAAGAGATACCTCGACTCTTATGATCCGAATACCTCAAACCGAGAACCGGATAATGTCTCCACAACTTCAAAACAAACACAACAGCCAACTCAAATCATGGGTCGGATAATTCCTTTCATGCACTTTCAGTTGTCGCGAAGCATAAGCCACAACCCGCTTATCTTGCATCAACACACCACCTAATCCCATCAGCGATGCATCACAATACACCACAAAAGACTTAGTCGGATCCGGTAAAATCAAGATCGGAGCACTTGTCAACCTGCTCTTCAGCTCTTGGAATCCTTTCTCACACTCAACATCCCAAACAAACACGACCCTTCTGGTCAACTTAGTCATGATAACGCTAGTTTGGAAAATCCTCAATAAACTTAGGTAGTAACACGCAAGACCCGAACTACGGTTCGAAGCATTCTTCGGTGCTTCCCACTGAGACACCGCTTCTACCTTCGTAGGATCAACAGCAATCCCATTCTTGGAAATTACATGGCCAAGAAAACTCACCTCCTCTAACCAGAATTCACACTTGGACAACTTCGCATATAGTTTCCTTTCTTTCAACAATTCCAATACAACTCTGAGATGCTCTGCATGCTCCTCGTCACTCTTCGAATAAATTAGAATATCGTCAATAAACACCACGACGAACTTATCGAGATACGGATGAAATATCCTGTTCATGTACTCCATGAAAACACCAGGTGCATTAGTAACTCCAAACGGCATGACAGAATATTCATAATGTCCATACCTCGTTCTAAATGCAGTTTTCTGAATATCCTCCGACTTCACACGAATTTGATGATATCCAGATCTCAGATCAATCTTACTGAATACACAAGCTCCAACGAGCTGATCCATCAAATCATCAATTCTCGGCAAAGGATACCGATTCTTGATCGTAACCTTATTCAACTGTCGGTAGTCAACACATAACCTCATTGAACCTTCCTTCTTCTTGACCAATAACACCGGAGCACCCCACGGCGAAACACTTGGACGAATAAACTTCTTCTCAAGCAATTCCTCTAACTGCTTCTTCAGTTCAACCAATTCAGATGCCGACATGCGATAAGGCGCCATCGACACCGGACTAGTTCCAGGAATCAAATCTATAGTAAACTCTACCTCTCTCTCAGGTGGCAATTCACTAACGTCTTCCGGAAACACCTCTGGAAATTCATTCACTACTGGCAATCCATCACCTTTTGCTTTCCCTCCGCTTATCGCGAGAATACAACATAAACACAACCGCACCATCCTTCACATTAAGTTCATCTTGCCGACATAATCTCATTTTCGATCTTAACCTCTTCGGGAAAAATGACCGTCTTCTCAAAACAGTTGATATGAACCTGGTTGAATTCCAACCAGTTCATTCCAAGGATGATATCAAGTTGTTCTAGCGGTAGGCACACTAAATCCATACCGAAACCCTATCAAAATCACAACAGACAATTTCTACAAACATATGAAGTAGTCATGAACCCGGGAGTATCAATAACCATACTTCCATCCATATTAGAAATTTCCAAATTCAATCTCTTAGCACAATCTAGCAATAAAAGAATCGTAGCTCGGTATCAATAATCGCAATCAAAGGTATGCCATTAATAAAACATGTACCTTTAATCGGCCGATCATCGGTTTTGTCTACGATCCGGACAATGCAAACACTTTACCACCAACTTGCTCTTTCTTGAGTTTTGGGCCGAGGACGGGTATGACCCTCTTCACCACGGTTGTAACAAGTCACCATCTTTACTCTGCAATCATTGGCCACATGGCGAACTTCCCACACTTGAAACACTTCTTATCATTGCTCTTACAGTCCACCGATGTCTGTCTCACCGCACTTATAGCACCTAGCGGAAGAACTAGAATCTCCTCCACGATTTCTTCCAACCACGGACCTCGATTACTCCTATCATAAGGCTTACCACGATCCATCCATTGTTTACCTTTTCTATCAACATACCCTCGAGCATTCGACTTAGTGTTAGCAAGATCCTCCTCTAAAATCCTACTACAATCAACCAGATCAGAAAATCTTCGGATACGCTGATACCGAATACCCTGCTTAATCTCGTCACGTAAACCATTCTCAAACTTGATACATTTGGAAAACTCTCCATCCGCATCGTTAGGATAATGAGCATAATACTGCTAACTTTCGAAAACTTGAAGCATACTCAGCGGTCTTATTGCCTGCTTGAGCTCCGAAACTCAATCTCCTTCTTACCTCGACATCCTCGGGAAAATACCTCCTCGGAAAAGCTCTCACGAACACGCCCAATTCAAACACACCATCTTCCTCGGTTCACTCGGTAGCAACCCACGTCATCGACTTCTTGACTAACATGTGAGTTCCATATCTCACCTTGACTCTTACGCGATCAATCACTCGAAGATCCTCTCGATCTCCTTGACCATTTCGAGCACCTTCGGGATCATGTGTACCTTTAAACAATGGAGGATTGTTCCTCGAAAATTCCCCAATTGTGCATCGGCACCAATCACACTCCTGGCCCCTCCAGTACTCCAGCCAACATTCCCAAAGCCTCAGCGATAGCAGCATCACTCCTTCCGTTACCTCTTCCGGCCATTGTGCTGTAACATAACAAAACAATCTACGTCAGCACACAAGTATCGACAGTGTCACTTCACACTAGTCGCATACTAAAGGGATAACGACACAGGACAAGACCGACTATGCTCTAATACCACTATTGTAACACCCCATCTAAATACCCCGAATATGTTAATTAAATTAATATCTAAATCATCTTTAATCAGAGTTTAACACGGTATAATAAGGGATGTCACAATTAATAATTAAACAAACTTCATTCAAACAGTAGCCATGCTACACTGAGGATCAACATCGACAATTCAATCGTTATAAGACCATGTCTTACACAGCGGAAATACCAAAATCAAAATTTCAAATAAACATCATAGTTCTTAAGGAATTCAAATCCAAAACTATTAAACAGTATTGATTTCTCTTAACTAAGCGTTCCCCAGTGTTACAATCTAATCAGAGCATGACACTGACACACGGACTAAAAGATAAGCTCTAGAGCCATCCTCACCGACTCCTCAGCTGCTAATTTAATCTGAAATGGTAAAGTAAGGGTGAGACTTCTCATAATTAAAGCATATTATAAATCTTTCGATCAACAATATAATACAAGCATAATATTCCACCACTTAATACCAATCAGAACCCAATACACAATCATAGTCATACAATTCATCATACATCATCAATCAACAATAAAGGCATTGCAACACTGGAAGACATCCTAGCATGTTACAATCCTATGCAAACACTAATGCAGACTCAATGCATGCGGTACCGACTTCGTGACCAAGTCACCCAACACTGATCCATCATCATTCGGATACAGTTCCATCGATTCGTCCATAACCATTCGGACACGAATCCAGCCTAACCACCCATCCTCACTCGGGTATCGGTTATCGGCAATCCAAGTCAAATTCCGCACAATGGGAATTAACTTCACCAAAATAATGCATATGCACGCACATCAATAGCATGCAACATTAATCAGCCTATGTATAC
The DNA here is from genome assembly GCA_021764765.1 of Vicia sativa. Classification (NCBI taxonomy): domain Eukaryota; kingdom Viridiplantae; phylum Streptophyta; class Magnoliopsida; order Fabales; family Fabaceae; genus Vicia; species Vicia sativa. Next base: position 284,005,771 of record CM038793.1, on the reverse strand, counting down.
ATTCATTTAACATGACTGAATCACCAAAATCAACATGATACATCAACAATCATGCATACATCTAACATCAGCATAAACATGCAAAACAATCAATCAAGATATCCAAACCAACCATGCATACATCAAACAATAGCATAACCATGCTATTTCACCTACACATTATCAGTATCCTCATCACCAAGCACATCAGCTACACATACCTCGTCATTATGTATTAGCTAATAATCATCGTCTTTAGAAATTATACCCCTTTCCCAAAATAATTTCAAGTTTTCTAAAATATTTTCATTTCATAAGGTAGAGCATTAAATTTAGAAAATAACGTCCAAAACGGCGCTCAAAACGGACTTACGGTTTGAAAGTTATGAATTTTTGAAGTTTTGAAAAATTGGAAAAATGCACCTGGAACCCGGTTCCTACCCAGAACGGAACCGGTTCCTGAAAGTTAAAATTACCCCGTCCCTGATTTTTGAATGGGAAACCGGTTCCGTCATATACAGGAACCGGTTCCTACGTACTAAAAAGTGATTTTCTGCAGTTTTGACAGCATTCATCCATTTTTACTCAAACCCATTTTTACCCATACGACTTCCATCATTGGAAACACCAAATTACATCCTTTTGCATCATCTAACACATCAAACAACATATTTCCATCTTCTATGTTCATCTACTGACACTCTAATCATATCCATACATATTCTGACACAATTAGACTCAAACTGACACCATTAGGGACACATTCATGGAACCCTAAAATTTCAAATTTCAAATTCCTACATGCTATAACTTATATTATGAATATCAAAACCTATAATAAGCCATAATCAGTCGAAATCACCCCTTACCTGGTGGTTCCTTCGAGATTCTGACGCTCCTAGGTCTTTTCCTTCTTTCCTTCTCTTCTCACTTCTACGTAGCCTTGTTTTCTCCAAAATGAATCTATTTCCTTCTTTTCCTTATTTTATTCCTTTTATTCCTCTTATTCCTTTTTAATCATAATTAAATAAAATAAATATTAATCCTTCTCTCCAATTAATTCCATCATTAACTTAATAATCCAATAAACTAAATAAATTATGACCTCAATTAATTTAATTAATTAAAATCATAAACATTTAATTAGTGAATTATTTTGGGGTGTCACATTTCCTAACATTATGAAGAAAATTGAAAAAACAAGTTCATACACAAACATGTGGCTAGTCAGGTAATTTGAGTTAAACACATTTATTTAAACAAGTTCTCTGTTAAAATAGCTGATTTTGTAATTTGGATTTGTGTTAGGATGTATAAGCAAGAATGAAAAATACAAACGAGACTTAAGAGTGACAATTATAAGACAAAAAAGATGCTAAATAAAAATAAAAGGAAGCACAGACACGTCTCTTGAACTTAAATAATTCAAATTCAAAACCGATAAATCAATAGTTAAAGTAAATCATTAAATTTTATTACATTAAATTAAAAGCATTATCTTAAAAAATATTTAGTTTATGTGATTTGAAAAATTATATATAATTTATTTGATTATAGTTTATATATTAGTTATAATAATATAGAAAATAAGAATGTTTGAAATAAAAAGTAAAGTATTGAAGATTTAATAAAATGAGTGTATTAAGTAAGTAAAAAGTATGTAATAAATAAAAGATAAGAATGTAAGTATTGAAGATTTAATAAAATGAGTGTAATAAATAAAATTAGGTGAATTGAGATACATTAAGTAAAAATATGTTAATGAATATAGTTGTGATTAATAATATTAAAAGGAAGGAGAAATGATAGTATTTGAGATTAAAAAACAAAAAAGTTAGAAAACTGAAATCAAATTAAACGTACCTGCAAAGCTGCACCCCTAGTTACTAACGAAAATTACAGATTGTAAAAGTATAATTGCGGAAACATGAACAAGTGGTTTCGTGGTGTAGTTGGTTATCACGTCAGTCTAACACACTGAAGGTCCCCAGTTCGAGCCTGGGCGAAGCCAATAATATCATGTTTATCATGTTTTTTCATCCATCCGTTTTCTTTTCATTCCACCATGCCATTGCCAGCCAAATACATACATACTCACACTGATTCTAATTAATTAATGTATCTTACTCCTATCACCAACTAACTAAATTCCATCTATATATAATACTTTTCAAAATTAATCTAACTCTCTAATTCAACTTAATTTTTTGGAAAATTAATCTAACTAACCAAACCAAATTTACTCATTTTTTGGATTTCTTTTTTTATCTTTATTTTCGATTGCTAATTCAACTTAATCTATAATACTTTTAAAAACTAATCTAACTCTAATTCAACTTATATTCAAACTAATCAAATTTACCTTTTTTTAATTGTTTTTTTAATCTTTATTTTGGATTGCTAATTCAACTTATATTTTTTTAATTCCTTTTATTTTTTAATTTTCTTTTAACATTGTTTGCAACAACCATAATTATTATTTATATATAAGGACTAATGTCCAATATTTAAAACTCAATTTTTTATGTAAATCAAATGTATTGTTGAACTATAGTTTAACAATTCTCTACCATTGATATTTGTTCCGTTCTAGAATAAGAATTGGTGTTGATTGATGACGGGGTTCTTTAAATCACATGTGTGAATATCCGATGCAGTAGTGATGGATGGACCTACAAGATTATCACTGAAGACATTTTGAACCTCATTTATAATTTATTGTGAAAATTTGTGAACTTAAGTTTCATCTTATAAAAAAATCACTTTGACAATATCTCAATACCAATGTTCAGATACACAAACATGTATGGATTAAATTAGCCACATTATCACTCTCTTCTTTTGATGTTTCCTCTACAAATGCTCCCTCTTCACCTTGCCTTGGAGGCTCTCCCATACGCGTAGGAAACATGTAAAGACATGATATCCAAAATACCATCTCATATATATCGCATCTTAGTCTTATAAACATGCATATTACAAGTTTCTGGTCCTCTATAAACAACACACGCTCCATGAAACAGATCTTAACTGAACCAAATTTAGAGCTATTTGTGTTAAATATGTCAAGTTAAATTTATATATTCTAACTTTTACTTTTCAATACAGGTGAGTTATTGATCAATAGTGTTTCTGTTTCCAACTCCCACCTCGAAGATGATGATTATAATTAGTTGTTTATTTGGAACCTTTTTTGTTATGATGATTTATAATCTTTTCTCCAAAATGTTAGATTGGTTCTTTTGTTGATTTTTGGAACCTTTGAAGATGTTATGAGCTCATTAGAAGCCTTTGTTTTAATTATCTTTCAAGTATCTAAAGACTCTACTATATAGCCTCTAAAATGATACTACTTAAGGAACTTTGTAACTTTTTAAATATGTATGGTTGATGGTTAATTTTTGCTTGTTGCCAAATAAGTACTAAAGCTCTTTAAATAGAGTTGTTTTACTCTTTAGAAATATGTTTATTAAATTTATTAAATTTATTTTACTCTTTAAAAACAGGTTGGTTAGAGTTATTATACTCTTTAAAAATAGGTTTACTAGAGTTATTTTATTCTTTAAAAACAGATTTGTTATTAAAATAATCAAATTTTAAATTAAATTATTAATTTTTATTGCAATTAAAAAAAATAGTTTTTTTTCGGGTGTAGGCGGGGCGGGTGCGGGAAAACCCGTTTCCTATGGGGCGGGTCTGGGTGGTAATTTTTTACCCCCGACAGGGTGTGGGTGTGGGTATGGGTTTGATATAAAAAGGTGGGTGTGTGTGCGGGTGCGGGGTTGTTAAAACCCACCCTGACCCACCCCGTTGTCATACCTAAATACACAATATAATAAAAACTATATCGGACCGACCGATTCAATCGGTTTAACCGGAAATCAGACCTGCACCTAGTCTAACTAAGTATACAAACCGCTATGCCTTAGAACTGGAGAAGAACCAAAAAACTGGTATTAAACCGATAAAAACCAGTTAAACCACAGGTCTATGCGGTTCTTCAAGTTGGACCGCTTTTAACAAATTAAAATGATTTGATTTTGTTTGTTCCATTAAAGTTACAGCTTCCATCGTTCGAAAGCACACAAACCACATAAAATAGAAGAGAAGAAACAAATTATAAGAAAAAGAATCAAACTAGAAAAAAGTAATGTAGAAAAAAGTTATGTAGGAGGCTATAGATAGGGATTTCACCGTAGAGATTTTGAATCGTCAATCCAAAGTAAGGGTGGGGTTCTGACTCTCTAATAGGTGGTATAATCGTGGGTAGATGAAGGTTTGAATGTTAGGTTTTAGGTGTAGAATAATTGTTAGAGTGATTGTTATAATTGTTTGTGAATGATGAAATTGATGTGATATTTATGTTAGAATTGTGGTATATGGTATATGTTGATAATTATAAGCAATTGTGTGTTTTAGTGCAATGGCAAAACTGATTTTTGGTGAAGAAGATTGAATTTTCGTAGCAGAAAAATATAGATTTTTGGCTGTCAGCGTCAGGTACCCGGGTACCACTAGGTGGTAACCGGTTACCACGTTCAAATTGTGAAAAATAAGTTACTGACTTACGTGGTAACCAGTTACCACAATTTTTTTTTGAAAGAGTGAGTTATTGTGTCTGTGATGGCGGTTATCATTGTAGGGTGTCGATTACTGGAAATTTTGAAAACAAAATTCTTGACATGCTTGTGACGGTCACCACTAAGGGGTAACCTGTTACCACTGAAGCTGAAAGAATTTTTGGAAAATTTTGAAAAAACATAACTTTCGCCTCGCGTGTCCGTTTGACGCACCGTTTGAATCATTGGAAAGCTAAAAATATTTTCTATAATATAAAAATGAAATTTTTATAACAGTAGCCTAATATTTTATTGGAAGAATTACATTGTAGGTGTATGTTGTATGTGTTGTGACGCTAATTGTTGTGATTAATGGTATCAGTGTTGTATTCATGACGTGTGAAGGACTTAAAAGTGTATTGTCGTATAACGAAGAACGATGTTAGCCTTAAAATGTTGTGATGTTGATGGTTATGCTCTGTGATTACATATTTCTGTTGTTGCATGTTGCATACATGCATCGTTGAGGGTTTATGCTCTATTGTTGGCCTGGATTGACAAAATGTTGAGGGATTATGCCCTGGCCTGTATTGATAATTGTTGATGGCTCATGCCTTGGACTTATATGGAAAATTGTTGGAGAGGGATTATACCTTGGTGGTACCACATGCATCTTACATTAGAGTCGATTGCATTGCATTTGTTGAAATTGTTGAATTATTGAGTTGCATAATTGATGATTGATTGAACTTGAAATCTTGCAAGATATATCTGTCATATACTCATAATTATATAACTTATTATATTGTCATGATATTGCACCCCTTCTGCTTGAATGTTCCCTCCACGTGGGTAACGTGCAGATGATCAGGAATAGTGCGGAGTTGCGGAGTCTAGAAGAGGTTGCTCTTCTTATTTCGAGTTGGCATTAGTGCTCTGATACCTAACACCAGGGGGAATGAATGCTTGCTTGTTTGTTTTATTTAGTTGATCTTTTCTTTTGAAGAATTTCAGGAGTTTTGTAAACTGTCTTTCATCTGACTAAACTATTGATTATGATGAGTTGAAGATGTTAGGAATAATTTGTGAATTTCTTTTCCGCTGCATTAATAAACTTGAAGTATTGAGAACCATGATGATAATGTTGTTGGTTCATTCTGAAATGCGTGTTATGTATCCGTTTAATTATATTTGAGCAAATTTTAATATGTGAATGATGTGACATCCTATTTTTGAGTTTTGTTTTACTCTGATTTTTATTTAAATTATCGACGAGGAATTAGGGTGTTATAATTGGTAACATAGCCTGGTTGTCCAGTCCGGCCAAGTTGTCGAGTTTTTAGTGTAATGTGATAGTAGAATATTGTCGATGTGTTTTCTCATAACCATTGTTTGATGTTATTATGTGAAGCAAAGTAATGGTTGAAAGGAACAATATCGCACTTGCTAATGAGTTGCAGGCTTTGGCTTAGGCTATGCAACATTAGAATCATGTCGGCGAAAATGATGGATCTCATGCATTGGAAACATTCCAAAGGAACCATCCACCTGCTTTCAAAGGTAAGCATGATCCCGGAGAATCTCAGAATTGGCTCAAGGAGATAGAGAGGATCTTTCAAGTTATGAAATATGCTGATGCAATGAAGATACATTTTGGTACACATCAACTGACATAAGAGGTTGATGACACAATGGGTTGCTACTCACCAGAGATTGGACGGTGCAGGTGAGGCTATTACCTGGGCTATTTTTTTGCAGAGAATTCCTAGTGAAGTATTACCCAGAAGATGTCCACAAGAAGAAAGAAATTGAATTTCAGGAATTTAAGCAGGGAGATTTGTCAATGACTGAATATACTGCTAAGTTTGTGGAACTAGTGAAGTTTTACCCTAATTAAAGTGAGGAAACTGCCGAATTTTCAGAGTGTGTTAAGTTTGAAAATGGCTTGCGTTCTGAAATCAAGAAAGCTATTGGGTATTAGTGGATCCGTAAGTTTCCAAACCTGGTGAATAATTGCATAATTTTTGAAGAGGACAATAAGGATCACTATAAAATTTTCAATGAGAAAAGAGGCAAGAAACAACAATATTGTGGGAAACCTTACAATGCTCTGACTGAGAAAAGTAAGTAGAGAATTGCTGATGGTAAGAGGACTAGTGGAGGAGGGGATCCTACTGGTATCGTATGTTACAAGTGTGGAAGACCTGGGCATCAAAGTAATGCATGCACTGGGGAGGTGAAGAGGTGTTTTCGTTGTGGAAAAAATGGATATGAGATAGCTGATTTCTAACACAAAGCGGCAATATGTTTCAACTCTGGCAAGGAAGGACATATTAACACTCAATGTAAGAAACCGAAGCGAGCCCAGATCAGTTGGAAGGTGTTTGCTTTAGTTGGGACTCAAGCATCTGGTAGAGACCGCTTGATCAAAGGTATATGTTTCGTCAATAGTATTCCTTTAATTACTATTATTGATATTGGTGCTACGCATTATTTTATTGCTACTGATTGTGCTAAAAGGTTGGGTCTTGTATTAACTTCTATGAATAGAGAGATGGTTATCGATACGCCAGCTAAGGGACCAGTGACTACTTCTCTAGTATGCTTGAAGTGTCCTTTGTCCATCTATGATAGAGACTTCTCTGTTGATCTAGTTTGTTTGCCGATGAGTGATTTGAATGTAATTGTTGAATTAAAAGAGACTAAGAGACATTTAGGTTAAACCGTGTGTTTTAAAAGCACTACAGATACTTTTTATATAGAGAGAGATTACAACTAATTCTACAATATAGTCGATGTGGGACTATTCTACATAGAAATATCAACACTCCCCCTCAAGCTGGAGCATATAAGTCAAATGCACCAAGCTTGCCACATATATAATTAGTTATGGGACTTCGCAGATATTTTGTAAACACATCTGCCAATTGATCATTGGAGTTGACAAAGCTTGTGATGATGTCGTCAGATTCAATCTTCTCTTTGACAAAGTGATAGTATATCTCAATATGTTTAGTCCTCTCATGGAAGAATGGATTTGAAGCAATGTGCAATGCAGCTTGATTATCACATACAAGTGTCATTGGTCTTGCTTCTTCAATTTGACGTTCTTTGAGCAATTGTTTTAACCAAATCAGTTCACATGTTTCCATTGCCATGGCCCTATACTCTGCCTTAGTGCTTGATCTTGCAGCCACATTTTGTTTCTTACTTTTCCAGGATATAATATTTCCTCCAACAAGTACACAATATCCAGAGGTGGATCGTCTATCAATCAGTGATCCTGCCCAATATGCATCAGAGTATCCAACTATCTGAGTATGTCTTTTATCTTTATACACTAAACCTTTTCCTGGAGCACATTCGATGTATCTTAGAATCCGGATAACAACATCCATGTTTTCCTGACAAGGGGGATTTAAAAACTGGCTTACCACACTGACTGCAAAAGAAATTTCTGGATGAGTGACTGTGAGATAATTCAACTTTCCACCCAATCTCCCATACCTTCCCGAGTATAATAGAGGCTCCCCTTATTAGGTAGTAGTTTGACACTTGGATCCATAAGAGTATCAGCCGGTTTGGCATTCAACAAACTTGTTTCTTCCAAAATATCCATAACATATTTCTGCTGATAAATCACTAAACCATCTTTATATTGGGCTACCTAAATACCCAAGAAATATCGGAGTTTACCAAGATCTTTTGTCTGAAATTAATTCGAGAGATGTTGTTTCAACTGGAATATTCTCTGCTCATCACTACCAGTTATGACAATATCATCTACATACACAATAAGATAAACACACCCTTGAGCTAAGTGACGATAAAAGACAAAATGGTCAGCTTCACTATGGACCATACCAAATTGTTGTACAACAATATTGAATCTGCCAAACCAAGCTCTCGGAGATTGCTTAAGACCATAAAGAGACTTGTGTAGCCTACAAACCATATTCGATGACTCCCCCTGAGCAACAAACCCCAGCGGTTGCTCCATACATACTTCCTCTTCAAGATCACCATGTAAAAATGCATTTTTGATGTCAAGTTGATGAAAAGGCCAATGTCGAATAGCTGAAATGGCTAGAAGAAGTCTAACAGATGCCATCTTGGCTACAGGCGAGAAGGTATCACTATAATCCAACCCAAAAATTTGAGTGTATCCTTTGGCTACCAAGCCAGCTTTAAATCGATCAATCTTACCATCTGGACCAATTTTCACTTGTAAAGCCAATGACAACCTACTAAATATTTTCCAGGGGTAGAGGAACCAATTCCCAGGTACCACTGCTTTTAAGAGCACACATTTCATCAATCATTGCTTGCCTCCACTCAGGGTGAGATAATGCTTCACTTGGAGTGTTAGGAATAAAAATAGAAGACAAAGAAGACAAACAAGTATATTGCAAAGGAGAAACACAATGATAACATAAATCAATATAATATGGAGAAGGATTTCGTGTTTGACGCATACCTTTTTGAAGGGCAATCGGAAGATCAGACTCAGGTTGCTGGATCAGACCGGTGACGGTGAGAGCTTCGAAGGAGAGTCTGCAATGACTTCAGGGACATGTTCGACATCATGAGTAGGTACAACCTCAGGGACATGTTTGACCTCAGGAACAGGTATGACCTCAGGGACTTGTTTGACCTCAAGAACCGGTACGATCTCAAGGACAAGTACGACATACGTTGGTCAACGATGCTGATATGTTTAAAGTGTACGAGAAGTTCGGGGGTCAACTTTAGGGTTATCTAGTGGGCCAGGTTCCTTAGAATGATGGGGGATAATGATATATGGGACTTACGAAAGAGGTGTGAGAGTACTCTCCGGAAGGGATTTCGGAGTTACTTGGCTGGACTCAAAATATGGAACAGACTCGAAGAAGGTGACATCGGCTGACACGAGGTATCATTGTAGGGTATGTGAATAGAAAAAATAACCTTTTTGGGACGACGATAACCAAGAAAGACACACTTTAGTGATCGAGTTGATACTTTATCAAGACCAGGAGAGAGATTGTGTACAAAACATGTAGACCCGAAGACTCGGGGAGGAATTGGGTGAAGGGGAGAATGAGGAAAAAGGATTGAATGAGGGATTTTATTGTTAAGGACAGGTGATGGCATGCGATTTATGAGGCAACATGTCGTTAGCACATCGTCTCCCCAAAACCGAAGTGGAACATTACCATGGAGAAGTAGGGTCCGAGTGGTTTCTACGAGATGCTGGTTTTTGTGTTCGGCTACCCCATTTTGTTGAGGTGTGTGAGGGCAAGATGTTTGGTGGAGAATACCATTACTGGACATAAAATTTTGAAATTGTTGGGATAAATATTCACAAGCATTATCACTTCTTAAGGTACGAATAGACACACAAAACTAAGGTACGAATCTTTGGCTGAGCATGTATGAGATGACACTGAAAAATAATAAAGACCTTGAGACTCATATCTGACGCCAATTGTCCGTCTCAAACTCCGATCCTGTAGTGTGACATTACTATTAGTGAAGGTGACAATACAATCAAGAGAACGAGTTAAACGACTGACTGAAAGTAAATTACATGGACAATTAGGTATATATAGAATAAAAGTAACACAGAGAGAAGGTAGAATTTGAACAGTACCAATTCCTTCGGATCGGGTTTGAGAACCATTGGCAGAAGTTATAGTAGGTAAGAAACCAAAGGTAGAGAAGGAAGAGAAAAGATTTTTATTACCAGTAACATGATCAGACACACCAGAATCAATGACCCAAGGTCCAAGAGAAGATGATTGAGAGAAGCAAATAGATAAATTATCAGCGTATGCAACCGAAGCAGTAGAATCTGAGTTCTGATAATTCTGATACCACTTAAGAAAATCATCGTATTTGGGCGTAAAGATCTGAGGAGTAGCCATGAGTATTGGATTTGGAAAAGTTGCACAGTCGTGAGTGCGGCGGTGGAAAAATCATCAAGATCGAAGGAGGCGCTTTTGCCGGTAGACTTAGTTCACCGGAAAGTCGCTGAAATTAGTAGCGGCAGATGGCGGTAGTGGTATGGTGGTTACCAAAGAATTTTGGAGGCAAACCAGAGTGATGATACAGTTTTCTAAAAAAAATTGTCACCTGAAGACAGTGGGTCAACCGGATAAAGCACGCTGAAAAATTTCCTCTTAGTAGGCTCTAGATACCATGTTGAATTAAAAGAGACTAAGAGACATTTAGGTTAAACCGTGTGTTTTAAAAGCACTACAGAGACTTTATTATATAGAGAGAGATTACAATTAATGCTATAATATAGTCGACGTGGGACTATTCTACATACAAATATCAACAGTAAGTTTGAGTATGAACTGGCTGGAACATAATTATGCTCATATTAACTATTACAACAAATCAGTACGGTTTTCTACTCCTGAAGAGGAGGAGGAAGTTGGTTTCTTATCTGCTAGACAGTTGAGTGAGTTAATGAAAAATGAAGCTCAATTGTTTTCATCGATGGCGTCCTTATCTATGGAAAATTGGATTGTGATTGACGAGTTGTAGGTAGTATGTCATTTTCCTGAATTTTTTCCAGAAGATATTCCAGATGCTCCGACAGAAAGGGAATTGGAGTTTTTGATAGATCTTGTACTTGGTACCAGACCTATTTCTATGGTGCCATACAGGATGTCGACGTCTGAATTGTATGAATTAAAGAAGCAATTAGAAGACTTGCTTGAAAAGAATTTTGTAATACCAAGTGTATCGCCTTGGGGAGCTCATGTGTTACTTCTAAAGAACAAAGATGGTAGTATGAGAATGTGCAATGATTACTGACAATTGAATAAAGTAACGATAAAAAACAAGTATTCACTTCCAAGGATAGAAGACTTGATGGATCAATTGGTGGGTGCGCGTGTGTTTAGAAAGAATGATTTGACGACGGGTTATCACCAAATTCGAGTAAAGAATAAAGACATTCAAAAGACAGCTTTCTGAGCTCGGTATGGAAACTACGAGTATTCGGTAATGTCGTTCAGTGTTACTAATGCGCCAGGAGTATTTATGGAGTATATGAACCTTATTTTTTGCACTTACTTGGAACGGTTTGTTGTGGTCTCATTGACGAAATATTGGTTTATTCCAAATCAGAGGAGGAATATGTTGAGCATTTGTGAATTATACTACAAGTGTTGAAAAAGAAGAAGTTATATGTGAAGCTGTCAAAATGTAAATTATCGTTAGCATAAGTCATTTTTCTTGGTCATGTTATTTTAGGTGATGGAATTGTGGTAGATTCATCTATAGTGGATGTAGTGTTATAGTGGGAGGCTCCAAAATCAGTTACGGAGATCAGAAGCTTTTTGGGTCTGGCTGGCTATTATAGAAGGTTTACTGAAGAATTTTCCAAGTTAGTACTTCCGTTGACTCAATTGACTTGTAAAGGCAGAGCATTCATATGGGACATCCAATGTGAAGAAATTTCTGTTGATATAAAGAAGATATTGACGACGAACCCAATTTTGATATTACCTAATCCGGAGGAACCGTTTGTTATGTATTGTGGTGCTTATAAATTAGGCTTTGATGGTGTGCTCATGCAGAATGATAAAGTAGTAGCTTATGCTTCGAGGAAGTTGAGGATTCATTAGAGGAATTATGATACTCACGGCCTTGAGTTAGCTGTAGTGGTGTTTGTATTAAATATTTGGATACATTATCTCTATGGCTCCAGGTTTAAAGTATTTAGGGATCATAAGAGCTTGCAGTATCTATTTAACTAGAAGAAATTATATATGAGACAACGCAGGTGGTTAGAACTACTGAAAGACTACGACTTTGGCTTGAACTATCATCCAGGTAAAGTTAATGTTGTAGCCAATGCTTTTAGTAGAAAAACTTTGCATATGTCTGCTATGGTGGTTAAAGAATTAAAGTTTATTGATCAATTTAGAGACATGAGTTTAGTATGTGAAGTGACACCGCAGAGTGTGATGTTGGGAATGTTGAAGATGAACAATGATTTCTTGGATAATATTAAAGAGACACAGAAGTTAGATGTGAAGTTGGTAGACTAGATAGTTGAGAATAACCAGTCTGAGGATAATGATTTTAAAGCAGATGTCCGAGGTGTGTTAAGATTCCGAGACTGAATTTGTATTCCTGAAGACACATAGATGAAAAAGATGATTTTGGAAGAAATTCATAGAAGTAGTTTAAGTATTCATCTAGGAGCTACTAAGATGTATCACGACTTGAAGAAGTTATTTTGCTGGCCCAAATTCAAACAAGATGTAGCATGGTTCGTGTATGCATGTTTGACTTGTTAGAATTCGAAAGTCGAACATCAGAAACATGCGGGATTGTTGAAACCATTAGAGGTTCTGGAATGGAAGTGGGATAACATATCGATGGACTTTGTGACGAGGCTTCCAAATTCTCTGAGAGGACATGATTCGATTCGGGTGATTATTGATAGGATAACAAAATCAACTCATTTTATTCCGATTAGTATTAATTTGCTTGTATTGAAGTTGGCAGAGATTTATGTCAATGTAATTGTGAAGTTGCATGGTATACCTTTGTGTGTTGTTTTTGATTAAGATCTGAGGTTTACCTCAGATTTTTGGAAGAGTTTACAAGGAGGGTTGGGTTCTAAGCTGAGGTTGAGTTTCGCTTAGCATCCACAGACAGATGGTCAAACAGAGAGAACTATTCAGTCGTTAGAGGATTTGTTGAGAGCTTGTGTTCTCGAGCATGGAGTTACATGAGATAGTTATCTTCCACTAGTCGAGTTCACTTATAACAATAGTTTTCATTCTAGCATTGGTATGGCACCTTTCTAGGAATTGTATGATTGGAGGTGCATAAAACCTTTATGTTGGGATGAATCTGGTGAAAGTGTAGTGCTCAGACATGAAATTGTGCGAGAAGCTACAGAGAAAGTGAAATTAATTCGAGAAAATATGAAGGCTTCGCAGAGTAGGCATAAGAATTACCTTGACAAGAGAAGTAAGGATCTTGAGTTTCAAGAGGGAGACCATATATTCTTGAGAGTTTCTCCAGTTATGGGTGTAGGCCATGCTTTGAAGTCGAAGAAGCTTACTCCTCAATTTATTGGTTCGTATCAAATTTCAGAAAAGGTGGGGTATATTGCATATAGAGTGACCTTGCTACCTAATATGTCGAATCTACATGATGTGTTCCATGTGTCGCAACTCCGAAATTATAATCCTGGTCCATCGCATGTGATTCTGATGAATGATGTACAAGTGCATGATAATCTTACTATTGAGACCGTACCTGTGAGAATCGAGGATCATGAGATAAAGAAACCGAGGGGAAATGATATTACTCTGGTGAAGGTAGTTTGAGGAGGAGCTACTGGAGAGAATGGACGTGCTAGTTAGAGAGCAAGATGCGGGAGGCTTATCCAGATTTGTTCGCCTCAGGTAAATTTCGAGGACGAAAATGCTCTAAATGGGGGAGAGTTATAACACCCAAGTTTAATTAGGATTATTTTATAAAATAAATGTTGTGATGTATTTAATTGCGTTGGTGAATATCTTAATGTTTTGTTGTGCTTTTATTGGGAAAATATAAATATTGAGAATTATAGAAGTTGTGGTGTAGAGATGTGTGACTAAATATGTAAAAACATGAGGTGTAGAGAGATAAATTGGTTATTGACATTGTAACACGGTGGAAGAACTGACTTGTTTGTTTTGCGTCTTATGGCAAATGTTGCGGTTAGCAAGAGTCGCCACCGACTTTTCTTTTATCCAATAAAGGAAAGGTGAAAAGAACATGAAATACCTTTTATCGATTTTGAGTACGAGAGGTAATTATGAAAAGGAAAGGTATTAGCATCATTTCCATCCGTAGTTATATATGAGCTCTTAATTGCTTAGCTCACTTTTAAACTTGCTTTGTGTGTGATTTGAAAAAATATTTTGAAAATTATTTCGCTTTGACTTCGTAATGATTCTTGTATCAGTCCTCAAGAATTTATACAAAGTGTTTGAAAATATTTTGTTTGAAAAATGTAACTTTGTAATGATTCTCGTATGAATATATACAAAGTGTTTGTTTGAAAGTATTTTTGAAAAGAGTGTGCGGTGTGAAAAGTATTTGTTTGATTTGAGCAAGCAATTAGGAGTCTTATTACCTACTCAGAAGGTCATTCTTGTTATTTTTCTTCTCCTTTAGGATAGCGTTATCCATACCATTAGTTGGTAGGTAACTTTATCGTTGAATGTGAAGGGATAGGCGTAGGATCATCGTATGGTCATTGAAGGCAAGTGCTTACGCCAGCCCTTGCCTTTTAAATTCTGCTCCAACCAGATTCTTTCTTGGGCCCAAGGCATCAAAGTGTGATGGATACCAATCCACGCAAGCACCTTTTTCCACACCTGCTTAAGAATTAAACAATCAAAGAACAAATGGTCGTGAGATTCAATCTCCCACTGAGATTCAATCAAAGTGGTTTTTTTATAAGATGAAACTTAAGTTCACAAATTTTCACAATAAATTATAAATGAGTTGAAAATGTGTTAAGTGATAACCTTGAAGGTTCATCCACCGCCACCATATCGGAGATCCTCACTTGTGATTTAGAGACCCCATCATCGAACAACACCAATTCTTATTCTAGAACGGAACAAATATCAATGGTAGAGAATTGTTAAACTATAGTTCAACAATGCATTTGATTTATATAAAAAATTGAGTTTTAAATATTGGACATTAGTCATTATATATAAATAATAACTATAGTTGTTGCAAAAATATGTTAAAAGAAAATTAAAAAATAAAAGGAATTAAAAAAATATAAGTTGAATTAGCAATCCAAAATAAAGTTAAGTTGAATTAGCAATCGAAAATAAAGATAAAAAAAGAAATCCAAAAAATGAGTAAATTTGGTTTGGTTAGTTAGATTAATTTTCAGAAGTATTATAGATTAAGTTGAATTAGAGAGTTAGATTAATTTTGAAAAGTATTATATATAGATGGAATTTAGTTAGTTGGTGATAGGAGTAAGATACATTAATTAATTAGAATCAGTGTGAGTATGTATGTATTTGGCTGGCAATGGCATGGTGGAATGAAAAGAAAACGGATGGATGAAAAAACATGATAAACATGATATTATTGGCTTCGCCCAGGCTCGAACTGGGACCTTCAGTGTGTTAGACTGACGTGATAACCAACTACACCACGAAACCACTTGTTCATGTTTCCGCAATTATACTTTTACAATCTGTAATTTTCGTTAGTAACTAGGGGTGCAGCTTTGCAGGTACGTTTAATTTGATTTCAGTTTTCTAACTTTTTTGTTTTTTAATCTCAAATACTATCATTTCTCCTTCCTTTTAATATTATTAATCACAACTATATTCATTAACATATTTTTACTTAATGTATCTCAATTCACCTAATTTTATTTATTACACTCATTTTATTAAATCTTCAATACTTACATTCTTATCTTTTATTTATTACATACTTTTTACTTACTTAATACACTCATTTTATTAAATCTTCAATACTTTACTTTTTATTTCAAACATTCTTATTTTCTATATTATTATAACTAATATATAAACTATAATCAAATAAATTATATATAATTTTTCAAATCACATAAACTAAATATTTTTTAAGATAATGCTTTTAATTTAATGTAATAAAATTTAATAATTTATTTTTTATCAACATCGACCTTGATGAAACAAGGCGTGTCAAAGAGGTCATCCTTAAGGATCTTCTCATTTCCTGAACTCTAAAAAAAATCGAAAGAAAACTGAAATCATAGTCTACCCTTTCATCACACTCTTATTATTGAATCAAATTTCCACCCTTAACTGAATTCCTAACAAGCAAAACAATCTCTCTTGATTTCTTCTTCTTCTATCTCTAGTCAACCTTGTCTTTGCCTCTTTTGTTCTCCAATTCGATGTACTGTCAAGTGGTTTATTTAAAACCTAATTTTCCCAACTTTTAGAATATATGGTAACCTCTTATATTTACTTTATTATTATTATTTTCAAAATTAATTCTAACTCTTCTCCTCTCACCACAAACATTCCTCAATTCACACAATTGGCCCAATTCTTATTTTTACCAATTTCTTTATTTATTTCTAATAATAATTAAAATGTTAATTATTCTAATTATTTCTAAATCATTTTACCATGCTACAACATTCTCACCACACCATTCTATTTTTACTACATCCTAACAACATATAATTTTACTTAATAAAATAATTCTAAATTATTCTATCAACCTATAATAATTTTACTATGTCCCTAACTCAAGGGATCACGCCCCACAAATATTCCAACGATTAAATAAATCATCGAATAAGCATAATTAATTAAATAAAATACGGTAAAATATCCTATACGCAAAACGAGGTGTTACAATTCACCCCCACTTGAGAAATATTCGCCCTAAAAGTGTTCACAGTGATTTCTGGTGAAACAACCGCTAGTGCTCCAAACTATCGAATAATCTTTATGACTGTTATTCAATTCCTCTGGTAACTTGCAGGATCGACTAGATTGATCCTATGGGGTATTGGTCGTTTGGATAAACTTAATAACAAAATTAGTATTCATGGTTATCACTTGTATTTAGAGTGTTTTATATATGTCCAATGTATTCCGATTGCAGTGTTAAATAACTTAATGACATGATTAAATAAAGAAATATAAAATTTACTTGAATGAGTAAATGAGTAAAGGTTCGATTTGCAAAGAAATGTGTAAATGCAGGAATACGTAAATGAATTTTATATGTAAAAGACTTTTAATGTAAAAGCATGAATATAAAAGCATGAAATGTAAAAAAACATGAATGTAGAAGACATGAATGTAAAAGACATGAATGTAAAAGGTTTCTAAAATGTAAAGGATTTCGAAGTAGAAGAAAACGTGTTTAAATGCAGAAATAGTTAAATGATTTGAATGTAAAGAATTTAAATGATATTGCTGCAAAGATAAAGGATAAACTGGAAAGATAAACATGTTTTACTAAATTGTAAAGGTTTGGTGCAATCATACGTACATTGTTCGAGCATTCGTTTCCCTAGCCATGTGGTATTTTGAATGTTTACTGAATTTTTGTACAATAGATATGACACACGAAATCCTAACACTAAGAATTCTATTTATACTACTTCGACCATAACGGTCTGACTTATGAGATCTTGCCACGTTCAGAACATGCAGAACACTGCGCTTCTCTAGCTTCCACGCGTCTTCGAACCGTTTCCAGCGCATATATTTTAACTTCCAATTATCCCGCTCACGTTTGAATTTCAAACGCTCCGGCCATCTTTGCTTCGAACTTACTTCACAGACACAATCTTGTTACCACTTCGAAGCTTCCTTCAAATATATCTTCACCATAATTACCATTCGAAGCTCCGAGCTTTAGTATGTCCCTTCGAAGAGCTATTTCTCCCATTCCAAACTGTGACATTTACTTTGTTCCAACGAACACTAACATCATTTCATTTCGAGCTCAATGATTCCATTTCGAATCATATATATCAAAATCTTCAGCCAACAAAATGCCCCTTTAAAATATGTATTTCGATCCTCTTTTGAGAAATACTTATTTTAAATATATTTGTAAGATTTTGATGTGACTTTGAGTAATCATGATACTGTGTATGACTTTCACTATGTCAGTCACGACGTCTCTTGGATTTCCGAACCGCTTCAACGATGCCCACGACATGGAGTGCGGTTATTAAAGACAATGATTATCATTAATCGTGCTTGTTACCAATGTTAACTTCGCCACCTCATTCCATATCCACCCACGATCCCGTATCTTGGCCTTGGTTGATGAGTGCTTCAACTTCCTCACTATAAAACTAAACAACTTTAGTCTTTTACTCTTTTCCACACTCGAACTCTTTTCTTCTTCTCTTCTCATTGAAAAACCCTAAAACTCAACAATTCCCAACAATGTCTTCAACAACATCCCAAATGAAGAAAATCTCCAAGAAGAAAAGTAAGGCAGGAGCGATTATGGAGAGCAAGGTCGGTACTCATCAGGTCGATCTGTACTTATCCCCAAGCAATCTCAAGGAACAAGAACTTCTATACTCCTCTCGGTACTAATTCCAACCAATCTTCTGGAAAGGGTTTGCTCTAATGGGCCCTCTTAGTTTTGAAATCTAAAGATACGGAACCATCTTCCCTGTTTGTTATGACTTTAAACCTTTGTTTAATAAAATGGAAATCCCTAGGTTAGGAACTGAGAATATAACTGAATCCTCCGCTTCAAAAACCATAGAAACCCCAATCGTTCCCCCAAAGGATCCTTTTGTTTTGGATTATGTTAAAAGCAACTTTAAGCCGTTTCGATCTTGCCCTACCCCTGACGTAGCTTACTAGAACTGGCTTACTAAGGTAGAAGCTAAGAAATCTCACCAATGGGAGGAGCTAGGAATCTATAATTTGATCAAGTT
This sequence comes from Vicia sativa, assembly GCA_021764765.1. Taxonomy (NCBI): domain Eukaryota; kingdom Viridiplantae; phylum Streptophyta; class Magnoliopsida; order Fabales; family Fabaceae; genus Vicia; species Vicia sativa. The sequence goes on along the minus strand of CM038793.1, from coordinate 283,986,775 downwards.
ATCGAAACCAGGCTTCACCTATAGCCATCCCTTGTTATTTGCATCCTTGTATTTTTGGGATAGTACTTACGACACCTTTCACCTTCCTGGAGGAATGATAACACCCACATTCTTCGATATAGCAGCCATCACAGGCTTATCACCAGTAGGAGAGACTTATATTCCTGACTCTGAAGAACACTCAAGTATCATTGACTTCGATGTCAAATTGGCTAGTTTTTCTAAGTTCATTAGTCATTATCACGCTGAAGGTGATAGTGTGTCAGACGTGGAGCATATTGCCTTCCTCACCCTGTGGTTGTCAAGATATGTGTTTTGCAGCAGGTCATTACAAGTAGCCAGTAGGTTTATTCCTCTAGCTAGGGATTTACACGAAAATAGGAGAGTGTGCTTAAGTGAGCTGTTACTTGTTGGTCTCTATGAAAGTTTGAGATCAGCTGTTTCGAGTCTGAAATCTCACACTCCTAAGAACATCTTGCTAGCTGGCCCCTTCTGGTTACTCCAATTATGGCTTAATGCCATGTTTGAATCTTCACTATCCACTGTTGACACCATTGTTGAGCAAGATCCAGAGATAGCGGATCGAATCGTTGAAGGCACGAGGCTGAGAAGACTTACTCCAAATGATGATAAAGCTGACTTCCAAGTTCTCTTCTCACAGTACATTATGATCTTCTCTAAAAGGCATAAATTTGAAGAAACTATGGCACCTTTTGCTTCGAGGACTCATGGACCATCATGGTTCACTATGTCCCTTTCAGAGGCTGCTAAAAGTAAAGAGATCCAAGACATTTGGAAAGCCTTCTTACTCTCATGATTAATCTCCTCAAGAATCACTCAGTCCAAGAACCAAATCTTTCTGTTTGCCTACCAACCCAATTTTGTTTCCAGACAATTCGGTTTATGTCAGTTAATCCCCGAACCCCTTTTTCAAACCCAAAGTGCCATCACTTCTGGTCGAACTTTCAAGGCCAGAGAAGCTAAGCTGCAGCAGGAACAATACCAAGATTTCGCTCAGTTTGAATTAATTCCTTTCGAACCAACACATTTTACTGCAAAGGGTTTTCTGGATTGGTGGACTAAATTCTACCAGTCTTATATGTTCGATACTCTCACCATCCAAAAGAAACTAACTGTTGCGTTCAATGTGCAGGTACACACAAAGAAAGGTATGTTCACTCACGCTCAAGAGATTAAGGCTTTTCAGAATTATTTCGAGACTACCTATGATCCCACGTGCTTGCAAACCACTGTGTATCGAGCGTCCGGAACCTTGAAGGAAAAATTTAAAGAAAAAGTCTCTAAGTTCAGACTTCCTTCAGGGTTGTCACCTGAGGATAGGTATAGGTTGGCACTCGAAATGCATCCACCTAAATTTCCTAGATTACCTACCTCAGAACTGGCTCTGGCTTGGTTTCCCCCATATCCTTGGTGGTTGACTTGCAAAGAGATGTACAGATACAAATCTCAAAGGAAACTAAAGCCATCTGAGACTGTGACATGGACTCCATAATTTCCCAGGGCATCTTCGCTATGACCTTTCTGCCATGTCGATTATATCTAATCAAGGCGCAGGTGCGAATGTTTGGGAAATCCCCAAATATTTCTTAGTTTCTTTATTTTAACATTTCGTCTTAATTGTTTCGATTTTCAGCCATCAGGATCAAGACTGTTGCTTCGAAGACTAAGGAAGGAAGTGGTTCTCAACAAACCATCGAAACCAATGATGATGTGCCCCAAGCAATTCCAACAATTACTCCTGTAACAACAACACCAACAACAACAATTGCTCCAACTCCAACAATTGCTCCAACTCCAAAGGTAATTAATTTATCCTGATATTTCGAAAGGACTAAACTTTATGATTGAAGTCTAACTCATGTTTGAACCATTTCAGACTAGTAAACTCCCACCAACTACTCCAAAGAGTGAAGGCTAGTACCAGCGGAAGAATCCCAGGTTGGGAAGTTCTGTGACCGAAGAAGAAGCAAAAGAAAGATGTTTCCAAGGACACTAATGTTTACGGACTCGATTCGAGGATCTGCTCCCACCAAAATCCAAAATCCACCTTGACCTCCAACGTAATGTTGGAACATATAGATAACAATCTCTCTTGGATAATCCACAGGTAACTTTGGTTGAATTTTTAACCAAAATAGTTATTAGTACCTTAGTGCAAGTTTTAATCTTTCTTTGTTTGTGTAGGATGATTGAATCCAATCCTACCCGACTCCTCCATCAAAAAGCAGTTGCTCCATCCATTCTTCTCCTCATGGGGATTCAAGTAAGTGCGGAACAAGGGATCCTCAATATGGCGGTTCCGATTGGGGCTTCGAGCAACCAGGATGATCACACTTCTCCCTCAAGGAAACAAAGCGAAACAATGCACGAAGATCTTTGTGAGTACCTCGAAACTTCTCATCCAAAATCTCCTCTCGAAATCCCTCAAGAGTGAAAAAGTCACCCATCTTGAAGAGAAAAAGCTCGGCAGCGAATCTAGTGAGGAAGGATCGAGGAGGAAGGAAGAAGAGGCTCAAGGAGGTTCGGTGAAGGAGCAGTCGATGCTCACGATGTGAAGACAATGACATCAGTGGTGGACACGGTTGGTGATGAAGAAGATGATGAGGAAGAAAATAATGAAGGTGATGGTGTCCTACAAATGAGCCAATGGAAGTCGAGATGGATGTTACTCCATTGCGTATGGAACTTCGAGTCTCTCAACCTCAAACAGTGAAGAGTTAGCCCTCTTAAGCGAAATGACCCGATTGGGTATATGAAGGCTAAACTAGGTCAAAGAGACACTCATCTTCCTAAAATTTGATCTGGTTCGACTCTTGATTCAATGCCTTGATGATAGGGTTGTACTTCTTCACAAGATTAGGAAAACAATCCTTGATGTGGATCATTCGAAGTGCTTAAGAAAGGATCAACTTGCTATACTATGAAAGCACTTGACTCGAGTCAACCTTGCTATTGCTCTGCGGAAGTTAGCACCATCTTATTCGAACTTCAATCTTTGCTGAACAACGTATTGGGTGTCTCCTTGAGGATGAATTTGCTACCAATAAAGTCAAGAAAGACTGCTATGGGCGCTGCTTATGAGCATGCAAGCTCTCAAGGCGAAGATCGAGCTATGCACATAAAGCAAGCCAAGATTGATTATGAGACTCGAGCTCAGTCCATCCTTCTTTGGGAAAAGCGATTCAGACTTCAACAAAAGTTAAAGAGGCCCAAAACAACAATTGGCATATGGCCTAACACTGGCAGCACAGATTGAAGAGCTCCTCGATAAAGGACTTGCGAGAGATGGGCGGTGAGCAACTTAAGGGTGAAGTTGCTACTCTAGAAGAACAGGCGCTCCACCAAGGCTTGAGTCTTTTCGGGTATTTTCGATAGATTAAGGAACAATACCCATTTCTAAATTCTGTTTGTTCAATGACTCTTGCATTTCGTTTGAATGTTTATCTGTAATACCTAAACAACGCCATTTTGGCAATTTTATATTACCATTTTGGCATTTCTTTATATATTTTGATTACGTTGTTATTATTCGAATCTCCTGCAGGCGTGACTTATATTTCTTTAAATATTTCCCATTAACCTTTAGGATTCGCTTATCATCTGCCAACTCTTTGATTTCATATGCATTGTTTGAAAATGTTTTTACTATTCGAAAAGGTCCTTCCCAATGAGGTGACCATTTACCTAATGCTTTATTTTTCTTGTCCATGGGCAATATAACTTTCCAAACTAAATCATTAATATTGAATGTTTTACCTTTCACCCTTTTGTTATATGCCCTGGCTACTCTTTCCTTTTGCCTCATTAGGATTTCCAATGCATGCAATCTAACTTCGTCTAACTCAACTAACTCATTCATCATCATCTCCCAATACAATGCAGATGAGATTTCGTTTTGTCTTTAAATTCGAACTGCTTGTAGATGAATTTCTACTGGTAGAACTGCATCATGACCAAATGTTAGTTGGAAAGGCGTGGTGTTAGTAGCTTCCTTAGGAGATGTTCTGCAGGCCCATAGTATTTGGTCTAAAGTCTTATGCCAATTCCTTGGCTTTTTACCAACATGTTTCTTTATTAAACCTATTATCACTTTATTGGCTGCTTCGACCTGACCATTCGCTTGAGCATAATATGGTGTTGATGTCAGTAATCTAAACCCCATTTCTTGAGCAAATTCTTACATCTTCCTACCAGTAAACACAGAATCTTGGTCTGTGGTTATGCTCTCTGGAAATCCGAACCTATAGATAATCTGTTTCTATATGAACTCAATAATAGCCTCTTGATCTACAACTATTAATGGTATTGCTTCGATCCACTTGGTAAAATAATCTATTCCTACCAAGATATATTTCTTACTTTTAGACGAAGCAAGATTGATTTCTCCTATTAGATCTAATGCCCATCCTCTAAAGGGCCATGGTTTAATGATCGAATGCAACTCATTTGCAGGAGCATGTTGAATCCCTGCATGTTTCTGGCATTCTTCACACCCTTTAGCAAAATCTATACAATCTTTGAGCATGCTAGGCCAGTACATACCATATCGAAATAACAACCATTTCATTTTATGGCACTTGATGTGCCCCATGCCCCATTGTGGACTTCTGACAATGCTAAGTATGCCTCACTTTCTCCAAGACATTTGAGTAATATGCCTTCTTGGGTCTTTTTGAACAATTCATTTCCCATAAGGACATATGATAATGCTCTATATTTTATTTTCCTGTCAATATTAAATGTTGGGTTTTTAAATAACTCACTAGTGGACTTATGTCATGTCGATAAGGTGTCTATGGCTAATACTTGAATCTATCTTTATCACCACAACCTAATTTGATATTTTCTAAGTCGAAGGTGTGAGTCTAGTAGCCATACCTACCTCTTATTTCGACCCGGATCCTCAAAGTTTTGGTAGAAACTTTATACCAAGCCAATTGTGCTAGGTCATTTGCTTCTTGATTTTCTATTCTTGGTATGTGTTGAATATCCATGTATTGAATTTTTGAGTAGCACTTAACTATGACAAAGTATGTCATCAGATTTTCCTTTATGCATCTGTATTCCTTTGTTATCCTTGACCACTAACTCGAATCACCTTTAATTTCGACTCTGGTTGCCCCAATTCCAACAAAGCTTCAAGTCCAACTATGGCTAACCTATTCGACCGTTGTTCGGCAACGGGGACCATCTAACTTATACTTGAATTTTGTTGAATTCCTTGAGGAGAAATTATGAGAACTCGAACTGCTTACCCTCTTTATGGGTCGAACCATCAAAGTATAATTTCCAGGTTGCGTTTCAACGTAACCTATGGCAACTTCGACCGTGAATGGTCCACGATGAAATCGAAATCACTTGGCCTTTCCACACTCTTAAAGGCATGAAAGTCAAGAATATTACGCAGGCTAGAGCCCATTTACCAACTACGCTATGCATTATTGGTTTTGAAAGCATGTGTTTGATAACATCGAAATGAGATGAAACATAAACATCAACAGGCTTTATATAATACTTAAGTTTCATACAAGAAAAGTATAAACAAAGACATAGCTTTTCTATATTGCTATATCTAGTTTACGCATCATTCACACCTACTTAAATAATATATGGCTCTTTCGATGCCATTACTATCTTCTTGTGCTAGCATACTACCTATAGTAAATTCAGAAGCAGATATGGACAGTCTCATGGGCTTTCCCCATGAAGGTGGAGACAAGATAGGAGGCTGAGAGAGATATCTTTTGATCTTGTCAAAGGCCTCCTGATGTGCTTCGTTCCACTCGAAGGCTTGGCATTGCTTTAAACGAAGTAGTGGAGAGAAAGCTTGAGTTCTTCCACTTAGATTGAAATGAACCTTGAGAGGTTAATCTTCCCCAAAGATTGCAGCTCCCTTTTTGATGTGGGTGCTTTTGTCTCTATGATGGCTTTGGTCTTGTTCTGGTTGATTTCGATTCCTTTTTTATGTACCACAAAGCCAAGGAAATCTCCAGCCTGCACAAAAAATGCACATTTAAGGGGGTTCATTTGTAAGCCATGTTTCCTCATTCTTTCAAATGCTTGGCTCAAATGATGCAAATGGGTTTCTGCAGATATAGATTTGATGACTATATCATCAATATACACCTGCATAAATGTCTCAATAAAATCATGGAAGATTGAATTCATTGCTCTTTGGTAAGTTGCTGACATTTTTAAACCAAAAGACATCACTACCCATTCGTAGGTGCCTAAGGCTCTGGGCAGAAATCTTTGTCTTAGCAACACTTCTTGACAATAAAAATCGATTATAACCAGAATATCCATCTAGCATACTTAGGTATTCGAATCCTGCAGCAGAGTCTATTAACATTTCTGCCACAGGCATAGAATATTCATCTTTGGGGGTTGCAGTATTTAAATCCCTAAAGTCTATGCATATTCTCAGAGAACCATTTTTCTTAATAACAGGTACTATATTTGCTAACCATTCAACATACCTTGTGGTTCTGATGAATTTGTAGCGCAACAACCTTTCGACCTCAGCTTTGATCTTTGTGAGAACTGCTGGCGCGAATCTTCTGGGAGTTTATTTGATGGGCTTCTTGCCATCCTTAATTGGAAGTCTGTGCTCCACTAACTCTCTCTTCAAACCAGACATTTCGTCATAGTCCCATGCAAAACAATCTTTGTTTCTTTTGAGAACTTTGATCACCTCTTGCTTGAAACTTGGGCTGAGTTTTGCGCTTATGTAGGTTATTCTTTTTGTATTGTCATCCCCCAAATTCACCTCTTCGAGCGGATCTTGTGCTAACATTTTGGCACCTGAGTTTGTAGGATCCTTCTCGAAGCCTAAGGGTTCCTTGTCATAGATGGCATCTAGCCTTTGATCTATTTCGTGTTCTTCATAGGGTGAGTCTTTAGAGCCATTCCCTTCTATTTCGTTCACTTCGATCATATTATCTATTTCAGCCTCTGAGGCCGCTTTCCATTCATTCTCAGCCATATAGACCGAAATCCTTTCGAAGAAAGAGGACTCAGTCATGAGCAGGATTGTCGAACTCCCAGCCTCTGGCCGTCTCTAGATGCCTTGACTCCTTCGTCTCCTTTGATTATCTTCCTATCCTAATACATGCCATTATTTCGAAGGGTCATATAGTAGTGTGCATTCCTGGTTTCGTTTATCTCATCGGTTGGTCTGAGGGCTATTACGGCTAGATACTTGTCATAATTCCTTTTTGACTAAGTTGTTGTTGTCATAAAGTAACTCGGTCGCTTGATATTCTCCACTATACCATCTTCTCTCATAGAACCAACCTACGGTGCATTGGCGAAGGCTGCTCCTCGCCATGGATCCACTCTCTTCCAGTGATAAGTTATAATTGGCTTTGGCTTGATCACCATGAACATGGTGGACTGACTTCGATCCTACGGTTAGATCCACTTGAACTACCCCAGCGTCGACCTACTTTCCCTTCATAATTGGATAGGACCATGTTGTGTGGTTTGACATCACCTTCTTGTATTCCCACTTTTCGGCATGAATTGAGGCATTAAATTAATTGCGGCCTCATCCACTAAGACCTTGTTCACGCCATGGGCTCGGCCTTGCTCGAATGAGCGATGGCTGAATGATTCTTCATTGTTGGCTCGGGTGTTCGAAGAATGCATTACGCTCTTGACCGCTGCGTATCCATGCATATGGCAAGTACGTACTTCATTAAATCTATGGTATCCTCTTCCTCATGCTCTTGATTTTGATCTCTGTCCAAACTCGAGGCGATCAGATACCATGTTGCAATTTAAGTTGAGTGAAGACTCCCCTCGATTCGAGTTATGCATCGAATATCCTCGTCTTCTTACGGACTTTGAGTGTACTCCCGATTCATCTTGTTGTGTTTGTAGAGAAGAGTCTCCTACTAAGCGGAGGTTTGTTTCGGTTGATTGTTTGTTGTTGGTTTGTTGGTACTTGCACTTCTTTGTTCTTTGATCGAAGTTGCTCCTTTATGCCCAAGCTTCCCTTCGACCTTTCAATTCGTTGTTGCCTTCGCCATTGTGATCTGGACATGGGGTTTTTTCCTTTGTAATTCTCCAATCTTAATTCTTCCCTCTTCGTGGTGTTGAATTGCTTCCTATATATCATGGCGTGACGTGCATTTCGTTCATTGCCTTTCCATTTATCTTTCCCGCATTAGCTTTGACTTGCGACCATTTATACATTGGTACTTGAGAGATTTTGAACGTCACCCTTCGAGCACCTTTAGGATAGGGTGTCGGGCTTTCGTTGAGTATGATTACCCTCGAGTGTTGACTCATCGACCAACTTCCTTGGATTCCGGCATGGGCGAAGGGAATAGTTTGAGCAGCTCGGCCATGTTACGGTCATATCTTGACAGCACCTTGGGCAATCAGGCACTTGGTTTGCCCTTTGTGACGGAACTAAGAACTCCAACAAACTCTCCCTCTAGGGTAACATCTGAATAATTGGTTGTCTTGGCGCGATTGATTCGATTCGAGCCCTTTGTTTCCTCTCAAATCTGCGGAATCCTCTGTTGCAGATGATCTTGTCAGACATAGCATCATTTGACATTTCCTTGTGGCACATGAGATAATCTTTGAGGTGGTATCTGCGGTATAGCTATCCTCCCTTTTGTATTTTTCTTTTCTAGGTATCTTTCCATCTCCTCCATCTCGAGCGAGGTCTCTCCGTATCCACCATGTTGACATCTACATCTTCCCTTTTTGTCATCATCTCCCCGTCGATGGTTTGACATCTTCGATTCGGATCATTGAACTTCGGCAGTATTTTACCGGTAATCAAATTTCCAGGGTTCCCTAAAGTATCCGGACTTCCTTTTGAGGAATGCTACCATTTCCATTCTCATCATCTCCCCGTCACGTGGGCTTGGCGTCTTCGATTGGGATTTTCGAACTCTGGGCGAGAATATTTCACGGATAATCGAACTTCCAGGGCTCTCTAAGGTATCCGATTTCTTTTGAGGGAGGCTGGCTTTGTGATCTTTACTTTCTCCAATTTTAGCCTTAGGCCTTGGGTGGCTGTCAACTCTTGCTTCGGTTCTCACGGCCCTCGTGCTTGGATCTCTTCGAAACAACGGATGACCTTTGCTTGATCGAAGCCTCTAGTTGTTGTGGGCGTCCTCGGTGACTCCATTGTTGACTTGACTAACACGGTTTCCATTCTCGGTGCTTTTTCTCCTAATAGAGTGGCCCCGGTGCCTTCACCATATTGATTTCTCAATGCATGCAGGGCGGAGTAATTGGTGTTGCAACATCAGGAGGGTCTTCGTCTACTTTCATTTTGGTTTGTCGCAAACTTCAATTTGCCTTCTTTAATTGCATTTTGAATTAGATCCTGAAAAGAAAACAACGTGAGGTCTTGTGGCCTAGGAAACTATGATATTTACAAAACCCTCTTTTCTTTCTTGATCTAAGGAGGTATTTTGACATTTGATGGCACGATTAATGGCCATCTTTGACAACAAATCGAAAATCTCGTCACATTTGTTACATCGTATATACCTTCTTTGGGAATTTGTCACTTTTCTCATTTTCAACAATTTCTTTCCTTTTGTGGGAACTAGTAATGTACAAGGTAAGGTGGAGCTGTTTAATTCATGAGATCTATTTCGACCTCTTGATTCGGGATAGTCTTCGACTTCCTCAGTTTCGACATAGGAAATTCTTTGTTTCTTATTACTTTTAAAAGCCCTGGCCTTTTCGGCCTTTAGTCTTTCGACTTGTCGAACCCTATCTGCTAACTGAGCCATGTCCCTCAAGTATTGTGTGTCTAATTTCTTTTGAATAGAATAGTCCAGGCCACCAGCGGCCATTTTGACTAACTCATGTTCAGGAACTACTGTGAAACATCTAGATTTCAAGAGTACTCATCTATGGGTTCAGTAAACTTCCTCTTAACACTTGCTAGTTCCTTTAGACTTATCTTGGATTGTCCCATATAGAATTGTTCATGGAACAATCTCTCCAAGAGGTCGGTATCTATGGATCCGGGAGGCAAAGTGGTGAACCATGTGAAGCGTTTTAGTGAGGAACTTGGGAAATATTTGATCCTCGGGTTCTCATTATTTGCTATGTCTCCTGCTTGATCGGATACACAGCTATATGTTCATTGTTGATTCATTGGTATCTCCGGCAAACTTTGTAAACTTAGGGATCTTGTATCCCTTGGTAAATCGATATGCATTACATAATCGCTATAGGAGGCATAATTTGGCCTTCAATCCACATATTAAGACCGTTTTGGGCCATAATCCTCTCTATCATGGTGGTTAGATTATTTTACGCAAGATATTGTCATTTAATTCTATGGACAATTGCATCGACATCTTGGTTTCGACCTACCATGACAACTCCTCTAGGTTGTTCTTCTCATATGGGACTTCTAGTCTTTCGACCTTGCCCTTGTTCCATAACTCCCTTTGTGGTTCCTCTCGAATCAGGGGCATCTAATCTTTAGACCGCCTTTGGTTCTATAAATCCCTTTGTGGTTCCTCTCGAATCATGGGGCATCTAACCTCTGTGCCCTTGCCCCAAATTAATTCCTTCTCTGAGGCGGCCTATAGGGTGGGTCATCACAATTTGTTCTATGATAGAGTGCGTTCGTCGAACCAATGCAGTTACTCTCGCCTTCGGCGGGCGAAGATCTGCTATTCGACTCATATTATCGCATTTCTCTGTTTGTCCGATTCGTTTTGAACTATTGGGGTGAAGATTTCTTGCATAGTTTGTGCTAATACTCCTATCATATTATAGTCTTGTCATCCATTAAGCGCCTAAAAGCTATCGATTTTACGTGGTTAGGATAGGCAATGCACTATAACCTCTGACCCTTGGTTATTGTCATAAATTGATAAGCCCGGATCCAGACCCTAATTGTGGTGACATGTTCGGCGTCGAGTTTGCCATCCGCCATCAAAGATGTTGGCATCCGTAAAGTTACGGGTCTATTACCATCGCGGGTGGTCTAGTTGGTGGTGGGGTGGCGAAATGGGTTTGTGTCACGATGGTGGGACTAATCCCCAGGATACCCGGTGGTTCTGTATTGCCTAGGATCGAATTGTTAGTTGACATGCCACTTGTTCGTTCGTGGCCACATTACTAGTAAGAACAGCAGCGCGTGCATTCGAAGATCGGGCGTTCTATCGAAGCGAGCGCATTAGTGCATGTTCCATGTGGGGCGTTTTGTTCCCCGTGTTGATTGTTTGGATTAGACATCCTATTATTTTGTTTTCTTCTGGGTAAGGGTTGGTTGCTATTAGTTATTCTACCACTTCTAAGGTTCATATAACAACGAACTTGACACTCAAAAAGAACTCTTATAATGATTATGTCTTAACAATCTTTATTTTATTTTAATTTTGTAACGACCAATGACTGTCCCACTGGGCGTGCCAATTTGTTCACAGTGATTTCTGGTGAAACAACCGCTAGTCCTCCAAACTATCGAATAATCTTTATGACTGTTATTCAATTCCTCTGGTAACTTGCAGGATCGACTAGATTGATCCTATGGGGTATTGGTCGTTTGGATAAACTTAATAACAAAATTAGTATTCATGGTTATCACTTGTATTTAGAGTGTTTTATATATGTCCAATGTATTCCGATTGCAGTGTTAAATAACTTAATGACATGATTAAATAAAGAAATATAAAATTGACTTGAATGAGTAAATGAGTAAAGGTTCGATTTGCAAAGAAATGTGTAAATGCAGGAATACGTAAATGAATTTTATATGTAAAAGACTTTTAATGTAAAAGCATGAATATAAAAGCATGAAATGTAAAAAAACATGAATGTAGAAGACATGAATGTAAAAGACATGAATGTAAAAGGTTTCTAAAATGTAAAGGATTTCGAAGTAGAAGAAAACGTGTTTAAATGCAGAAATAGTTAAATGATTTGAATGTAAAGAATTTAAATGATATTGCTGCAAAGATAAAGGATAAACTGGAAAGATAAACATGTTTTACTAAATTGTAAAGGTTTGGTGCAATCATACGTACATTGTTCGAGCATTCGTTTCCCTAGCCATGTGGTATTTTGAATGTTTACTGAATTTTTGTACAATAGATATGACACACGAAATCCTAACACTAAGAATTCTATTTATACTACTTCGACCATAACGGTCTGACTTATGAGATCTTGCCACGTTCAGAACATGCAGAACACTGCGCTTCTCTAGCTTCCACGCGTCTTCGAACCGTTTCCAGCGCATATATTTTAACTTCCAATTATCCCGCTCAGGTTTGAATTTCAAACGCTCCGGCCATCTTTGCTTCGAACTTACTTCACAGACACAATCTTGTTACCACTTCGAAGCTTCCTTCAAATATATCTTCACCATAATTACCATTCGAAGCTCCGAGCTTTAGTATGTCCCTTCGAAGAGCTATTTCTCCCATTCCGAACTGTGACATTTACTTTGTTCCAACGAACACTAACATCATTTCATTTCGAGCTCAATGATTCCATTTCGAATCATATATATCAAAATCTTCAGCCAACAAAAAGATTACCCCAAGTGAACAGATTCATATATGAATCCTTCATGTGGTCCTCAAGCCCCCGAGTTATGTTTCCACTAGTTGATCCTCCCCAAGCTACCTTCACCAACATAATATTTTTACCAAATATTTGCTTTACTTTCCGATCCTTTATTTTCATGGGTGATGCCTCAATAGTCAAGTTATCTATCACTTGCACATCATCCACTTGGATCACATGAGACAGATTCAAAATGTATCTCCTCTACTAAGACACGTGAAACACATCATGAAGACTAGCAAGTCATGGTGGCAAGGCAATCTGATAAGCCATTTCTCCTATCTTCTGCATAATCAGGTATGGATTGCTGAAATACAGAGTGAACTTTCGAGATTTCAAAAATCAATCAACACTAGTTACCAAAGTATCCCTCAAAAACACATGATCTCCCATAGATGATTAAGCAATCCTTTACTGTCTTTGGAAATCCAGACACAAAGTGCATCAAAGTGTTGTCCCTTTGTTAGAAGATAGGCTACAATCTAGAAGTGGGGTTGAATAGTTCGCAAATGAAATTTTTCAATTAAAAATCTTGTTTAAACTTTTTTAAACTATGGAACATGGAAACAAACCCGGATCAACAATCATCTATCCGAACCGTTATCGAAAAGACCGGATATACGTTAAACTGATAGAATGGGTTTACGTATGATGATAAAAACAACCAATATATTTCCAGCAAAGCAAATTTGAATAAACCAAACTATATCAATCAATTTCCAATAAAATAATCGGAAAAAAATTAACAAAGGCAATTTGTCGAACACTTGGGGTGCAATCAATACAAATTAGATTTTTGTTTAATTTTGTTAATGTTAGAAACCAATTACAATCACAAAGATTGTAATAAAATCAACAAAACAAGTTATGGTATTAACCTAAGATATTATATCGATGTATCGATCGCATAATTGAAGTTTTCAGCTTAAAGTAGAGAGTAAGAGCGAAAGAGAGGGACACAAGGATTCGTTTAGGCAGTTACCCAATTGGCCTCACTATGAGTACGTCTGCCCCCAATTCTGTTTGCAATTGAGATAATTAAAATTAACCTTTGCAAAATTTTGATACAAGTAACAATCCAACAAGCAAAACTCTAAGTATGTTGTTGATTATATCTTCTTTTCTCCCCTTGATCTTGAACTCGATCAAGTGAACCTGATACTTCCAATTTGATCCTCTGTCTCACGTTACTCCTTTTTAATAATCTTCATTCTTCAAAGACTTAACTCTATTGAATCCAAATTACGAACATATCGTAACCCAAGATTTACCAATTTAATCCTCCGTCTTGCGCTACTCCTTTGACTAAACTCACCGTTCTTCTAAGCTTTCACTCAGCTGAATACAAATTGCATAAACTTATCCAAAACCTTCAAATAACCAATTGATCTTGAAGGAAAAACCCACCTTGGTTTTATTATTTGAAACCCCCAAAGAATTCTCAACCCCATCGATTACGATGAACCCTAATTTGATGTTACCAATCTATCTCTAGATGGAACCCAAACAAAGAATGATTATGTTTAATTTTTGTGTGTGTATGCATAGAGATAGGATGAAGACGACGAGCGATTCCTTTGCATATTTATGGTTTCATATTTGAGAAATGATGCATGAATTACTATATATATGTTTAAGTGTGCGAATGAATAAAGCAAAGAGAACAGAGTTGCAAAATGAAAAAATTGGACAATTTGATTAGTAGGAGTTGACACATTCAAAGTTGGAGTCGACTCCTAAGGGAAATGGAGTCGACCCTTACAGCATGGGAGTCAACTTCAATAGGAAATAAGTGGTTTTTGAAAATAAGCTTTAGTAGGAGTCGATACATACTCTTGAGAGTCGACTCATTTGTGTTGTGTATTGACTCTATATGGATAGGGAGTCATATCATTTTGTGACAAAAAAGAATTTTAAAATATGCTTTCAGTAGGATTCGACCCACGACTTAAGTGATTCCACTCCTTTAGTTGTGTCTCGACTCCAAAAGTTGTATGTATTGACCTATTTTTAACAAAAAGTTCCTTTTTCAAAGAGCTTTAGAGGGACTCGACTCCTAATATGGGGGAGTTGACTCCAAACATGAATTTTCACAAAAATGCATATTTTTTAAATGTTTGACTTGCCCAAAAGCTTTTTACATGATCCATAAGTGTCCTAAGATGAAAATTCAACTTAAACATAGATAGATATTATTCAATATACAAATACTACATATTTTCCAGTTTTGACATCATTCAAAATATTAAATAGAGGATATTGCACTCACATACTCCCCCATTTTTATGATGGCAAAACATATGACATATTTGTAGTCTATGATCATATCTCCCCTGAATATGTGCATATCTTCTTTTAACATTTGCAACCAAAATTTGTTCTTGCATTGTATTGTAGCTTCTCCCCCTGTAACAACAACAAAAAGATACAAAATCTACAAAAACGTAAGAAACATCACATAGAAAAAACACACAATGACATATAAATCGTTCAGAGGCGTTGCAAAGATAATTTTGATCAACAAAAATAACACACATGAATAACCAATAAATGCATGAAAATTCAATACATATAAATAACATTTTCAAATAAAGATTTTATGCCATGAAGTACAAATGAACTTGAAATGCAAAAGATTAAAACATGAAGTCGGTATAAGCATATGGATTAAAAACACACAAGGTTAACAACAATTTTTTTGGAAGTGAACATTATTGGGATTGCGTTACACATCAAATATATCGCATACCTTCGGAACATAAACACACAATCAAGTTAAGAAATATTGGCAAGCAATAGAAGAGATAAACACTTACAAATAAAGAGATAAATGAAACGATATTACCTCATAGGATGGCAAATGGAGGATACACTCACATGAACTAGAACTTTTGAATAAAGGTTAAATAATTATAGAGAGAGTGCATGCATCAAACTATTTAGGAAAAAATTGAGATATCAAGAATGCACAATTCTTGATGAATATTGAAAAATGATTCGGTCGCAAGAGGTTTTGTGAAAATATCATAAGAGGTGGAGGAAGTTCCAGCTCATCCCAGAGAAAATATGTCAGGCATGTGCTAACTATGAACACAATATCCCAGGATCCTCCAAATCCGAACAGGGAGAACTAGGGGCCAATATCACTTTCTCTAATAGTATCACCAACATAATCCTCCATGACGATAAAGACCCCATGGTCATCACGGTGCAACACAGTAACTAGGATATTAAGTGAGTCTTGATAGACCCTGGAAGCTCATGTGACATTCTATTATGGAAATCCTTCAAGAAACTTTGAGTCGATCCCAGCAACATAAAGGTGTTCCAGGGCTCACTAATAGGTTTGTTGGGCGAACATGTGCAAGTAAGGGGCCATGTAACCCTAGAGACAATCTACGGTGTTGGATCATAATCCAAGCCAATTAAGGTCAACTACCTTATATTGAATGTTTATCACCCTATAACATCATCTTTAGCAAACCAAACATCAATATGTTAGGGGAAATTATATCCATCTAGTAATTGGTCCTAAATATTTCTTCGTTAATAACATGTAAATTCTTTTGTAGTCATAAAAATCCTAGCTGGTGAGTGTGTTCACCATTATGTATTACCAAATATCGAGATATAATAATTGCATAATAATTTATTAGTTTTGAATGCATCTTTATTTCATTTTTAATGTATGAAGTCATGGAAGGGATAAATGAGGTATTTCTTGATTGAGTGATACCTAGTTGACCTTATAAGTATATTTTATTGAGTTAGTGATCTCTTGAACCCTCCTCCAACATCCACGTATGAGCACATGGAACAAACTTAACAGGAAAAGTGATAACAAGTTAGTCAAACAACATACTCCCTCCGGTCACTATTATAAGCAAAGATTTCCTTTTAAGATTCATTAAATATTTGATGTATCTAGAGTATATAGAGGTTAGATACATTAATAATTTAATGAATCTAAAAAGTTAATTTTTACTTATAATAGTGACCGGAGGAAGAATTCGTTTAAGAACAATTTCTGATAAGAAAGACTTCAAACAAAGGCCTTTGATAGTTTCAAGGAACCATTGTTCATAGAAAGTCATAGAAAAATTTGAGAAGACCAATATAATACAAAAGGCAATATGGGGGCTTCCAACTTAGGGGAATAAATCTACATACCAAAGAGTAACTATGTTTTTCTTCTATTAGGGATTAGACAATCATTATGATTTTTTTTTGTAAAAACTCTTGGTCTAACAGTATAATGACTTATAGTTGAGAAAATGTAATCTACATAAAGGTTTAGATGTCTCGAGGAACAAGGCATACAATGAGAAACAATGTTATATATATATATATATATATATATATATATATATATATATATATATATATATATATATATATATATATATATATATATATAATACCTCATTTATTTATTTAATAGCTTAGAGAAATAAAATAAGAATGACACTAGTAACCAAACTAGTTTAATTTGGACTAAAGGGAAATTTTGGTAAATTGGCTTAGTTGAGGGGCAAATTAGTCATAAGGGATTAAACCATTCCTAATTATTATTAGGGTTAGTAGCCAATTACCCCCTGTCATATAGGCGAGTTTTGATTTACCCCCCTAAAATGTTAAAATGTTAAGTCTTTTGCCCCCTATGTATAAAAATTACCCCCTATAAAATATATATTTTTGATTTACCTCCTTGGTTTTTACACATTTAGGGGGGTGCCCAAAAATTACAAGGGGGTAATCCAAACTTTTTTAAAGGGGTATCAAAACTTCCTATATGTGAGGTGTAATTGTTAACCCTTAACCCTATTATTATTATTATTATTATTATTATTATTATTATTATTATTATTATTATTATTATTATTATTATTAAAATAATAATAAAAATAGAAGGAATAGAGAGAAGAAGAGGAACCGTGGAAGAGAGGAAGAAGAAGAAAGGAGCTCCAACATCAACCCTTCAATCCTTGCATGCAAGCTCGAATTCATCACCCTCATCACCTCCCAAGTCCAGTTCTGTAGCTTGTTCCTCTTCAATCCAAGGTGAGTCTCTTAGTAAGAGACCTTGGGTAAACTTGTGGTTTTTGAAAAGAATGGGGATTTTGGGATTTTGAGAGTAAATGATGCTTGCATGTTTGATTCTAATGACTATCAATGCTCTAAATTTTCGTTTCTCATGTTCTGGTACTGTGGGTAGTTGATTAGAAGTAGAAATTTGGGGTTTGAATCCACTAGACAAAAGCTGTTTTACATCGGTTTTACATAAAAGATGAATCCCTCGTGATCGGGGCCGTGCTTTCAATCGACCTCGTATCTTGAAAATAAATATTTCCAAGCCATGATCGTGAATTGCTTCAGTAGCGGTCCCCTATAGAACATTATATTTTCCCAAAGTGCGGGATGGTTCCTATTTTGGAACCGTTTTGTGAACCTATTCAATTGATACTATACCTTAATAGGTGATTAATGTATGGTTACTTGTAAATGTCCTTGCGAGTCGATTCGTTTAACATATACTATGATGGAATTATGATGAATTACAAGTAATAAATATGGATTAAATTTTGTGTCTCCTTGTGTTTGAATATGATTCAATGGATCTTTGGCATGTGTGATGCTTGTGAATCTTGTTCTCGTCATTCCGATAGGACGTTCGGATGATTGATTTGTGTGAACCTGAAGTGATTGAATATGTGCGAATCGGAGTAGAACCATACTACTAGGATAGTAAATCTTGTTTACCCACTATATGGATAGATTGGCAAGGTGGAATTTTGTGATATATATATATATATATATATATTATAATGGTATGTTTTAGCTTTCATGCTTGTTGTATATACGTGTGTTATCAGTTTATTTTTGTGTTACCTGAGCTACCATTGCAGTGTGTCTATGGGGGTCTTTTATGGCGTTTCCCCATCGTAACATACTAGCGTGAGTGGTATTGGTAAGTGTGATGCCGTGGCAATATCACCATGGATTACTTGCATCTAATGATGCCAATTAGGCAATATCATTAGGCTTTTTCGGTGAGCTTGTGCGTGAAGAAGGCGTGTGCATTTGTGGTAATGCCGTATGAAAATGAATGTCATTGCAATGTGCTTCTTGAGGGTCTTTCATGGGTTTCCTCTCTTCTTGTAACACATTGGTGTGCTTGAAGATGGGGTTGTGATGCCGCTTAGGCAATGTCACAACGGTAACTCATCTCGGATAGAATTCTATGTAGGAATGATCTGATTTCATTAAGTGGTATGCTTATGCAAGTCTCTTAACATATATGCACTCGAGTTCTCACCGAGGGTACGCGGCAGAGGTAGCCTAGTTAGATGGGTATAACTCCTTGATTCCTCACGTATGGATGTGGGTTTGCATATTGTGTATTATGTTGCTTGTATGTTGTACTGTCACCCCATTGGTTAGTTATGAGACTTCCATTGGTGGGGCTACCCCTTATTTGTATTTGCTCCTAGACGTGAGGCAATAACCCGAATTCTAGGTGAATTTGTATTGATGCATGCACCCATTAGAACCGAGCGGACCCCCTAAGATATGGGGGCTCACTGAGATTTAGTTATCTCACCTCATTCCAATTATTATTTTTTCAGGTTCTTCGAGGCAGGATCATGGCAAGGGTAAGATAGCTTAGCTTGTGACGATGTTTCTCGGTGATAATCTTTATCTTTCCGCTTTTGTACCTGGATGATGTATTAGTAACTTCAGATTTGTATTATTTTGGCCATGACTATTTCGGCGGAAGTTTGTAATTGTACTAATACTCTCCTTTATTTTCTACTGCTTATGTATGAATTCGGTTACCAATTAATGTCATACACGTATTATCCTAGGTCGATTCTCGGCTTCGCCATGAAACATCATAAGTTAGCTTAATTTTGTCTCGCATGCGTAATTGTTGGCATGATTCCTTATGTTCTATGTGTGGGCATTAAGTCTGATCAACTTGATTCTATGTGTAGGTGTTGCAGTGCGGCCCGGCACACAGCCATGTTGAGGCCCATCGATAAGCATAAGTTTGAAGGCCCATCGCCCGCGCGGCTAGGGACCCCCTCGTATGCGCGTTAGACACATGACCAACGATTACTTTCAGCTGTCACTGCTCTCTCAAGAATACCGGTCAAGCATCCCGCATATCACGGGCGGAAAACTATGGAAGACCACGTCTTTGGACTCCTTGCTCATGAAAACAGAAGTCCCTTAGTGGACTGGATAAACTACCCGATTACGGGACCTTGGCCGGGGTTATTAATACCTCTCATTTGAGAGGGTTATGTACTCATTCATTCTCTTCTATTTCACTTGCTTTCTCTTGCTTTTGGCATTAGAGTATCTTAGTACCCCCGTCTCCTTCAGCGGTAGTGCGGTTTGGGCCTTGCCGAACCTTTTGGTCGAATGCGATCGGTGGCACCGTCTGGGGGATCTTGTTCCCATATATTTTCCATCTTAAGGACCAAAACAAAACCTCCTCTTTCGTCATGGCCGACCGGATGGTAGCGTTAGCGAGAACACTCTTGTTGACCGCGGCGTCGACAACAACAACAACATCCACGAGTCGACCCTGGGCAGGGCACAACGCCTCCTCCTCAGCGGGGTCTCAAGGCGATGCTCACCGTCGACGTCCCAGGCCGTGAGTGTTTCAAGAGATTCAACCTCCTGCCAGCGGACCCTACCGTCATGGCCTGACCAGCGTGCCATCAACGAACCTCATCTTTCACCCGAGGCGTCTCGACATCTTTGAGACCTCCCGTCGTTCACCAGAAGACACAAGAGGCCCGACTCCTAGTAACCTCTCTCCTGAAGACATCTCTCCCAGGACTCCCCACGGAGGGCCATGAGGGAAGACACTCGGCCCGGGCCGTCGATCAAAGGTCGAGGACTTGTTCCGGCGGAACCACGATGAACAACCCACGAAGAAGCGGGCCCGTTCCCCTCCCGAATAGGGTCGGAACCCGGCAGATTAAGAAGAATCATGGAGGGAATCCTCGAGGAGACCTTCAAGAAAAATCACCACCATCGATCCCGTCCGCTCCCGCGGCGGCGAAGAAGACCAGCGGTCCCTTATTCGCTTGATATCATGGAGGTCGTCCCGGGCATGGAGAAACCTCCCCGACTCACCAGGTATGATGGGGTGGGCGACCCGTCGACCACATCGACGACCCGGTGATGCTCCATACCTCAACGTCAGTCTATCAATCTGAGCTATTCCTCCTACTTTCACGATAAAACAACCATGGGTTGGTAACAAAACTTTCCTCTGGGTCTATACACTTTTGGAGAGACGAAGACCCAATCACCAGCACCTTCACGCCTCCTGCATTTAGAAGGCGAAAGCCTCTGGGGCCATTATTTAGAGCGATGAGACTCTCGGAGAATACATCGACCGAAAGCAGGGAGGCCATCAAGGTCCCCTATGGTGATCAAATAAAGTACTTGATCGAGAGGGGCTCCTCCCAGCCTGAACTTGGAAAATCGGTGGTGTCGGGTCCCACCCACTTGTGCGCTCCTCGACAAAGCCCAGTGTACATCATGTACAAAGAAAGAGGTTGCAAAGCCGGCGCGCAGTAGAGGAACCAGCGATCAGCGGTTCCGCTCGGCACATCGATGACCCTCTGAGCGGAAGGCGGATCCTCACTGTGGTTCAAAGTCCACGAAACCATGGAAGAGGACTCTCCCTATTCAACCCAGCCGATTGGGAGGTTCCCTAAACCATAGTCATGTCACAGGCGGGGAGACAACCATCTATCAATAAATAATGCTAAAAGGAGTTCGATGAGGCGAAGAGCCCGGAATCAGGGTCTCCCTCAAGCAATTGGGAAGATCCAGGGCCAATAACCTACACCTCGAGGAGCTCCAGGGTGGCGCATAGAACTCACATTCCCTCTCGTCAAGGCAAGGATGGCGAACTTGAGGTACATCGAGATCCTGGTCGGCGAGGCGGCTCGGTGGGCGTGATGTACACTCACCTCTTCCACCGCTCTCCATTCTACAAATCCCCTTCTCACCATATGTGGGGTCCGGCTTGCAGGGAATTCAGCGGTTCGACCTCTCGACCATGGGGTCAGCTCCTCGTCACCTTGGCGAGGATGTCGCATCTCGGCGGTCAGGTGCGCTTCTTGGTGGTAGCCACTCATTTATCAATACCATTATGGGAGGACCACTTTGGCCAACCTCACCGCTATCCCTCGATCGTCCACCTCAATTGAAATTTTACACCGAGGGGCCTTTAAGCCTTTCATCTGCGGGGACATCTAAGTCGGAAGGTGCCAGCAGCCGCCCGGAGGGCGGACCTGGTGGACCCTAGAGCCTATGAGTTGACAAGCGAGGCAGGCAGAGAACTCCCGCATCGAGCAGCCAAGATCGAAGAACCTCAAGGTCCCAAAGTATACTATGTCGACCTTGACCACGCAGTTCGCGAAAGAAGAGATCGAGGTTAGAGCGGAGACCAAGATCCCTCGCCCGATCCCCGGGCGAGTTCGAGCTCGTTCACCACGGTCCAAAGTGTGTCGGCTCGGGCGGGTCTCCGACACGGACAAGAAGAAAACAGCTTGCCCTAAGGCAGCGCATATTTGTTCTCTGGGCAAGAGAGATGCCGGACTCCGACCCGGTGGCACAACTAGCCGTGGTCAGGCGGCTAAGGCTACAATACAACGTGGTAAGCGGTCTCCCAAAAGCGAAGTCTGTGGTGTAAAGACCTCCTGAGGCGAATTTTATTTACGAGGCCAAGTACTCAACTTGGCTCTCCATATGTGCTTGTTAACAAATCTAATAGAAAGTGGCGAATGCGATGATTATCTTGATCTTAGCTGGGCATATCCCAAGATGCTTTTCCTTTGCAATATCGATATCTTTGGTCGACAACTCGACCAGACTATAAAATTATCATTTATGGATGCATATTCGATTTACAATTAGATACCCATGGCGGCCAAGCGACAAGCGATACCACGACCTTCTGTAATGACGAGCAACTATTACTACAACGTAATGCCCCCGGACTAAAAACGCGGCGCCACACCAATGGATGATGAACAAAGTATTACGTAGAGAACAACAACATACTCGGGGTTTATATGGACAACATGATCATTAAGTCTCGCGCCAAGACCAATCACACGCGCGCCGAGGTGTTCGACATGGCGAAGCGGTGTCGGATGCGGTTCAATCACGGAAAAATGCACCTTTGGCGTCCGGCGGGCAAATTCACGAGTTTCTACCGAGCGGGGAATCGAGTGAGCGACAAATGTCGGGCGTTTTCCAAACTTTCCGCCCGGCTCAAAATCCATTCAAATCACAGACGGCGTGGGCGTCCCTCTCCCGTTTAAATGCTAAATCAATCTTGACCGCGCTTCGTTTTCAAACTTTTGCGAAAAAGGAGCCTTTGAGTAGAGAGAAGTGTGAACTTTCCCTCCTCCACCTCGAAAGGCGCTCTCCCGACCGGTGTTGTCATGACCACAAAAGGAAACCTGTTCTTGTATAGCGGTCTCGAACAAAGCGTGGCCTTGATCCTCATCCATGGCGAAGGAAGAGGACAAAAGCCGTCTACTTCCTGACGAGGCCTTGCAAGGCGAGACCGAATGTCGATGGATTGAAAGGTTGCATTAGCCCTCCGTCACAGCGAGGAGGCTTCGATACTACTTTATTGCCCATCTTGTCGTTGTGAAAGCGAGCATCTATAAAAACTCTTAGCATGACTAGACATGGTAGGGAGAATTCTAAGATGGTCCCCGAGCTCATAATCGACCGACATCCATTACGATGGCGGAAAGGCCTGAACCTGGCGTTGGCAATTTCGTGTTGAAATGACCGCCACGAGCAACCTCCCAGCGAGAGACAAGAGGTGGACTATTTTTGTCGATGGAGCATCGGCTCGAGAGGAAGCAAGCGGGAATCCTCCTCGGCAGAAGGGGTGTCATCGAGCATCGCTCACCCTCGTATTCCCAACGTCGAATAACGGGCCCGAATACGGCGTTATTCACTAGTTCTGTTGGCCAGAATCTGGGCGCAGAGATCCAAGTTTTCTGACTCCCTTCGTCGCATCATGAGTCCCAGTTACGGACCAAAATGATAATCTTATCGGTACCTCAACCTCGTAAAGGAAAAGATGAGCAAGTTCGACCGAGAAGTCGAGCATGTTCCACGAGAAGCAAAATACTGGACTTGATATCTGTCAAAACTTGCCGACACAAAAGAAAGCGGGAATAGTCCGTAATCCAAGTCCCTTTCGGGCGAGCATTGAGAAATCTCCGCTACAGCGTCACCAGCGTCGTCGGGGCCAGCGGACATTGGATATTGATGTTCAACTACTTAAGGAAGCGCGCGGATAAGAAGGAGGCAACCGCTACTAAACGGCGGGAATGCTCTTAAATCGTCCTCAAACAAGGCTTGTACTGATGAGGGTTCTCCGTCCCCCTCCTAAAGTGTATCGAGGAGTCCAAAGTATTTGGTGTGCTACACGAGATACACGAGGGCATAAAAACCCAACACTTGGGCGGACGATCTCTCGTCCGAAAGGCATTACGATCAGGTTTCTATTGGCCCACTATGCAACAAGACACAAAGGAACACGTAAAAAGGTGCAAAAAGTGCCAGCACCACGCGAACATGTACGTCGCTCCACCCCCACGAACTCACTACGCTCACCTCCCGATGGCCTTTCAGTTGGTGGGGAATGGACATTCTCGGGCATTCACACAAGGCTCCTACCAAAATAAATACCTCATTGTGGTCATCGACTACTTCACGAAGTGGATAGAGGCCGAAGCCCTCGCCAAGATCACCGACGATTTGCACTTTAACATGCCGGTTGGGCCAAAGCAACACTTCACCTCGGTTGACATCCCCGAACAAGCGTCCGGTAGGGGCCGCCAATGAGAATCTGTTACGAGGACTCAAATGGCGACTGGGTGAAGCCAAAAATAGGTGGGTCGAGGAACTGCATAATGTACTGTGGGCTTATCGTACGACCCCTCATTCGACAACAGGAATCCACTTTCAACTAACGTGCAAGCGAGGCGGTCATTTCCATGGAAATCGGGAACCATCGCACCAAATTCCTTTGGAAGAGGAAACAAGCGGCGAAACTGCGCGAGGAGCTGAACATAGTCGATGAAATCCGGCGGCGGCGGGCTCTCGGGAAGCCCGCTGAAACAACAATTACTTTCGCCATGACAAGTCATCGGCGAGAGTTTGAAGTTGGTAGCTTGGTCCTGGAGGAATCAAAGAATCTCGTGAAGGGAAGCGGCCAATTGGGAAGGCGTCATGCCGCGTCCGGAAAAATGGGCACAAGGGCATATTATTTAATCTGGCGATCAACTTCCTCAATCTTGGAGCCTACGGAGCTAAAATAATACTACAGTTAAGTCCCTAGATCACACATCACGGGAACTTAGTGGTCAATTCAGCCAGCAGGAAGCATCTCTACCTTGGGCGCGGTGTACTATTGCACACCCAACTTGAGCGAGTGAAGGTTCTCGAAAATCCTCAGTAGAGCCCTTGCATGTGCGGTAACCTTTAACAAGACACATGGGCGATGAATTACAGCAGTAGGACGTCGGCTCATGACGGTCCATGCCCAACGCCCGAGTCGGCCAGCGACTCGACCTGCTGGCGGCCTCCGAGCCTCCACAGTATGTAAGAACAATAGCAAGGTCGAGTAGATAGATAAAATAACAACATAAATAATAAAACGATTGTCAATATAAATGAAATCGACCACCAAGGTGTTTACAGTGATTTCTGGTAAACAACCGCTAGTCTTCCAAACTATCAAATAATCTTAATGACTATTATTTAATCTCTCTGGTAACTTGCAGGATCGACTAGATTGATCCTATTTGGTTTGGTCGTTTGGATAAATCTAATTGTAAAACTGGTATTCATATTTAGGATTTTTGATTAAAGTGTTTTAAAGACATTCAATTTACTTCGATTACCATACTAAAGGATTCCAATGACTTGATTAAGCGAATAAATGTAAAACTGGACTGAATAATTAAAGATTCGAATAGGATAAGAGACATTTAAATGCAGAAAAGAATAAAAGCTTTAATGTAAAGACTTTAATGTAAAAGCATGAATGTAAAAGGCTTCTGAAATGTGTAAAGGATTCGAATGGAAGAATGACGTTTAAATGCAAGAAATAAGTAAATGACTTTGAATGTAAAAGTATTTAAAATGACAATGACATGAAAATGGAAGATAAACTGGAAAAGATAAAGAGTTTTTACTAAATTATAAATATTTGGTGTTATCATACGTACATTGTGCGAGCATTTGTTTCCCTATCTATGTGGTATTTTGAATGTTTACTGAATTTTGTACAATAGATATGACACACAAAATCCTAACACTAAGACTTATTTATACTATTTTAGACCATAACGGTCTTGCTTATAGAATTACATACGTTCGAACATGCGAGGCGGTTTCTCTCTAGCCTCCGCAGCGTCTTGAGCTCCGGTATAGATATTTGACTTCAATATCCGCTCACGTTTGAATTTAAACTCCTTGGTATCCTTGGCGAATCGGTTTCACAACCTTCACAAACGGTCTAGATTACCACTTGAGCTTCTTTTAAATGTATCTTCGCAAGCGCCATTGAAGCTACGAGCTTTGACATTTCTATTCGAGAGAACCATTTCTACCATTCCGAATCATAACATTTGCTTTATTCCAACGAAACATCCATATTGTTTCATTTGGTATATCATCAAAATCTTGACCAAAATGCCCTTTAAAATATGTATTTGAACCTTTTGAGAAATACTTATTTTTAAATATTCTAAGATTTTGATGTGACTTTTGATAATCATGATATTTATTGTGTATGACTTGACCCGTCAATCAAGATCTCTTGGATTTCATAGCAGTTTTGGAGCAGTGATCACGGCATGATGCGGGTTAAAAATAATGATTATTATTAATCATGCTTATTACAACATCATCTTTACATACCACAACCGAGTCAACCCACGATTCCGTATTCCTAGTTTCACTTAGTGGGTGTTTAAACTTCCGCGTATAAAACTAATCAACTTAGTCTTTTGTTCTTTTCCACGTTCACGAAACTTCTTCCTCTACTACTAATAAAACCCTAAACTTCCAACAATCTCAACAATGTCTTCATCAACATCATCGGTAGAAAACTTCAAGAAGAAGAAGCAAGAACAGAACAATCATGGAAAGTAAGGTGGGCACTTACGAGTCGTCTGTGCTCGTTCCTCAGATGATCTCTAAAGAAAGAAATGATATACGCCTCTCGTTATTGATTCCTACTAACGCTTTGGAAAAAGATTTGCTTTAATGGGCCTTCTAGTGTTTGAAATCTTGAAAGACACTAGGAAAATCTTCTAGTTCTTTATAACCCGAACCCTTATTTAATAAAATGGACATCCCTAAGATAAAATGAAAGTATTAAGCGAATCATCGATTCGAGAGGCCATAGAAACTCAATCGTTCCCCAAAAGATCCTTTGTCTTAGATTATGTAAAGAGTAACTTTAAGCCATTCCGATCTTGCCTACCTCGGACATAGCTTACAAAGCGGCTCACCAAAGTAGAAGCGAAATCCCGGCAATGGGAAGAATTAGGAATCTGATCGATTAGTAATGAAAACGGTTTCACTATAGTCACCCATTGTTATTGCCTCATTATACTTTTGGGACAGCACCTACAATACCTTTCATCTTCTGGCAGATAATGCGCACATTTTCGATATCAGCCATTCTTGGTCTTTCAGTAGGAGAAACCTATATCACGACAATGAAGAACACTCTAGTATTATTGACTTCGATGTCAAACTAGCTAGTTTTCAAAATTCATCACCACTACCACCTTGGAAAATAGCGTCTCGGGCGTAGAACACATTGCCTTTCTAACTTTATGGTTGCCAAGATATGTATTACATGAGATCCTTGCAAGTAGCAAGTAGGTTCATCCCGCAGCTAGGGACTTGCATGAGAATAGGAGAGTTTACAATACGGCGAACTGCGCTTGTTGACCTTTATGAAGTTTAAGATCGACCGTTTCGAGTTTGAAATCCATACTCCCGAAAACATCCTTCAAGCGGCCCTTTTGGTTGCTCGATTATGGCTCAATGCCATGTTCGAGATCCTCGTATCAGCTAGCGACACCATTGTCGAACAAGATCCGGAGATAGCGGATAGAATTATTGAAGGTACAAGGTGCTTCACTCCAGAATGATAACAAAGATGACTTAAATCCTTTTCATGATATATCATGATTTTCTCAAGAGACACAAATTTGAAGAGACCATGGCACCCGCCCGGCAAGGACTCATGGACCGTCATGGTTCACTATGTCTCTTTCGGTACTGTAAAAGTAGAAATTCAAGCCATTTGGAAAGCATTTTGCTCCACAAGTTAATTTCCTCACGAATCACTCATAAGAATCGGATCTTCCTCTTTTCTTTAACCTAACCGTCTCTAGACAATTTGGCTGTGTCGGTTAATCCACACGAACCTCTGTTCCAAACACAGTGCCATAACCTCGGGTGAACCTTTAAAGTAAGAGAAGCTGAGCTACAACGAAACGATATCAGATTTAGCTCGATTCGAACTCACCCTTTGAACCAACACACTGCAATGAAGGATTCACTGGAATGGTGGACTAAGTTCTACCAATCTTATATGTTTGACACACTCACCCATTCAACAGAAGCTAGCAGTGCGTTCGATGTGCGGTACACTCGAAAGGTATGTTCCTCATATAGAGATTAGGGTTTTTAAATATTTGAAACCACATGATCCTACGCATGGAAACCACTTGTGTATCGAGCATCGGACCTTGAAGGAAAATTTAAAGAAAAATTTCTAAGTTCAAACTTCCTTCGGGGTTGTCACACGAGATAGGTATAGGTTGGCACTCGAAATGCATCCACCTAAATTTCCTAGATTGCCTACCTCGAGGCTGGCTCTGGCTTGGTTTCCTCCATACCCTTGGTGGTTGACTTGCAAAGAGATGTTCAAATACAAATCTCAAAAGAAACTAAAGCCATCTGAGGCGTGACATGGGCTCATCATTGGCTTCATAATTTCCCAGGACATCTTCGCTATGACCTTTCTGCCATGTCGATTATATCTAATCAAGGCGCAGGTGCGAATGCTTGGGAAAATCCCAAATGTTTCTTGCTTTCTTTATTTTTAACATTTTACTTTAATTGTTTCGATTTTCAACCATCGGGATAAAGCCGTTGCTTGAAGTCTAAGGAAGAAGCACCTCCCGACAATCATCCCGAAACTAATGATGATGTGCCTCTAGCCATACCATGACAACTCTGCATAGCAACAACACCAATGATAACAAATGTTCCTACTCCAAGGTAATCAATTAACCACGATGTTTGAATAAAGCAGAAATTTATGATTTGAATGTAACTGTCTAAATCTTTTAGGACTAACAAACTTCACCAACCTCTCGAAGAAAAACCCAAGCACCTTGGAAAGAATCCAGGCGGTGGAAATTCCCAATGACGAGAAGAAGAAGCGAAGAAAGAAGTTTCAAGTGAACCTACTAGCATTTCTGGACTCGATTCCAAAGATGTTGCTCCCTCACAATATCAAAATTCCACCTTAGGCCTCAGCGTAATGTTGGAACATATTATAGCAACCTTTCCTAGATAATCCCGCAGTGGGTGAATTCGAATCCTTAACAAAATAGTTATTCGTACCTTGGTGCATGCTCTTAATTTTCTTTGTTTATGTAGGATACTTGAACCCAAATCCTTACTTGACTCCTCCATCAGGCTAGCGCTCCAATCAACTCTTCTCCTCATGGGACTCCGGTAATCTTGTGCGAATAAAGGATCCTCCAATATGGTGATTGAGCTAGAGCTTCAGATGCGCAGGATGACCAAGGCACTTCCCTCCTTTAAAGAAGCAGATGAAGCATCGCCTCATAAATGCGAATTCTACCGAGAAAACTTGTCTCCCAAAATCTCCTCCGAAACCCTTAGAAAGCCAAAATGTCACTTTCTTTGTGAGGAAAAAGGCTAATTCTTCTCAAGAAGTGAGGAATGCAGATGAAGGATCGAGGAAAGGCAAGCCCGAGGCGGTTGAAGGCGATGGAGCAATCTGATGCTAATAGTAGTGAGACCAATTCATCAGTGGTGGATGCGTTTGACGATGGAAGACAATGAGCGAGACCAAGGCGAAGGCGATGGTGGCAAGACTAATGAGCCTATGGAGTCGAAATGGATGTGACTCCCACATGTGAAACTTCAGTCTTCTCAATCTCAAATAGTGAAGAGGTTAGCTCTCCTAAGACAAAATGACCAATTGGGTACATGAAAGCTAAATTAGCTCAAGGGATACTCCTCTTGCTAGGAAATGGTACTAATTAGACCAACAACCCATTGCCCTCGGATGATGAGTTGTACTCCTTAACAAAGTCGGAGAATAATCCTTGATGTAGACTTGTTGAAGTGCTCAAGGATAGTACAACTTGCTACACCATGAGAAAGACTTCTTCACATGAGTTAACCTCTTCACTGCTCTTTTAAAGTGACACCGTATTGTTTGATCTTGAGCTTTGTTGGATAATGTGGTGGGTGTCTTCTTGAGGACAAATTTCTCTTGCTAAAGTCCGAGAAGCGGCGCTATGGGCGCTTATAGCATGCTTGAAACTTTCAAAGAAGATACGGGCCATGCACTTACAAGCAAGAAGTGACTATGAAGCTCGAGCTCGATCTATTCTCTCTGAAAAGCAAATTCAAGAACTCCAACAAAAGGTTAAGGCACAACAACAACAATGGCGTGTTAAGCTCTTTGCTTTGAGAATCAATTGAAGAAACCCTCAACAAAGGCCTTCGAAATGGGCGGCGGGCAACAAAGAAAGCTACCCTAGAAGGAGCAAAGCGTTTCACTCAACAAGGCGAGGTCCTTTGAAGCACTTTTGATAGATTGAGGAACAATACATATTTTTAAATCTACATTTGTTTAATTAGTTTGAATCTTAAGTTGTAATGTCCGAACAACGCCATTTTAGCGATGAATGTTACCATTTTGGCATTCCTATATAATGTTTTGACTATGTTATTATTCGAATCTCCTGTGGTAAGGCCTATATTTTTTCAAATATTTTCCATTTACCTTTAAGATTCGCTATCATCGGCTAACTCTTGATTTCATATGCATTGTTTGAAAATATCTTTAGTAAAAAGGTCGCTGATAAGGGTGACCATTTTCCTAATGTTCTATTCTTCTTGTCCATGGGCAATATGACTTTCAAACTAAATCATTGGCATAAATGTTTTACCTTCACTCTTTTGTTATATGCCTGGCTACTCCTTCCTTTTGCCTCATCGAGGATTTCCAATGTATGCAATCGACTTCGTCCCTTTCAAATAACTCATTCATCATCATTTCCCAATACAATGCGGTTGGGATCTCGTTACATCTTTGAATTCGGCCGATTGTAGATGAATTTCCAACTGGTAAATGCATCATGACCAAATGTTAGTTGGAAAGGCGTGGTGTTAGTAGCTTCTGGGAGAAGTTCTACAGGGCCCATAGTATTTGGTCGAAGTCTTGTGCCGGTTCCTTGGCTTTTACCCACATGTTTCTTAATTAATCCTATTATCACTTTATTTCACTGCTTCACGACCATTTGTTTGAGCATAATATGGTGTTGATGTTAGTAATTTAAACCCATCTCTTGAGCAAATTCCTGCATCTTTCTACCGGTAAACGAGAACCTTAGTGCGTGGTTATCTCTACGGCAATCAGAACCTATAGATTATCTATTTACATATGAACTCAATGGCCTCTTGATCGCAACTACTAGTGGTACTTTGATCCACTTAGTAAAATAATCAATTCCTACGAAGATATATTTACGTCGCTGAATGACGATTGATTTCTCCTATAAATCTAATGCCCATCCTCGAAAGGGCCATGGTTTAATGATCGAATGTAGCTCACTGCGGGGCATGTTGAATTCTGTATGTTTGGCATTCTTCACTCTTTAGCAAAATCTATACAATCTTTGAGCATCTTTGAGCGTACATACCATATCGGAATAACAACCATTTCATCTTATAGTCTGCTTGATGGGCCCATGCCCCCATTATGGACTTGATAATGCTAAGTATACCTCACTTTCTCCTAGGCATTTCAATAACCACACTCACAGGTCTTCTTGAACAATTCATTTCCGCGGACATATGATAATGCTCTATTTTTATCTTCATATCAACATTCATGTTGGATTTGTTAAATCACTACAATTGGACTTCGCCAGATCGCATCGATAAGGTGTCTATGGCTAACACTTGAATCACATTTATCAGTAACCTAATTTTATATTTTCTAAATCGATGGTATGAGTCTAGTAGCCATAACCCTTCCTCTTAATTCGAACCAAATCCTCAAAGTTTTTGGTAGAGACTTTATACCACAAATGTGCTGGGTCATTTGCTTCTTGGTTTTCTATTCTTGGTATATGTTTATTATCCATGTATTAAATTTTACAGTAGCCCGTTAACTATGACGAAGTATGTCATGATTTTCCTTTATGCATTTGTATTCCTTTGTTGCTTGACCACTAACTCGAATCTCCTTTAATTTAGACTCAGTTGCCCCGATTCCAACAAAGCTTCAAGTCCAACAATAAAGCGCTTCGTACTCGGCTTAGTTGTTTGACGGCGTGAGGACCATCTAATTTATACTTGAATTTTGTTGGAATTCCTTAGGAAAATTATAAGAACTCTACCACTACCATCCTTATGGGTCGAACCATCAAAGTATAGTTTCAAGGTTGCATTTCGACATAACCCATGTGATCTTTTCGACCGTTGAATGGTCCTGATGAAATCGAAGTACTTGACCTTTCCACACTCTTAAGGCATGAAAGTCGAAAATATTACTATTAAGGCCAGCCCATTTTACCGACTACGCTGCATTATTGGTTTTGAAAGCATGTGTTTGATAACATCGAAATGAAATGAAACATAAACATCAACAGGCTTTATATAATACAAGTTTCATACAAGAAAAGTACAAACAGAGACATAGCTTTTCTATTTCTATATCTAGTTTCTACAATTCGACACCTACTTAAATAGTATATGGATCTTTCGATGCCATTGCTATCTTCTTGTGCTAACATACTACCTATAGTAACTTGAGGCGGAATATATACAATCTCATGTTTTCCCCATGAAGGTGGAAACAAGATAGGAGAATTTGGGTAAGATATTTTTTGATATTGTCAAATGCCTCTTGATGTGCTTCGTTCAATGGAAGGCGGCCTTGCTTGAAGCAAGTAAGGAGAAAGCACAGGTTCTTCCACTTAGATTCGAAATGAACCTTCTTAGAAAGTAAATCTTCACTAGCAAAGATTGCGGCTCCCTTTTTGATGTAGGTGCTTTCGTCTCCATAATGGCTTTGGTCTTGTTTTGGTTGATCTCGATACCTTTCTTATGAACCCAAAGCCAAGGAAATCTCGGTCACACAAAATGCACATGGGGTTCATTTTTAAGCCATGTTTTCTCATTCTTTCGAATGATTGGCTCAAAAATGAAATGGGTTTACTGAGATATGGATTTGATGACTATATCATCAATATACACTGTAAATGTCTCAATGAAATCATGGAAAATTGAATTCATTGCCTTTGGTAAGTTGCTCGGCATTTTTTAAACCAAAAGCATCCTTTACCCATTCGTAGGTGCCTAAGGCTCACGGGCATCGAAATCTTGTCTTGGCAACATCTTCTTGACAATAAAAATCGATTATACCAGTACCCATCTAACATACCAAGTATTGAATCCTGCGTGATCTATTAACATTTACGCCCGGGCATGGAGTACTCATCTTAGGGTAGCGGTATTTAAATCCTAAATCTATGCAAATTCTCGAGCCATTTTCTTAATAACGGTACTATATTCGCTAACCATTCGACATACCTTGTGGTTACGATGAATTTGCAGTGACTGACACTTCGATCTCGACTTTAATCTTTGAGAAGCTATACGCGAATCTTCTAGGAGTTTGCTTGATGGGCTTGCTTGCCATCCTTAATTGAAATCGTGCTCCACTAACTCTCTTCAAACCGGACATTTCATCGTAGTCCCACGAGCAATCTTTGTTTCTCTTGAGAACTTGATCACTTCCTTGATTCTTGGATTGAGTTTTGCGCTTATGAGTTATTCTTTTGTGTTTTCATCCCCAATTTACCTCTTTGAGCGGATCTGCGAATATTTTGGCACTTGATGCAATGGGGTCCTTCGAAACTAAGGGTTCTTTATTATAGATGGCATCTCCTTTGATCTATTCGTGTTCTTCAAGGGAGTCTTTTGAGCCATCCCCATCTACATTTCGTTCATGCAGCCATATTATCTATTTCGGCTTCTAAGGCCGCTCCCATTCGTTCGACCAACAGGCGAAATCCTTTTCGAAGGGGACTAATCATGAGCAAGTTTGTCGAACTCCATTTCTTGGCCGTCTTTGTGTGCCTTGACTTCTTCGTCTCCTTTAATTATCTTCCTATCCCAATACATGCCATCATGGCGAAGGGTCATGTAATAGTGTGCATTCTGGTTTCGTTGATCTCTCGTCACTTGGGGCCTGAGGTATTGGCTAGGTATTTGTCATAATTACATTATTGACTAAGTTAGCTTCTTTGTCGTAAAATAACTACGATCCAACGATGTTCTCCACATACCATCTCTCTCCATAAAACTAACCTTTGATGCATCGACGAAGGTGCTCCATATGGATCCATTCTCTTCCCAGCAAGATTGTAGTTGGCTTTGGCTTGATCACCATGAACATGGTGGGCACGAGAACTTGATCCTCTGTCGAATCTGCTTGAACTACCCCGATGTAAGCCTACTTTTCCTTCATAGTTGGATAGTACCATGTTGTGTGGTTTGATGTCACCATCTTGTATTCCTAACTTCTTGACATGAAATGGGGCATTAAGTTGACCATGGCGCCCTCAATCCACCAAGACTTTATTTCGCCATGTGTACCCGGCTTTTGCTCGAATGAACAATGGCTTCACATGATTCTTCATAGCTGGCTGGGTGTTGAAGAAAGCATTACGCTCTTGACGACTCAGATTATCCATCACGTAGTAACCGCTGGCCTATGCTTCATCGGATCCATCGTATCATCTCTTCGTGCTCTCGATTTGGTTTCTGTCCAAATTCATGGCAACACAGATACCATGTTGCGGTTGATGTTGAGTGAAGATTCCCCTCGATTCGAAGTTGTCGGTTAGCATATCCTCGTCTTCTTACGGACTTGTGTGTACTCCTTGATTCACTTTGTTTCGTTCGAGGAGAAAAGTCTCACGCTAGCGGGGTTTGCCCTCGGGTTGCTTATTCGGTTAGGTTTGTTAGTACTTGATTCCTCTTTATTCTTGTTCAAAGCCACCCCTTTTCCGACATAGCTTCTCTTTCGACCTTTCAATTCTCTGTTGCTGCTTGTTGTGATCTTGACATAGGGTTTTCCTTTGTAGTTTCTAACCTCAACCTTCCCCTCTTGTAGTATTGAACGCACCTTTATATGTCGTGCGTGGCGTGAATTTCGTTCATTGCTCCTCCATTTATCCTTCCCGCATCGATCACGATTTGCGACTACTTGTCTGTTGGCACTTGTAGGGGGATTTGAGCGTCACCCTCGAGCGCCTTTAGGGTTAAGGGTCGGCCTTCGTTGAGTATAGTTGCTCTCGGCGTTGGCTCTGTACATGACTTCTTTGTGATTCGGCATGGGGCGAAGGAATTGTTTGAAGGCTCGTACATTCGATCATACTTTGCCAAAACACCTTGGGCATAGGGCATTTGGTTGCCCCTTTGTGACAACGAACTAAAACTCAATAAACTTTCTCGACGCGGGTAATATCTAAATAGTTTGGTTATCCTGGCGATTGATGCCGATTCGTGCGTTGTTTCTTCTCGGATTACGCAACAATTTTCGGTTGCAAATGATCTTGTCATCTGGGACATAGTATCATTTCAGCATTTCCTTTGTGGCACAACATGAGGTAGTCTTTAAGACTAGCATCCCAGCATAACTATCCTCCATCTTGTATTTCTCTTTTCTAAATATCTTTCCATTTCCTCCATTTCAAGCAGAGGTCTCTCCATATCTACCATGTTAACATCCCATCTCCCCTTTGTGTCATCATCTCCCAAATCCTGTGGGTTTGATATCTTGATTGGGGTTTCGAACTTTCGGGCAGAATATTTCACCAGATAGTCGAACTTTCGTTGGAGCTCCTCGAGGTGTCCAGTTTCTTCTGAGGCGAGCGGCGTTGTAATTTGGACTTTCTCCACTTTAGCCTCGGGCCTTGGTAGCTGCAATGATCCTTGGTTTCGATTATCACCCGGTGCTTTGGATCTCTTTCAAGCGACCAAAGGTACTACTTGATCGAAGCTTCACATTTCTTATGGACGTCTTGATGACCCCTCCTTTTTGACTTAGACTAGCACATGGTTTTATTTCTCCATATTTATTTCTCCAATGTATGCAGGCTTGAGTAGTTGGTCCATGCAACATCCAAAAGGTCTTCATCTACTTTCATCTTTGGTTTGTCGGTAATTTCAATACGCCATCTTTGATAGCATTTTGAATCGGATCCACGAAAAACATGAGGTTTTGTGGCCCAAGGAAATGATACTTGCAAATCCTCTTTTCTTTCTTTGATCTAAAGGGGTATTTTTGACATTCGATGGCACAATTAGTTGGCCATCTTTGACAACCAGTCAAAAATTTACGTCACATTTTATTCGTGAAGGTATAAACCTTCTTTGGGAATTTATCACTTTTCTCATTCTCAACAATTTCTTTCCCTTTGTGGGAACTAGCAGTTTACAAAAGTAAGGTGGAGCTGCTTTAATTCAAATCGAGATTTAGACCTCTTGAATTCGGGATAATCCTCGACCTCCTCGGTTTGACATAGGAAATTCTTTCTTTTTATTACTTTTAAAAGCCACGGCCTTCTCGACCTTGATCTTTCGCTTGTCGAACCTATCACACTAATTGAGCCATGTCCCTCAGTATTGTGTCTAATTTCTTTCGAATAGAGTAGTCCGGGCCGCACCCGGCCCATTTCGACTTTCGTATTGGGAACTCTTGTGAAGCATCTAGATTTCAAGTGCGAACCTATTCGGATAATCATCTATGGGTTGATGAAATTTCCTCTTAACAACGGCTAGCTCCTTGAGACTTATTTTAGATTATCCCATGTAGAATTGTTCATGGAATAATCTCTCTAAGAGGTCAGTATCTATGGATCTAGGAGGCAATGGTAAATAAGCATAAAAGCATTCTTAGTCGAGGAACTTGGGAAATATTTAATCTAAGGTTCTCATTATTGCTATGTCTCTGCCTTGATTGAGATACAGCTATGTGTTATTTGTTGATTCATTGGTGTCTCCAGCAAACTTAATAAACTTAGGCAATGTCATTAGGCTTTTTCGGTGAGCTTGCGTGAAGAAGGCGTGTTGCATTCTAGGTAGCACCGGCGTATGAAAATGAATGTCATTGCAATGTGCTCTTGAGGGTCTTTCATGGGTTTCCTCGCTTGCCGTAACACATTGGTGTGTGAAGATGGGTTGTGATCCGCTTAGGCAATGTCGCAGCGGTAACTCATCTCGGATAGAATTCTATGTAGGAATGTCGATTTCATTAAGTGGTATGCTTATGCAGTCTCTTGACATATATGCACTCGATAATCACAGAGATGCAATGACGGAGTAGCTAGTTAGATGGGTATAACTCCTTGATTCCTCGCATATGGATGTGGGTTTTCATATTAGTATTATGTTGCTTGTTTTCCTACCCATTTTTGACCTAATATACCACCACATTTGCATCATTGCATATTAACATTCGAGCAAACATTAATCGGGATTGTAGCATTCACGGTCGAAATTAGGGTTTCGTCAGATTTTCATCTAATTCAGAAGCAATCAATTGGGGTTTGAATTTTCTCACCTCATTTGATCTATCTTGATCGAATCATCGACCTCGATCATCGGATATCCATTTCTCTCATAGATCAATCGAGATCGACCAATTGGGGTTTGATCGAACATGAGTGTTCTCGACTTTTGAGCAAAAATGACTTTTTGGATAGAGATTGGTCATTATATCTTAGATTCAACATCTTGACCTAATTTCTGGATTCAAAACATCATAGAAGTTCACAGACTTCATCAGTCAATTTCAAAAACATTTGATGAAAATTCATCTGCACAGAAAAATCAAACTTTGACTTTTGGTCAAATTTTTCAAAAAAAAAACTTTTTCAATCATCAAAATACTTCAAATGATCCATCATGATCATAAAAAATCAAAGAATTTGAAAAAGTCAACAAAAAGTCAAAAGTTTCAATACTTAGAAAAATTTCTAAGTGTTAAAATTTCTCATTTTTTCCAAACTTCATGCCATTTTTTCACCTAGTTCCATTTTGAATTGGAAAAAACTCAAAACATGAAAGTTGTAGCTCTTGAAACAAGCTTTCCAAAATGTCCAAGAACTCACAAATCCATGGGTCTAGCTATACTTTTGAAATTGAAACATAAGGCTCATGACATGATTTTCAAGTTCAAAACATCACATTATAAGGTCATTTTGAGATTTCGTCATCTAGAAGCATTGCCACCTTGCGATTCAAGCTTAGAGCTGATAAATATCAGCTAGATATAATTGAGATGAGATAAGATCAATTGGAAGATTTTCACATAGTAAAAAGAAACTTCCTTTTACTTTTGAAAAGTCATTCTTACCCACCAAGCGACCTTGAATTTCCAATTGCCATGTACTCTTGCCTAACATTTTCGGAACCATTGGCCTATAAATAGATCACCATTTCAAGTTCAAATCACACCAAAGTAATGCCAAGACATACTTTCCTTCCACTTTCTCAATTTCTCAAATCATGGTTCAAATGAGAGGAAACTTGCAATTTTGAAATTAAGTAAAACCTGGGAAAGTTTGGTGTCAAACACATTCCATAAACAATATTAAACTTGTTTGAATCATAAAATCAGCAGAGAACAAGTAAAAATCGAAATTGAACTTCATGCTTTCAAAATTGCCCAAAGCGCCATAACTTTGAATTCCATTCTAGACTTGATTAACTTGTGTTGTAATCATTCAAAACATCATCCTGAACATCATGGGATGATCCAAATCATTATGACATCTGTAACAGCTTTAACCACGATTTCCGGTTTCCATTTTTGAGCTTATGCGGGTGAACTTGTGTATACGATCCACGATTCAAAGTGCAGACCATCCCTATAGCTTCCTATAGGCCGATGATGCTACACCAATCCTAAAACGTACGGAAACA
Source organism: Vicia sativa (assembly GCA_021764765.1). Classification (NCBI taxonomy): domain Eukaryota; kingdom Viridiplantae; phylum Streptophyta; class Magnoliopsida; order Fabales; family Fabaceae; genus Vicia; species Vicia sativa. The sequence goes on along the minus strand of CM038793.1, from coordinate 283,947,826 downwards.
CTTTCAGTCATCTTGATTCCGACTTCAAGGCAGTTAGAACATGAACTTGGTTATCATGATTCTTTGAACTTAAATGAAAAAACTCTTGGCCATCTCTTTCACTCATCACGATCATAAGCCCTTAAACAATGAAAATCATCAACTATGCATCATTTTGTTTGAAAATTCGGTTTAGGGTTCTTCACGATTTACGGAAATTTAATTGTGTTAGGCTAAAATAAATGCAATTAACATACACCATCGTATTCCTTGTTCAAAACAAGAGCAATTTTCATGTTACTTCATCCAATTTCATTGAGAAATGAAGATTTTAGCTTGAATTGTTGAATGAAAATCAAACATGAAGAACAAGCTTGTGGCGCGTGTTCTTGAGTTTTTAAATTCAAAAATCCCAATACTTTGTTTACGTGTTTCGATTCCTAAACACAAGCAGCGTTTGTCAGGTGGTAGCTAGCTTGCCTTTAGTCCTCTTTGCCGCGTCTTTGCCCAATGGTCATGGGTTCAACTTTCCACAAGACCATTCTTTTTAAAACTTTCATCTTATTATATTTTAATCGGGAAAGCAGCGTTACGACACTTCTCAAAACACCTTTTAAAGGTGAATTTTTCAAGTTTTGAGCTTCGATTCTTTTCAAAACTTCTCATAAATGAACCTCACATTTTCAAAACATTTTCAAAATCATTTTCAAAATTTTCATCAAACTTACATCTTTTACCATGATCGATCCGATTTAAAGCGATAAAACGAATTGGTTTCTCTCGTTTCTCAATCGATCATGGGCCTCCCTTCGATTGTAAGTCCCAATCCTTTTATGTACATATTCAATTTTTCTCGTACATACTCAAATCATCATTGTTAATATTCAAGCATAAACAAATTTCTTTCGTTTGTTTCATTCGTTTGTTTATACACGAATCCATTGGTTCTAGGAGAAGAATTATTCGATGAAAACTTCTTTCAAACCAATAGGCCTCCCTCTGGTGTAAGTCCCAATAACATTCTTTTGTACATAATATTTCTTTGTACATAACTAATTCTTTCGAACACATACAAATTTTCATCATACATAACACAAATACTTTTATACTCAATGCAGACAAACTTGATCGTTTGTTTTCACTTCTTGTGTATACACAAACCAACATTTTTTATGTACATGTATTTTCCTTGTACATATCAAATTCTTTACTGTTCATACAAACTTTTATCATGCATATCGGATACCCTTTACAGATAAATTTTGATCGATCGTTTATGTTTCGTCTGCGTATATGCTTTGAATACCATTGGTATTGAAAGGAGCATTATTCCATGTAGGCAACTTTCAAACCAATAGGCCACCATATGGTGTAAGTCCCAACCCTCCTATGTACATCCATTCTCCTTGTACATAAATACTTTCGTTCGTGTACATATTTACTTCCTTGTACAGTTCGACTTGTAAATAATCAAGTTAAGCTCGTTTTAAAGCGTTCGTTTCAGACACTTGTTTATATTTACTTCATAAACTTTTGTAAATAAACATCATACATTGTTTATATTTCCTTCATAAACTCTTGTGAATACATATCACACACACACACACACTTGTTTATACAAGCTGTCTAATTATAACATAATAATTAGTCTAACCAATAGGTTCCCCAGGTTGTAGCCTCCGCTGGGCTTTATCAAGATAATTCATCCCTGCATGAATTTAGCCTCCGCTTGGGCTTTATACAAGATAACTCTTCCACGGAGTTAGCCTCCTCTTAGGCTTCATATAAGAAAACTCATTCATCGAGGTTTAGCCTCACTTAGGCTTCATATAAGACAACACTCCCACATTGAGTCGGTCTCTCTTGGGCTTAGTTCAAAAAGAACTCCTCATTGAGTTTAGCCTTCTCTTGGGCATCATACAATGAAAAGAGAGGAAATCTCTTATGACCTCCTATTGGGCTTCAATACAAAGAATCACCAGCGTTAAGATAGAACCCAGTATAATTTCCGGTGAAATTGCTCTTCATTCAAAAGGATGGTTTCTCGGTGAAATCCCTTTTTAAGACAAAGCCGGCCATACCTATAGCTCCTCTTGGAGCCATACAAGGACCCTCGATGACCCTCGGAATGCCTCCTCTTGGGCTAACAATACAAGGACCCATGGGCTTCTTAAAGCATCCCTTTAAATCCAATCAATTTCTCCTCGAGATTTAGACATCTATCATCTCTATGGAAGAAATATCTCATCTATCACATCTGATCAAAAAACTTTTCAAACTCTTTTCAAAAGCTGTTTTTCAAACAAAACATCTTTTTAATGAAAGTAAGTAGTAACTTGTACACTCAAGCAAAACACCTAATACTTCTGGTTAAAAGATTGATCATCTTTTCAAACATCTTTCTTAAAGCATCATGTAAGTTAGTAATGCTTGTACACTCGAGAACAAAACTGCCAAATAGCTACGACGAAAGATTTTTATCATCAATT